>VHKM01000132.1:600000-1154603 GCA_007210695.1 Neogobius melanostomus
GCCCACCGAGCTTATTCTGTAGTTTCAGGAAATTTGAGCTCCGTGAACAGCACTGGGAAATATCACAATCAGCGTCTAAAAGGCTCTTCTTTACGTTCTAAAAGTGTATTTCCAAAAGTGTTATTGATGAGACTCTGCACTCTGCCAATAGGTTACTTGTGATCAGAGAAACAGCGGTAACATGTCAGTAAAGATCCACCCGGCCTCTGCTGTCACTGCTGTGGCGTGTGCCCTCCCTCTCTGCTGCGGCGTGTGGCCCCTCCCTCTCTGCTCCCGGGGTCTCGGTAAAACCCTCTCATTATCGCCTCATGTTTAGGTAAATCTCATTCATAAGTTACTTGTGCCTTGGACCAGCCCTCAGCGCGGTCTCTGCAGGAATTGGTCAGACTTTGGTTAAAAGCACAGAGCGGCTCGGATCCTTCCTGCTTCTCGCTCGCAGCCGGCGGCAGTGCGCTCCGGTGTCCGTGCATGAGCGTACATGAGCGTGCACGTCTTTGCGTGTCACACATTACTACAATATTTTTATTACGTATACAGTATAAACAAACAGTTCAAAACAGTTCGTACGCAAGGTTTTGGCCTCATTTTGTCCGTACGTGGGCTTTATAAATGAGACCCCTGGTCTGGGACATCTGGTCACCCTAACTCAGTTACAATTAACCTTTTGAAGTAATTCTATTTCTTAGAGTAGTTTTACAATATGTGAAGTGGAGGCACTATGGATGGCCCACTGTGATGACACTAACTGGTTGTCATGTCTGGTGTTTAAGTTCTTTTCTGTGCTATTTTGTCATGTTTGTCATTCTGTTTTATTTTGAAATCTTACTTTGTTTCTTGTTTCAGACTTCCTTCCTGCTCTTCCCTGTTTTCCCCGCCTGTGATTACCTGCCTCTCCCCTGCTGTGTGACACCTGTGTGTCTTTGTCCTCCCCGCCCTTGTCTGAGTCTTCCCCTTTGTCATGTTTCTTTGGAAATACAAGGCTTTCATATTTTATTTGTCATCATGTATGTTATGGAATACTCCACACTACTCACATAGCATTATCCTTTTGTCATTTTTTACTCTGACTTGAGTAATTATTTTGGTCTTTACTTTATACATCTCGAGTAACTAGTGACCTGTATGAGTGGTCAGCGTGGTGCCTTTACTCTCGGTGGTCTCTAAAACGCTCCAGGATCAATTGTTTGGAAGGTTTTCTCTGCTGACGGAGCCTCTCACCTGAAAACTTACAAAACAACTGATCTTGAAGCATTGTAGAGACCACCGAAAGTAAAGGCACCACGCTGACCACTCATACAGGTCACTACAAGGTCAAATAATGCACCTATAAGTCAAATGATTTCAGAGTAAAGTTACTCGAGTCAATAATTTAGCGTCTCTACCCACCTCTGATTACAGCCATCTTAATGTGAAGCTACTCATTTAGAGAAGTTTAATGTGTCACAGTGTCAGAGTAATACAGTTTGTAAAAAGAGTTTAGGAAGTGTTTCCCTATAAGTGCTGTTATTTGAACATAGAAATGGATAAACCGCTGTCACATTGTCACGTTCCTTATCCTGTCTACTCTACTGTTCAAACTCAGTGTGACAGAGTAGTATGTGACCACAGCTTTGATTTATTTTACAAGCCGACAAAATCTGTCAGAGGCTTGGGCTGGAAACAGTGGTTTTGTGGGACTGTCCCCCAAAGGTCCCGGTTTGTAATGACCTAAAAATAATATTTACACTGTGTTCCAAATTATTAAGCAAATTGTATTTCAGTGCCATAAAGGTAAAACGTTTTTTCAATGAAACCCATGGATGGTCACAATACCATCCATTGGCTCAGGGCTCTTTGAATCACTGACATTAACCTCAGACGCCTGGGATGATTAGTTGTCAGGTAAGTCCAGTTAAGGGAAAAACTACTGTAAGAGGACGTTCCACATTATTAAGCAGACCACCATTTTCAAGAAATGGGAAAGAAAAAGGATCTCTCTGCTGATGAAAAATGTGAAATAGTTGAATGCCTTGGACTAGGTATGAAAACCTTTGATATTTCATGAAAGATGAAGCGTAATCATCGTACTGTTAACAGATGTGTGGCTGATTCAGAGCACACACGGTTTGTGCAGATAAAGAAACAATATGGACAGTTTCTGCCAGACAAACACATCAGATTAATAGAACAGCTGCTACAAAGCAGCAAACAGGTATTTGAAGCTGCTGGTGCCTCTGGAGTCTCCCGAACATCAAGGTGTAGGACCCTCCAGAGGCTGCAGTTGTGCATAAACTTTCTATCCGGCCTCCCCTAAACTGTTCATTGAAGCTGACGAGCAGAAACGGCTGCAGTGGCTCAGAAATATATGAAGACTCATTTTCAAACAGTCTTGTTCACTGATGAGTGCCGTGTAACCCTGGATGGTCAGATGGATGGAGTAGTGGATGGTTGGTGAATGGCCACCATGTCCCAACAAGCCTGTGATGTCAGCAAGGAGGGGGCGGAGTCATGGTTTGGGCCAGAATCATGGGGAGAGAGCTGGTCGGCCCCTTTAGGCTGCCTGAAGGTGTGAAAATGACCTGAAAAATATGTGGAGTTTCTGACTGAACACTTTCTTCTATGGTACAAAAAGAAGAGCCGTGCTTTCCCTAACAAAATCATCTTCATGCATGACAACGCTCCATGTCCTGCTGTAAAGAATACCTCTGCATCATTGGCTGCTATGGGCATAAAGGAGAGAAACTCATGATGTGGACCCCATCCTCTCCTGACCTCAACCCTATTGAGAACCTTTGGAGCCTCAAGCAAAACATCTATGAGGGTGGGAGGCAGTTCACATCCAAACAGCAGCTCTGGGAGGCTATTTGCAAAG
Organism: Neogobius melanostomus; assembly: GCA_007210695.1. Classification (NCBI taxonomy): domain Eukaryota; kingdom Metazoa; phylum Chordata; class Actinopteri; order Gobiiformes; family Gobiidae; genus Neogobius; species Neogobius melanostomus. Next base: position 602,852 of record VHKM01000132.1, read on the forward strand.
AAATCCAAGTAGAAACTCTCCAAAACTCACAAGTTTAATGGATTTAAGAATTTTGAAGCTGCTATTAAATAAGAGGTCCTATGTTAAAATATAACTTGACCTGTTGTTGGGGCTGGTAACCAACAAAACACAATAATTAATAAAGGAAAGCGAGACAAGACAAATTATCATTTACTTGCAAGGAGAGGCAGACAGAGATTAAGACTCAGCTACAAACGAAGCTGGGGCCAAACCTCCCTTGTCCGCTCTGAGTTCTCTGGATGCCTCACATTGCATTTTATTTTCACGTCCCTAGTATACAATGTACTGCTCTGGTCTAAGGGAAGGGGGGTTGCATACCAGAGCAGTAAATGACAATTTGCAAGCACACAGTATTTTACACAGTATCCATTTTTCTCGTCCTTGAGACAGTCCTGGTTTTGGACACACACACGGCTGCTCAATGTTTCTGTTTATAAACCAAAATCTGTAACTCAAAGCAGAAACATTAGTAACATCTTTCCAGTCAGCAGATTATGACGTGTAAGGTAAGCAAAATATAGAGAATAGCAATATTTATCCAACACCTGTTAAGATGTTTTTGATTGAAATTGCTTTTGATTTCAGTAAATACAACCTCCTAATGCTGCAAATTCAACAAATGACCATTTTCAGTTAATTACAAGCTTTAAAATGTATTGAAACTATGAGTTGCATAATAATTTGGAACCGTGGATTTAGAGTTGTTTACTAAATTTATTTTTGAAAAAAATACTGTTTATCATTGGGAGGTTTTTTCAATCACATTCAAATGATCCTCTAACAGTTAAAGACTTGAAAATTACACTGACTGTCATTTGAGTAGATAATTTAGAAAATCTTAGGAAAATGTCATTTGCATAATAATTTGGAACGCGGTGTATAAAAGGTTGAGAGCTTTGGCATCACTCACATGTGTGATGCCAAAAATCATCAAAGGTTATCCAAGTACTTTGGATAACCTTTGGTTCCTCACTTGTTTCCTTCAAGGAGATAGAAAAAGTTGAACATTTTCCCATTACAATAGAATGGACGTTCTTATGGGGTGACATTTGTGTCATATTGATTCACTGATGCAAAAATATAAATGAATTCAAAATCCCAGATTTATTCACAATGTCTAATTTGCGTGCTTAGATTTATTCACGTAAAATATTTGCACGTATATATTTGTGAATAAAAGGTATTTTTGTGTTTGTGAATCTGTGCTTTTGCATGCGCCAATTTGAATCTGCATTTGTGACTCACCTAAAGGGTGAATTCTTCTCCTTTGTGAGTGTGGACATTTTTGAGACAAATTTCACACGTTTTTTTGAAAAATCTGTCTGCACAGGGAGAAAGCATCATCACCAACCGTAGGCAAGGAGCGTTCTGCTCGAGGACACGAGCAGCACATATTTATACAATCAGTTTAAACATTACAAGTCACAGGGCGATAACCCGGGCGGCCTGGACTGGGCTTATATTTTACCGGGCATTTGACCGGTGGGCCGGTTCCAAAATGGGCCGGTGCGTTAGATTTTATTTCTTTATTTTCTGCGCAGCCCGTGTTTTCTGGAATGGAATCATCCAATGGCCCATCACAGGCGCATCAGTGCCACATGTGCTGCACGCATGAGCCGGCCCAGTCTATTTATTTTTTTAAATTTTGTGTGCGCGCAGCTCGCCAGGTAAAAGAGTTCCCTGGTGTTGACTGTGTGAACTGTTCTGCCTCCAGACCTCAGATAAACAGATGAAAGTGATGTCTATTATTGAATATGTTGTTGAATAAAAGGTTTATCTCAAATTCACTTGATGGTTCTTAGTTTTGTAGCTTTAAAAACAAGTTTTAGATGTGGTCTATATTATTGCTTATATGCCTTACTTTTAGTGAATGCACTTTCAGAATCTACCAAAATGTCCCTTAGAACTGCGCAGACATTGAAATCTTCAAAATATGAGCGTTGGATTAAAAAAAAGCTAAAAAAAAGTGCATAATAAAGTAATTGAGCAGTTAAAAGTATTGATGATCTGTCTATCTGCTGGAATCCAGATATGTAGGTTTGTACCTCATAAATTACAGGGGTGTGAAAAGTGCTCCACGTGCTTCAGCCTGTGGCCTATAGGTGAGAGATCACAAAAGTTCACAGAAAGGTCAGAGTGCCCTCTGCTGGCGAACATATACATCACACCCTTGCAGTTGTAATGACGTGTTTACTTTACTTTAGTTTAGTTGTTTACTTTACTTGGCTGTTGAATAGAATCTGACTGGTTTAAATAAATCAAAAATCTTAAATAATTATTGGAGAAAATGCATTTTCAGAAAATGGCACTTAAATTGACAATTACCCATAAATCTCGGTGCTCTTCCCTGGCTAAGTGGTTAGCAGTCTTGCCTCACAGCAAGAAGGTCCCTCCCTGGTAGTACACATTTCTTCAGGTGTTTCCCACATAGGTGAATCCTCCAGTTCGGTGATTCTGACCATAAAAACTATCAATAAACATTTAAGTACATTGATTAAACATGTTATTGTGAAGATTAGTGCTTTTGTTTCAGTTCCAGGTGAAAGTTTAAATGTTTAGAGAGAAAAAACATGTACAATTGGTTCCTCTCTGGGGCCAGGACTCGCCCGGAAAAGATATTTGTAAGAGACCAAATTGACCTAACATGAAAATCTTAAAAGAGATAACAGAACGCTACAAATGAAGGAAAATACGTGTGCTGGGAGAATACTTTGAAATTGTATTTAGTTACAGAATACTGAATACTTGCCTTAAAATGTATTTAGTAACGTAGTCTGTTACTTTGTCCAATCAGAGTACTGTATAATGAATACTTAGATAATTTCACGTTGATTTGCATAATCTTCATGCATAAAAGCGGCGTATGATAAAAACATGCAGTTACACTTGTTACAAACTTATTTGCCACTAATTCAGAAAGCATGAAAGCACTTTGCAAATATCCACAGTCCCAACTAACATAGAGCTATGAATATACTTATGAATATGAAAATGAAATGTAATTAACTGAAGTATCCGATATGGAAGTGAGGGATATTATTGGGAAAATAACCCATTAATATTAATTCATTCATTTCAATCTGAATTTTCTTGACCCAAATCACATTCTATAGCTAAGCTTTTTGCTTTAAAAAACAAAACAAACAAAAAATCCATTTGAACAGACTTTGGATATGGAAAAAGCTAGTTTTATTTTATTTTATTATGATTATCATCGTTATATTATTATTATGTTTACCTATTCATTTAAAAAAAATAAAATAAACAGAACATGTGCTTCATTAAATGTGTGCACAACAGTTATATTGGAGGAGGACCTCTACTTCTGAAGTAAATGTACGATTTTTTTACCGCGATATTACGCGGCTCCCCGAAAGCATAGACGGACCAGGGTGGGCTCGTTTGAAAGCTTAGAATCTCTAGTTTCCAACATTAATGACCGCAAGTCGCAATTCGGCGCCCTCTCCAGCAGATGGCGCCATAGGGTCGCCTGTGCCTAGGGCCGGCCCTGTGGAAAGTAACTGTATTCTAAATACCCTCAAATGAAAGAGTAACTTTTATCTGAATACAGTTACTCAAAATAAGTATTCTAAACACATGTATTCAGTTCCTCCACAACACTGACAGTACGGTCTTGTTTGTTTGCAGTTGTGTACAGTAGGTGGCGGCATGTGCTCTTTTGTCCTGCAGTCCGCCATTCATTTCAGACAAGAAGAAGAAGTGTGCCTGTGACGGAGTGACTTCTTCCTATGGGAGTGACACATACGAATATTCCCGCGCGCTTCTGTCGGCCTAAACAGGGACAGAACGCTGACTCACTGTCCGTCAGTCTGAAGACAACCTGCCTCAGCACAACCTTATTCCATGTAGACTGCATTATCGTGAGTATACAATCATCTCAGCGTCCTCTCTTTTAGAGGGTAAGAAATGCAGTTTTGTGTTTACAGTAGGCTACACAGCTCCAAGTCCGAACATGGGGAAGAAACGAAGGAATTTGAACTACAAGGAGGACATCAGATCGTTTTTCAGTCCACCAAAACGCGCAGTAAGTGATTGAGCCACTTTGATAAGGATATAATGTTGCATATTATTGCCTATTTCAATGTTTGCTCGTTATGATCAGTGTTCATTTCGTCACTAAAATATTTAGTCATAATTTTGGTTAAATAATTTTTGCCAACTAAAACTAAATTAAAAGTTTTTTTATGAGACTAAAACTATGACTAAAATGTCCAGATATTTCCGTCGACTAAAATAAGACTAAATAAAAAGAAAAAGAAGAGACTAAAATCATCCAAACTTCCACTGACAGTTTAAAAGAGCCTCATGTTCCCTCGTAAAAGAACAGCTCTGAGCTTTGTTCATGAGGCAGAGGACCTTAATGAATGAAATATGATTATACATTATAAATGTAAAGTCGACTAAATGAGTCTTAAATGTAGTCGACTAAATTTATATGCAATTTGAGAGACTAAGAACTAAGACTAAAAATTAAAATATGTTGTCAAAATTATAATTGTAATTAATTCATTATTATTTAAAGTAGGCTAGTTTGTGTGTAGATTTTGTTTTGTGAGAAACTCGTTAGAAATTGTTAAAAAAAAGTGCTTTATATTATCAGGAAGTGGATCCTGAAAAGGGAAGTGGAGACGCCCAGGGAGAAGAGTTGAACAACCAGGTAAGATCTATAGTTTTAGCAGTTTGTTAGCCAGTTATCCATTTATTGATACTTTATAAGAGACAAAGCCAAAGAGGACAAATTATAATGTGAGCTTAGTGATATCTATGGCTACAATTCAACCTTCCCCGGAGAGGGAGACAATGCAGAATAAGTTGATGGTGGACTTTGTTTTGGCGGCAGGAAACGATGAGTCAGGATAGTCTGCGCGGGCACAGGAGAGTGTGTGCTAGCCAGCAATCCAGGGCATGATAGGAGGATGACTGTGTCCCAGGACAGGCGAGGGTGGGGACTACAGAAGTGTTGTATGAAGAGTAGCCCAGGTCCTTTCTGAAACCGTTCCCTTCTCCCTTCTCCTACCCCCTCCCACTCAGTCCTCAGTGATCTTTGGAGGTTCACATATTGAAGGTGTGGCTTTTAGACGCACTCTCCCTCGCACCACGGAAAGAACACGGCCCTTTACCGTGACAGCACAACCCACTCGCAAAAATCAAAAGCTCGACTGATGACACTTAACCAAAAGCAATTTGTCCTAATGGGTTTACGAAGTAATTCAGATTCAAATATGTCACATTTACATGATATATTTTAGCCTCTTCAAACTCACAGTGAGGCCTTTTCCACGGACAATAAAATCATGTTAGGCCTCATTGCTGCTATTTTTTCCCTTAGTGATGGTGAGATGAGGCCCCATGAGGCCCTGAAGCGTTTAGCCAACTGTGTTGTTAAAACATGTACCAACACTTCAAGATGATTCATTTGCTCTACTGCCCCCTCATGTGGACAAAAACATGTAATACATGCAATGGGTACGTGTGCGTCAGGAAACAAAAGAGCGGTTTGCTTTGTAATGATAAACTGGAACACATATTAGAGAATATAACTGGTACATCGCTTTGTTTAGTTTTTTTCAAACGAAATGAAGTTAGTTCAAATGTACGTTCTGCAGAGTTTAAACCCTTGACCTGCCATTCACAAGTCCACGACACTAGTTTAGTTTAGTTTATTTATTTGTTTGAGCAGTTAACCTGCTCAAAGGGAGTGGGCCGAAGCTAAAGGCTTGTAAGCGCCCACCCCAAAAATAAAAACAATAGCATTTACATTTAAAAGGTAGCAAATCATAAACAAGGAACATAGGGCAAAGTAACAACAAACAATGAGGAACAATAAAAAAAACAGCAGCAAAATAAAGAAACTACAACAAAAGAATGTGCTATAACCAACTCAAGAAAGCTACATTAGCACAGACCAACTTACAAACCAACATTTGAACTGTTTATATAATTAAACGAATGAAACGAAGCACAACTACAGCAACGATCTTGTTTCATGTACGTTGTCTAGTACAAAGCAATTAAAAAATGTGATCATTATTTCTTTCAAATTGTTACCCGTGCCAAACATTAGCGAGAGTTACTTTTATGTTATAAAGGTACAGTAATACATATTATACTCCGAGATCTTGCTACTTCCCAGTTGCCATTACCATCCTCAATATAATTTTAATTTGGGTATTATTATTATTATTATTTATTTAATTGAGTTATACTATGATAGAGCTAAGCAGAAATCTGTATTGCTACAAATTCTACGTAATCTTATAGACATAAAAGGCAGAAATAGTGAATTGTTTTGTCACTCTTTTTTTCCTTGCCCAAAATCAGTTGTCTTTATTTAGGCCTATGGTGTTTTTGAAGAGAGGCACATTGTTACAGCTTTGCACTAATACATGACTTTATGAACTCTCCAAACCCGACACATCCTGGTCATGAAGCGATCACTTTGGCTTCAACCACAGATTGTAGAAATAGCTTTAATACAGTGCAGCTGAGAGGAACCACTTTGAAGCGCCCCCCCACCCTCATTGCTTCATGAACCTTTGATGATGTCACAACAAATGTCCATAGGACGGTAGTGTTGTTGTAATATATTTGAATTTTAATACACCCTATGGTTAAAAAAGTGACCCTATTTATCCATACAACACTGTATTTCTCTGTCGATATGGAGCGGGCGGAGTGGTCATGCGGGCGCTCCACGGAGGGTCTAGGTGCCCGCTCGGCCCGCGCTCCCTTGTGGACCCTCTTGCGGGCTCGGATGCACCCCTATGCCGGGGCTGATGAGCCTCTAACTGCCGTTTATTTTCATGTTATGGTTACACATATGGTCGTACTTCTCATACTTCTTTACTCAACCCCTGTTTCATGTGCATATCTATATGCGCATGTGAATAAAATAATAATAATAAGGATTATAATCCTTTTTGTATCACCTGTATAGCCTCTATGCCTCTGCTTATATACACCGTTCACACGGAATGTACAATGAACCTGTAAAGTTCTGAATTCGCATGTACGCCTCATGCTGCTTTTATGTTGTATAATTTCTGTCTTATTGTCAGTTTATTATTTTTGAATAAAAAAATATATAAAAAAGTGTTGTTGTTGTTGTAGCACTTTGGTGCTCCTGAATAAAGGTGGAACAGAGTGAGAGTGAGAAGGGAGCGATTTCGGAAAGGTGAAGCGGCAGATAGCCTAGTCTTCCGAACAGAATATAGAGGCTATGCAGATTCTATTTCTATTTAGATGTGCCTAAAAAACAGTAACCTTAAATGAATGGACAAATCAAGTAATCACATTTGAATGTAATTGTAAAAACCTCCCAATGGTGACAGTTTTTTTTTAATGAATATAATCAACAACATAAAATGTACTGTTCCAAATGATTATGCACAGCAGCGTTTCAATACATTTTAAAGGTTGTAATTAACTGAAAATGGTGCTGAATTTGCAGCATTAGGAGGTCATATTTACTTAAATCAAAAGCTATTTCAATCAAAAACATCTTAACAGGTCAAGTTATAGTTTAACAAAGGACACTTCTTTGATCGCAGCTTCAAAATTCTTAAATCCATTGAACCTGTGAGTTTTTGGAGTGTTTCTGCTTGGATTTCTTTGCAGGATATCAGAATAGCCTCCCAGAGCTGCTGTTTGGATGTGAACTGCCTCCCACCCTCATAGATGTTTTGCTTGAGGCTCCAAAGGTTCTCAATTGAGAATGAGGAGTTGTCGTCACGGCACAGAGCCCCCCCCGTCGATCCCCCCCTCGCCGCCATGATGAATGCAGTCCGGCGGCAATGCACATCGTTTACGTGTGTTGTTAACGTGGTAGTAGCGGAGGTTCTTAACTATTCCGCACTGTTTTACCGCCTGGAAGTCACTGCTGCGTTAAAAACTGCTCCAATACCTCAGACGATAGACATGGAAAACTTAGAAACAATGGGACACAGTTTTTTAGGTTACAGAAATGGACACAGCATCAAGAGCGCAAGTCTCACTCTGACCTGTCAAAACATGTTGGAAACGTTTGTGTACATTGAACATCTCGTAACAATGTAATGTTTTAGAAACACGCACTTTATTACTTTTTCATTTTGCTAAATGCAATGTAATGACAAAACACTAAAACACATGTGAAGAAAGTTACTTTTGCCAGTACAACCCTGTTTTCACCAGCTGGAGGCTTGTAGAGCCAAGTCCTGGACCCACAGCAGAAAGTCTCATAACTTTCCAAAGACTTGTGGCTTTTAAACTCCTGCATCGTGTAGTAACTTACACCAAATACAAGGTAGTTTACTGTGTCCATGTATGTGCACGGAGGTAAATGGTCCAGGTCTCCGCTGCAGGGAGCTCGTGTGGGTCGATGTTTTGAATGTCCACAAGCTTCTCCAAATACCGCTGTTTTGTGCTTGGTATGAGCTTGTTCCTGTAAAGTCCCTTTTCTTTCGCCTTATCTCTTTGCATTGCTTTTCTTTCTTCCTTTTCTTTGTCGTATTCGTAGATCCGTCTCTGTCTCGCCGAAAACGTAAATGCGCAAAATTTAAAGTGCTCTGGAATATGAGGAATGCGTGAAATTCTGGGGCGTGCCCCTAATTGGCTTCCAACATGGCTGACAGGCTCAGAGCCCCCCCCCCCCCAATCACCCCAACTCGGCACGTGACTCCTCATTCTCAATAGGGTTGAGGTCAGGGGAGGACGGGGTCCACATCATGAGTTTCTTTCCTTTTATGCCCATAGCAGCCAATGATGCAGAGGTATTCTTTACAGCAGGACATGGAGCGTTGTCATGCGTGAAGATGATTGTGTTAGGGAAAGCACGGCTCTTCTTTTGCTACCATAGAAGAAAGTGGTTTGTCAGAAACTCCACATATTTTTCACAGGTCATTTTCACACCATCAGGGAGCCTAAAGGTGCGTACAGACCAAACGCTGACACGCCACCAACTTCCATGTTAACCCTATGTAGACGTGCTTCGACGCGCGTCGAAATTGGCGTAAGCAAAGATGTCCGCGCGTATGAAGCGTTCCAAATGCGAGCAGATGAGGATTAACGCGCGTCAAAACCAGTGAGAACAGCGCGGTACAGCGCAGCGATGCCCCGCCCACTGCTTCATGCACTCAAGTAATCACAATCTACACGTGCGTTCATTTACGCCTTGTTAACCAATCAGGGACCGGGCTCAAATAGTGAGCACAAGCGTCACCTGTTACCTGCAGCAGTGGCGCAAAAAGGGCATACGCAATATATGCCTTTCATAGGGGCGCCAATAGTGATGTGTTCTTTTTAACAGTCTATGTGTGTCGGTCGTGAACGATCCGGCTCTTTTGAACGAGTCTTTACAGTGAACGATATGAACAGGTTCGCGGTGGTGAAGTGTTTTTTTTTTAATTCCTATTTGCATGCTTATTTTGCGAAACAAAAGTCACTGCTGGAGTGGGGCAGAGGAGTGCAGAGGGACTGTCATCTCCACCGCTGCTGCTGCAGCCTGCAGCCCCACGAGGAGCTCAAAGTGAGCATAAGGCAACAAGTTTGAGAAATAAAAGTCCTAATGAAATAATAAACACGGTTACAGAGGAGATTGCGTTGAAGCTTGCGTTGTTTTCTCCCCTCTTGCGCGAGGGAGAGAGAGGGAGAGGAGGAAAAGTTACGTGAATGAAGCAACAGAAGCTTAATCGGGCCGTGTGATTGTTTTTTTGTGATAACAAACTCCATAGAGGGAAATATCGATGTTATATTGTGTGAAATAGTGACATTTTCGTTCAAATAAAGTCAATTCAGAGGGTATTTATTTTCTTTAAAAAAAAAAGAAACAACCATCAAAGAGCCATGTGTGTATTTGTGTGTGGGAAGGGGGGTAGTTGCGGTAGTTGCGCCCCTGACCTGCAGCATGGAAGAGAAGTTGATCATCGCGGTTTGCGCTCGGCCTGAGTTGTATGACACGCCTCCTAATTATGACGCTTGCAAAACTTCACGCGCCAGCAGACAGGCGTTTCTCGCGAGTGGGAAGCGGCAATGTTTGGCGTCCAACTAGAGGCTGACGGAGCGTGGACGCACGTTCGGTCTGAACGCACCTTAAAGGGGCCGACCAGCTCTCTCCCCATGATTCCAGGCCAAAACATGACTCCTCCTACTTGCTGACATCACAGCCTTTTTGGGACTTTGTGGCCAATGGCCATTCACCAACCATCCACTACTCCATCCATCTGACCATCCAGGGTTACACGGCACTCATCAGTGAACAAGACTGTTTGAAAATGAGTCTTCATGTATTTTTGAGCCACTGCATGCGTTTCTGCTCGTCAGCTTCAATGAACTGTTTAGGAGAGGCCGGATAGAAGGTTTATGCACAACTGCAGCCTCTGGAGGGTCCTACACCTTGATGTTCGGGAGACTCCAGAAGCTTCAAATACCTGTTAGCTGCTTTGTAGCAGCTGTTCTCTTAATCTGATGTATTTGTCTGGCAGAAACCGTCCTCATTTTACCTTTATCTGCTCAAACCCATGTGTGCTCTGAATCAGCCACACATCTCTTAACAGTACAATGATTATGCTTAATACGCTAGTCTTCCTTGGGTCCTGACATAATACATTTATAGAATTACAAAACAGTTAAAATGGAATACATGAATGTTACACTTTTCACATATGAAGCTTATGCGCAAATTCAACCTGGAAGACCTATCAGCTGCATTCATTCACCTCATCACCGGCAGCGCTCGCCAATCATCCAACCACAGACCCCGCTCAAGCCGCACCTTCACGACAGCCAATCACCGCAGCTGCTCATCCCCGCTCATCGCTCAGGATCCCCTTGTTTAAGCTCCGTGGTCAATCACTCAGCCGCTTGCCAGCCGTGCTACGACCCTCCTCCACCCCTTCCTCCACCTGGCCTCTCCTCTGCTCTGCTCGTCGTCGACTGGCCAACCTAGGATTTCTCCACCACCACCAGGGTCCAGGCTCGGAAGAAGATTCTGGCCATCATTCATCGTTGCTGTGCATTTCACATTGTTCGTTCGATCTTCCGCCGGGATCTGAGCCCCAATAATATTCATGTTCATTAAATAAACACTCAGACTGCCATTCTGTCTCTGTGAGTCTTTTCAGGTTGAAATACCACACAACCATAGGACGCATATTGGATATGGTTATTGCTCACATGTACTCATCAGAGTGTGTTTTTTAGGACAGAAACATGACGCCAAGACGCTCTATACTTAAGGTAACACATGCTCATGTTTGTTTTGACAATGATTTCTTCTAAATTTCTTGATAAAGACCTTGTAAATTCTGTTTCAGGATTTGAATCACAAACCAAAGATAAAGACTGAGGAAGCTGCTGGGTCAGAGGTGAGCATACAGTAAATGGTAAATAAATAAAATAAAAATGATACTCCCTGAATAAACTGAGGGACCAATGGACCAGGTTTAAATTTTCAGATTCTATGCTAATGCTCTGTCTGGAGTGGATATAACTTTTTTTTTTTATTAGAGCATCTGTGTTCCACAAACTTCTACATAGGAGAAGAGTTCAGCACAGTAAGCAAAGGCAATAGAAAAATACATGCGCAGATGAATAAGTAAATAGATGAATAAATAACGATGATGCTCAAAAGGAGTAGGCAGAAGCTTAAGCTTGTTGGCGCATATCCCCCTTTAGTACATGAGCAGCAGGTACTCATTTACTATAATCAAGAAGACATATGACACATAGTTATTTTGTTCTATTCCAGTGACTATACAATCAGCAATATTAACGTCAAAACCATTCTGCTGACCCCAAGACAAGGAAAGAAAACTCTTTAACCTTTTCAATAATTACAAATTCCCATCACTCCCAATAACAACTAGTCACCAATCTTTTAATTTGATCATTTGTTCCTTATGTTATAAATTAAATGCTTTAATGAATACAATATAATAATTGTGTATTGTGATTATTAACGACCATATTATATGATTTATTAATATTGTATTTATTTCATATGATTTACTATTATATTATCTTTATTGATTAACTGATTGATTATTATTATTATTATTATTATTTCATATTCATGCACTTCATAACTAAATTCGAGCACTGGAGTTGCACTCCTGGCCATACACAAATTCACTGGAGATTGACACCTTCCACGGTAACTACAGAGCAAATAGCAGTCGGGCTACACATTCACACCAGCTGCCTCTGGGCCGCACCAGACATTAAAGGTGGTATAGAGGTCAGGTGAAACGACTGCTCGTAGATCGCGGTTTCCCGGAGCCTCATTCTAAAGTGACATTGCAGATTGAGGAGCATGTGTGCAGACAGTGGTGTACGCTAAATAGTACCATCCTGGTACGGTCTACCGCTGGCAAATCAGAACGCAATACTAGACAGTACCGGCATACTTTTACCACTGGACCTTAGTCTATCCAAAAGCTTTTCATTTGACTAACTGCTCGTGTGATGTGTTTCTTTTGCAGGCAGTTCATTCTCACGAATTTCTTTTAAAATTCGACAACTCTGACCTTAAATACACCATTCAGTGCGATCACCCTCAGACCGTGCTACAGGCCATCACTTCCAAGCCGGAAATTCAGGAGAAAATTAAGTGTGAAGATGACAAAATTGTACTTCAGAAGGGGGAAGCACATATGGGCACTGCCATTGCCACTCACTTCCCCTGCACACTCCTTAAAGACGGAGAGCTGGTTACTTTGACAGAGAAAAAGGAACTGGTGGAGGTGAGAGATAAAGAGGGAGACTATAGAGTTTATCAGGATAAACGCTATTACGTTGTGAATATTGACATAGAAGGAGGGACCAAGAGAAAATCTAAACTGTTTAAGAGCAGATGCATTAAGACCTTCTCACAACTATCTGTCTATGGAACAGAAAACATGACTCTGAAAGAGGCCATTGAACGGGATGGACGGTTCATGGACTTTGTGATTTTCAACTTGGAGATTTTATGAAAGGCAAAGTGTACGTATTCAGTTATGATAAAATACCACAACATGATGGTAAAGCCTTCAGGATTTATCTTAAAAAACACACACAAAAAGCAAGTGAGGCATCTTCGAAAGACACCGATGAGGCAGTTCCCCAAAAAACAGGCGAGGCAGCTTCAGAGAAAGCAAGTGAAACAAGTGACACAGCGGAGGCAGGCCCCAGTTCAGCAGGTACTGTAGCTGTACCCACAACCAGGTGGGTTCTTGTCAGTGACGTTTTGAAAGAAAACCAAGCTTCAGATTGCACTAAAAAGGTTGAAGATATCTATAAACTTCTGCGAGCTCAGTTTCCTGAACTCAAGAAACAATTATTGAGTCGAAATTCAGCTGAGACTTTGAAAAAGACACTTAGGAAAGTGGACTTTGGAAAGGCCCAGCAAACTTTCAGTGAAGTTGGCCGAGTTAAAGAGCTGTTTGAAATGGCCGAGTCAGTTTGTAAAATCACAGTAGGAAACGTTTGTGAAGGAACAGGCTTTGTGCTGTTTGAACGTTATGTCCTCACAAATGCACATCTGTTTAACAAAGTTATGTACAACAACAGTGTGCGGCCAGACATAGACATAACTGCTATGTTTAATTATGAAAAACAAAATCAGACAAACACCATCAACTTTAAAGTCAGGAACACATTCATTGACTATGATAGAGAGTTGGATTATGCCGTTCTGGAGCTTGTAGTGAGTGAAGGGGATGAAAGCCTAGTTGCTCCAGGGCTCATGAAACACTGCTGTCCGATGCCAGAGAGCGGAGAGGCGTGCATTGTTGGACATCCAAACGGAGAAGTAAAACAGTTTGACCCCACATGTATTATTGAGAAGGAGAAAAGGATAAACGAGGTCAATAAGCATTTACAGCAGTTTGATCAAATCACCCTCATGTCAGTCGAACAGGCAATCACAGGCCAAGGCATAGAGAGAATCCTGTCCCCACCAGATCCCATTTACAAACAAACGGCCTCCTACCACACCTTCATGTACCATGGCTCCTCAGGCTCCCCAGTGTTTGATGCTCACTGCAAGGTGTTCGGTTTGCACACCGCAGGATTCTCTTATGGATTTGGTCCAAAAAAAGGCAGCATCATAGAATTTGCCCATCCACTTCTATTGATTTTCCAAAAGTTTGTAACCAATCTTAGAACGAGGAATAATACAGACCTTCTGAGGGCAGTGGAGGAGGAGTTGAAAGACAATGAGTATCAGATAGAAATTCTGACTGGAGAAGAGCCCATGGATGAAAGCTAAGTTTGAAATGGCAAAACCTAAAAATATGATTTGCTTGAATGGTTTCATGTATGAGGAGAAATAAATATACTTTACATAAAGTATATGTTAATATGCAGACACAGTGACAGGAATTCAAACACAAACTTACAATGTTAAAGAAGTATGAAAATAAGAGTTCAACATATCATGAGTAACATGAAGTATCTTGAACAAAGATATCATGCCGTTGTATTCTGAATATTAGTAAATGATAATAAAAAAGATATAAAACAATGGACTTAATCATCTGGAACTTGCTGGGGAAAAAAAGGCAGATTAAGATTGCTCTTCTCGGCTCCTTTGTATTCAAACTGCATTGACTTTTTGGTAAACATTTTAATGTAATTTTTGAAAGAAAAATATAAAATGAAAATATGGATATTGTATTTTTGGATTGAGTTTTTTTTTATTAAAATAATTTGTATAATTCTTTTTTTTTTTTTTAACCAATGTTTAAGTCAATATGTCTTATCTTAATAAATTTGCCTTGTTGCTGTAATACAACTTGTGTAGCAATATTTTTTGATTGTGATTTGATCTTATAAGTGAACACACTGAGAATCAAGACTTTAGAAGAGAAATATTCAGGTTTCTTTCTACACTTAAATTCATTCCATTAATTTATTTACCAGGACTATGTACAGTCACATAAAGTTCGAGAGCTATTTGTACCAGACTTTAGCTTTCTCAACCCTTTCCATAATTTCCATCTGTCGTCTTCAAGGACAAGAGGAACAATGTGCAACGTATAGTGTTAAAGTTTTTGGTTTACAATAGTTCGTTATCAGTGAAATTGTATTTAGTCACTGAATGCTGAATACTTGCCTTAAAATGTATTTTCTTATGTATTCCGTTACTTTGTCTAATCAGAATACTGTATTCTGAATACTTTTAGAATACTTCCACATTGGTTGTCATTATATTTATATATAAATATGGTGTATAATTACAAAAATGAAGACTACGATTGTTTGAACACCTGTTATAAACTCACTGACCATTAATGAGGAACTCTAACTCTCTTGGCCAATGGAGCAGCAGATACAGCATCATGTGACACATGTGCAGTGTTTGTATGAACTGTGGCATAAGGCCTTTTAAATCTTTATTTTATTATAGAAGGAAAAACGTTTAAAACATTAAACGTTCTTGATAATGGTGTGCAATATGGTGCTAAATTTTGATGATTGAGTACTGGGATGTATTCCCTTGTTATTTGGAAAGTAACTATTCTAAATACTCTCAAATGAAAGTGTAACTTTACCAGAATACAGTTACTCAGAGTATTATAAATATTTAGTTAGCCTACTCCCCAACACTGTTCGTTATTCGGCTTCTCATTTCTGAATTCTATAATAATCAAAGTTTCATATTCATTCAAAACGAAAGTGAAAGCCACAACAACAAACTATTCCTCATGTCTTTCTTTCCTCCTTTTATATTTTTTTTGGTGACTGAATTAGTGATTCCTTCTCATGCTAAGCTAACCATCTGGGGAGTATTGTTTTTATTTATTGTACTAAACAGCTCTACCTTAGTGCGCATGGGTCGACCCACGTAAACCTGTGTGACCACTACGGTGACCAGTTCCCGCTTTGAACGAACCTTCCCGCTCTCTCTCTCCGCGCTCAGTTCTGTCGGTCCTAAACGGAGACAGCTGAACCCACTGTCCGACCGTGAGTCTGAAGACAAACACAGCCTTATTCCACCGCAGGCTGCTTTATCGTGAGTATAATAATCTCTGTATTTAGTGTCATATTCCGCTACTTCTCTTTAGGTCAATAAATAAGGGCAAGTTGTAACACTTGTGTTCACAGTGGGCCTGTCCGAACTCCAAACATGGCGAAGCGACGAGGGAAACTGAACCACATGGACATAAGAACGTTTTTGAGTCCACAAAAACGCAGAGTAAGTGACACAGTATAATCATGTAGCTATAGTTGGGTTCCCTCCCTCTGGAACTGCCTATTTTTATGTGATGTTTTAGTTTGTAGGCCTATTTCAATGTTAGCAGCAGAGGTGCGTGGAGTAGCTAAAATATTTACTTAAGTAAGAGTAACTTCACTTAATTATTCTTCTGAAATAATAAAATAGTAAACAAAATCATTACTCTAGAGTAAAAACGTACCTCTGTCAATTCTTCAAAAGTGACATAAATGATGAGACAAAAAAACATGAACAAATCCTTGTATTTTTAAAGGAAATAGCAGGGGGGAAAAAATCAAGTACATGAAACCCAAACTACATGTATTTTATGTGACACTTGAAGCTTTTGCCACTTAAAGATTTACTCACTATGGAACAAGTAACTATCTTTTTTTCTCCAGTAAGAGTACAGATACTTCATAATAATAGCCTATTACTCAAGTTGAATTAAAACAAACCGTATGGTAAAGCTACTCTAAGAAGTATAATTACTTCAAATAGTAAGTACACGTATGTAACTCAGTTCTACTCGTCTCTGAATGTTAACTCGTTCTGCTTTTCATTGTTATATGGTTTGTATTTGGATTTAGAACTAGTTAAAAATTGCTCTATATTATTAGGTAATGGATCCTGAAGAGGGAAGTGGAGACGCCCAGTCGCAGGGAGAAGACTTGAACAACCAGGTAAGATTTTTTTTATCATGAGTTTTTCTAGCCTATTATTACTACTTTATAGGTCACAAAGCCAAAGAGGAAATTGAAAATAAGTTGCTAAATGCCTGATATCTATGGCTACAATTTAACCTGCCCGGAGATGGAGACAATGCGTGCAGAAAAATCTTATGGGGACTTTTTTGGCGGCAGGAAACGATGAGTCAGGATGGTCTGAGCGGGCACAGGAGGATTGTGTGCCAGTCTGCGAGCCAGGGCATGGCAGGAGATGGTACTAGGCTGGGCAGGGGCATGAGGAGTGAGGGGCAGGCTCTGGTACTCTGCCTTGATGGGATAAATCACTGGAATCAATATTTTACATTCACTTGTTTGAAATGAAATACAATTCAAGGCTTATTTCATGGAGAGATCATTTAACTTACCTACTCAAATCCAGGTCAAATATCCTTATTCTAAGAAAATGTACAAGTAACTAATTTTTACATACATTCCTTCACTCCCTTACCTCCCGCCTTAACCAAGTGCATTTTCTCCAGTTTGGCTTTACCCAAATCTAAAAGCTTCTCGACTGGAGAGCAACAGTATTACGTCTCATTTGAAAGTTTTTGTCGTCACTTTTTTGTTCCATTATAGTTGCTTTTCTGGCACGTTTTTGTCACTCTTGTCACTTTTGTCACATTTTTGTTGCGTTTCATTGCTATATTGAGGCTTATTTCCAAGAAGCTTTTAGATTTGGGTAAAGCCAAACTGGGGAAAATGTGCTTGGTTCAGGTGAGGGTTAAGAGGTTAAAACTTGTTGATTAAGTTATTATCTATTAAGTTACATTTGTCGTTGTCAAATAAATATTTAGTTTTCATGTTGACAGTCTCTTCCTTAAGTGCAAATTACTGTAACATAATAATTACAGCATTATCAAAACATTTAAACACATTAGGAGTTTACCTTTGTGTTTTGCACCAAATTACAAAAGAAGATTAAAAAAAACAATCACAACATGGCAAGGGTGTAGGTTTGATGTTACTATTGTTTTGTTTTTGTACCTGAGGATCAGTCTCTTCTGATCTCCCTGTGCTGCCCCCTCCCCTCACTGCTGCGCTCAGAGAACATGGAACACTACAGATCGCACAGTGTGAAGATCTCCACATGAAGTTGGTGGGGACATGTCCCCATGGCCCCCACGTAAACCTACGCCCATGCAACATGGCATGCTAACTATAGTAACCATTTGAAATATACCAAGTGCACTAGCACCATCTACTGGGTGAAAATTATAAAACACTCAGCAGCCTGTAACACAAAGTCTGCAGTATGTAATAATACGCCCTGCTGATTCAACCCCTTAACTCCCACCTTAACTGAACACATTCTCTCCTGTTCGGCATTACCCAAGTCCAAAAGGTTCTTCAAAAAAGCAACAAAATAGGGATGAAAACAAGACGTAAAGGAGGATGAAAACACAACAAAAGAATCGACAAAAGAGTAATGAAAAAGCAAAAACGCAACAAAACAGTTAAAAAAGCAAAAATGACTAAATTAAAACAAAACAACAAAAACGTGATAATATTACAAAAACACAACAAATGTTACAAAAAAGAAACAAAAAGTGACAAAAACACAACTATAGTTACAAAAAGTGACAAAAAGTTACTAACGAGTAACATAACATGATGAAATGAAAAAAAAAGCAACTAAAGAACAAAACGCAACAAAAAGCTACAAAAATGTTTAAAAAAAGCAACAAAAACGTGATAAAAACGTGACAAAGGTTATTAAAACCCCTTAAAAAGTGGTGTTTTGTAGTTCTTAGCTTTCAAACAAGACGTTACACTGGCCTAGAGGCTGTGAGCTATCAGGTCAAGAAACTTGTAGATTTGGGTGAAGCCGAATTGGAGAAAATGCGCTCGGTTAACGCGGGGGATAAGAACTTAATTAAGAACATAAGCACAAGTTTCTGTTTGTGAACATGCCATACCGCATTTGAAAGCTGAGAACTTCCAGAGATGGAGGCCTGCACTATAGCTCTTGATTTTATTATAATTGAATATAGGGTTGTTCAGATGGACGATATCATCGTCAACAGTACATTTTAAGTAGTTAATTACATTTATTTTTGAAAAATAAAATACTGTTATCATTGGGAGGTTCACATTCAAATGATCCTCTAACACAGACCTGGCCAAACCAAGGCCCGCAGGCCACTTCCGGCCCGTGAGATGATTCAATCCGGCCCGCGACTTGTAGAGCATAAAAAAAAGGCACTGACATAATGAGAGATCAGGATATGAACAACGCATTATAGCCAAGTGGTAAATGGTCAGTCTGCCCCAGGGCAGCTGTGGCTACAATAGCAGTTTACGACTTGTGACACAGGCTTGTAAAGTGCAATACAAGTGTAAGCCGTTTTTATGACGCTACAGTCCTGTCAGGCTCATTATTATTCATTTATTGAAATAAAGTTTCCTCAATAGTATTTTCCCCAATTAAAACATATTTTTATTTTGGTGCTTCTGTTTATGGAACCCGGCAATACACTACCGAAATATTTTGGTCCCCGGGGAAATTTTACTTAGAGACCCGTACTGTAGTGCATCGCTTCATTTCCCACAAAGTTAACGAGGATAAGAATTTGAATATTTACAGAAAATAATAGTCCTACTAAATAACTGTAGGTATCAGCTATTCAAAATACACAATTTAATGTGTAATGTACAATAGGATAAAGTTGAGCAGAATAAGTTCGAGTTATTATTGTTTGTCCGGCCCTCCGACACAATTCAGGCTTCTCATGTGGCCCCTTGTGAAAATGTATTGCCCACCTCTGCTCTAACAGTTAAAGACTTGAAAATTATGCTGACTGTCATTTGAGTTGAAGATTTAGAAAATCTAAGAAAAATGTCATTTATTTGCATAATCATTTGGAACATACTTGTTTAAGCCAAAAACATAAGAATTGAGTCGATGTCCCAATATCTCTCTCTAAAAGCAGCTTCACTGTTTAACACCTCGTGATTTCACTTTGCTTTTTGTTCGGCAACTGAACAGCTTTTAGTGCCTCGAGTGATCTCACATTGGAGCTAGTTGAGAGCGCATGGATTTGGATAGACTCATGAAGGACCGAGAGAGGGAAGAGAGAGGAGAGAAAGAGAAGAGGCAGGAGGTACGAGCAGGCGTGTAGTGCTGCAGCTTCAAAACGTGACGATTAAACTAACTTGCTATAATGTTTATATATATATGTACTTTCTCATATCGAAGGCCAATGTTATTCACATCAGGATTTTTTAACATTGTTCCATTTGTAATTTTGTTATTCAATGAATTTTTTATTAATCTTTCTTGACAATTGTCACTTTATTTGCAAATCTGCAGTGTCACAGCCAGTTGTTTATTCTCTTAAAACTTATTGATCATAGGGCTGGGCGATATGGACCAAAAGTCATATCCCGATATATTTAGGTTGAATATCGAATTGATATGCGATTTATATCCCGCCCCCCACAAATGTATCAAAACATGAAAACAATTGCTTAAAGTATTTATTTCAAACAAATACACAGAAATGGGAGAGTTTAATGCACCTGTTGTCTGCCCGAGGCAGGCGAAATACATTTCTGACCGTGAGGAAATCAGAGCAAACTCAGGTAGGAACAAACGCTAAACTTTCTGCCTCTGCACTGACCTGTCCTCTCGTCGAGAGTTGCTCCTCGTGCACGTAAACACAACGCTCATGCTGAAGCGGCACCGCCGCAAAAGGCGAACATAATCGTGAATATAGACTTCTGCAGGGAATAAACTATCGGCTGAGCGTAACATAAATTATATTGTGTCCATGACCGTCCCAACACCGTCCCGAAAACCATTTGGGATCATCCTGAAATGGATGTGAATCGTCCTAAATTTTAAGATATATTTTTTTATACATTATTTTATTTTTTAATTATACACTTATTTTAAATGTATTTTATTATCGTTTTTAAACAATATAGTGTGTATATAAATGACTCATTTAGGAATAATGCAATTTATTGGTAAAACATTTCTTCTTAAACAATAAATACAAATGTGTATAAAATGCATGGCTTAATTTATAAGTGGATTAATTGTAACATGACAAATTAAGTAACCCTTTACTATATAAGAAAACAGAAGGTAGGAGTGCTGCTTGGAACTGTTTTACTTATCTTATTTCTTGTTAAACGATGGTGCTCTTTGGTAAAGGGCTAAGTCCATAGGCAACAAAAGGAAAAAATACCAAGGCACTCATCTAGAAATAAAAAAAAGGTAAAAAGTGCTCTAACGCGTTTCGGCTAGGGGCCTTCATGAACAACGAAAACACAACACACGGCCTTTGTAAAGCAGCAGAGACCGCTAGAAAGTCGCAGGGTTCCGCTGATGTCATTTTTGAAAACAGTCCCTACGTCAGGCGGACATGGAGCGGCGACACAATTTTACGATTTAGCCATTTTCCACATCGTCTGTATTTAAAAGCATGGATTAATTGGATTAATTGAATTAATTAGATTTATCGCTCAGCCATACATAAATATATACCGTAAACAAAACGGTTAAAGGCCTTCCGTCCCGAGACCGTCCCGGGCAGGATGACATCTCGTTCCGTGCATTTTTTTTCCGTCCCCGGGACGACGGGACTATGTTAGTCTCGAGCCCTGCACAACGATATCAAAAATTTCAAAGATACCAAAAAATGATATCACGATAACGGTATGCGATAGGATATGGCCCACTTTTAATATATATTTCACTGTAAACATTGTCAACTGCCAATTAAGGGGACATCGCTAAACCTAATTGAATATGAAATAATATGATTTATAAAAGAGGTCTACTCTTGATTGTGAACTGGAGTACAGTTTCCTCAGACTTTTTGATAGTACTGTAGTAGAAAATAGTGCGATCTGTTTCCTTTGTAACACATTGAACAGGCAAATCAAGGCCTACGTGCTTCAAACACTTCAACTTCATCAGATGGATAACAGAGCTGAGCAGTGGGTGTCAGTGTAACATCACTACTGTAGAGTGAGATCAGAGAATACTCAGTTTCTCGCTCCGAGATGAAAGACCACAGCCAAGCCAGCGACAGACCACAGCCGAGTGAAACTGGTTAATCAGGCGTTAAAAGGTAAAACTGGCTTTTTATTGCTCAAATATGGTCTGTTTCTCTCATCAAAGTAAAACTCAGAGACCTGTTCTCTGCTGTTTAGGTCCATTTAGCCGGAGTAAAACTTTCTAACATTGTTGTTTTTCTAAGTGGTCACTGGAAATGGTTATATATTTTTGTGTGATCATGTTTCGATCATTTCTTGCTTTTACATAACATCTGTCCATGAAACATTTGACCCAATATCAATCACTGTTTGTAGGAAGGAAAAACGGCTGATGGAGGCTCCGTACTTAAGGTAAAATATATATACAGAAAGATATACAGTATACTTGGGTGATTGACATGATGTGCATATTTTTGTGTCCAAGTGTTATATTTCTTTTAAAAAACAAAATTGATATTTCATTACATGTATCACTTTATTCTACAAAAACCTATTTAGTTTAAACACATTTTCATCACATTTCAATAATAAATATTTTTTTATGTTTTCACACCAACTAACAAAGCTTCTGAAAATGTTATTTTCAGGGTAACAAATTAAAAATAAAACCATCATGGCATAATTGTATGTTAAATATCTTTCAAATAAGCCATCATTCGTGAATATTAATAGTTTTAAAGCTTTTGAGATCACTAATAAACTTTTGTCTGACAATTTGTAATCTTAAAATATCAGGGTGGCGCAACCGTAAAAACAGGGGTTTTATTTTGAAATAAAGAATAATACTGGAAAACAGGATATGACATCAGCCAGAAGAACAAGTTGTCTTTATGGCTGAGTGAAAAGGTTTGAATATCTCTTTCAAGAATTGAGAAAAACTGCTTTTTTTCCGACTCATAGGTAAACTGTCACACTTTTGGTGTCAGGTGGTACAACCGATGTAAATATTGGAAAATATTATTTTATTGTAAAAGTCTTCATTTGTTTTAAAAGTAAATGTTTACAAATGCTAAAGCTAATGTAAGAGTCCACATAAAAAACAAATTATTTTGAAAGTAGTTTCTAATGTCAGGTGGTGCAACTGCAAAAAATGTCAAATTACCATCTAAAAATGATAGGGATGCACTGATCCAATACTGGTATAAGTTATCAGAGTCAATACTAGAAAAAAATATCAGATATTGTCCATAAGTGCACGTGGCACCAGGACACCCTGGGCAGGAGGTCGATGATCGACTTTGTAGTTGTGTCATCTGATCTCCGGCCGCGTGTCTCGGACACTCGGGTGAAGAGAGGGGCTGAGCTGTCAACCGATCACCACCTGGTGGTGAGCTGGATCCGCTGGCAGGGGGGGAGGAAGCCGGTCAGACCTGGCAGGCCCAAACGTGTTGTGAGGGTCTGTTGGGAACGTTTGGTGGATCCTTCTGTCAGTAGGGTCTTCAACTCCCACCTCCGGAAGAGCTTCACCCAGATTCCGAGGGAGGTTGGAGACATGGAGTCCGAGTGGACCATGTTCTCCTCCTCCATTGTCGATGCGGCTGCTCGCAGTTGTGGCCGTAAGGTCTCTGGTGCCTGTCGTGGCGGCAATCCCCGAACCCGGTGGTGGCGCCCGGAAGTAAGAGATGCCGTCAAGCTGAAGAAAGAGTCCTACCTGGCCTTGTTGGCTTGTGGGACTCCGGAGGCAGCTGAGAGGTACCGGCAGGCCAAGCGTGCTGCAGCTCGTGCGGTCACAGAGGCAAAAACTCGGGTCTGGGAGGAGTTCGGAGAAGCCATGGAGGAGGACTATCGGTCGGCCTCGAAGAGATTCTGGCAAACCATCCGGCGCCTCAGGAGGGGGAAGCAGTGCTTCACCAACACTGTTTACAGTGCGGGCGGGGAGCTGTTGACCTCGACTGGGGATGTGGTCGGGCGGTGGAAGGAGTACTTCGAGGATCTCCTCAATCCCACTGTCACGTCTTCCGATGAGGAGGCAGAGGCTGGGGACTCGGAGGGGGGTTCGTCCATCACCCAGGCTGAAGTCACTGAGGTGGTTAGAAAGCTCCTCGGTGGCAAGGCCCCGGGGGTGGATGAGATTCGTCCCGAGTACCTTAAGTCTCTGGATGTTGTAGGGCTGTCTTGGCTGACACGTCTCTGCGGCGTCGCGTGGCGGTTGGGGACAGTGCCTCTGGATTGGCAGACCGGGGTGGTGGTCCCTCTCTTTAAGAAGGGGGATCGGAGGGTGTGCTCCAATTACAGAGGGATCACACTTCTCAGCCTCCCCGGTAAGGTCTACTCCAGGGTGCTGGAGAGGAGGATCCGGCCGATAGTCGAACCTCGGATTCAGGAGGAACAATGCGGTTTTCGTCCCGGTCGTGGCACACTGGACCAGCTCTATACCCTACATCGGGTGTTCGAGGGTTCGTGGGAGTTCGCCCAACCAGTCCACATGTGCTTTGTGGATTTGGAGAAAGCGTTCGACCGTGTCCCTCGTGGTGCCCTGTGGGGGGTGCTCCGGGAGTATGGGGTGCGGGGCCCTCTGCTAAGGGCTGTCCGTTCCCTGTATGACCGCAGCAGGAGCTTGGTTCGCATTGCCGGCAGTAAGTCAGACTTGTTTCCGGTGCGTGTTGGTCTCCGCCAGGGCTGCCCTATGTCACCGGTTCTGTTCATTACCTTTATGGACAGAATTTCTAGGAGCAGCCAGGGGCCGGAGGGTGTCCGGTTTGGGAACCTCAGGATCTCATCTCTGCTGTTTGCAGATGATGTTGTTCTGTTGGCTTCATCAAATCAGGACCTCCAGCGCGCACTGGGGCGGTTTGCAGCCGAGTGTGAAGCGGCCGGGATGAGGATCAGCACCTCCAAATCTGAGGCCATGGTTCTCCACCGGAAAAAGGTGGCTTCCCCGCTTCAGGTCGGTGGGGAGTCCTTACCTCAAGTGGAGGAGTTCAAGTATCTCGGGGTCTTGTTCACGAGTGAGGGACGGATGGAGCGTGAGATCGATAGACGGATCGGTGCAGCGTCAGCAGTGATGCGGTCGCTGTATCGGACTGTTGTGGTGAAGAGAGAGCTGAGTCAGGGGGCAAAGCTCTCGATTTACCGATCGATCTACGTTCCCACCCTCACCTATGGTCATGAGATCTGGGTAATGACCGAAAGGACAAGATCGCGAATACAAGCGGCCGAAATGAGTTTCCTTCGCAGGGTGGCTGGGCGCACCCTCCGAGATCGGGTGAGGAGCTCAGTTACCCGGGAGGAGCTCGGGGTAGAGTCGCTACTCCTTCACGTCGAAAGGAGCCAGCTGAGGTGGCTAGGGCATCTGTTCCGGATGCCTCCTGGTCGCCTCCCTCGGGAGGTGTTCCAGGCATGTCCTATTGGGAGGAGGCCTCGTGGAAGGCCCAGGACACGCTGGTGGGACTATGTCTCCGAGCTGGCCTGGTGTCGCCTCGGGGTCCCCCCAGAACAGCTGGAGGAGGTGTGCGTGGATCGGGAAGTCTGGGCATCTCTGCTGAGACTGCTGCCTCCGCGACCCGGCCCCGGATAAAGCGGAAGAAAATGGATGGATGGATGGATGGTTTAAAATATCCGATCCTGAACCGATAACTGTTTTGGGCTGACACCGAGACTCAGTCCGTGGTCCTCCTGTTTTAATACTGATTACAGCATCAGTCAGTTACAAATTATAGATTACATGTTCAGAGGAAAAAGGCTGTCTAAGATATACTTGCAAAGCTCTGACTTTGTACACATTTTTGGAAACTATTTAAATTTGAGAAAAAACTCGGTTGCACTTTTTTATACAGAGAAACTACAAATACATAAAAAATACATTTAAATACTTTTAAATGTTATTTAACAAACATAACTTGTTTAAACACAAAGTTCTAATCTACTCAAAAATATGCATGCCATCAGTTTGGAAAAAACCTTTTGAAAATATGTTTTAGACCCCTTATACGTCATTGACCCACTTATAAATCCCTTATGAAATGTGTGACTTGTGTTTCAGGATTTGAATCACAAACCAAAGATAAAGTCTGAGGAAGCCGCTGGGTCAGAGGTGAGTATGATTATGCTTTTGCAGAGATCAGCTGATTCCCTGAAAACACTGAAGGACTAATGTAGCAAGTGTTTTCAAGCGCCAAAACCAAACTCTTATCGTACTAAACCCCTTCTTCATGTTTGCATCCGACATAAACTGTTTACGCTTGTGACATGTTTGTTTTGCAGGTTCATTCACATAAATTCATTTTAAAATTCAAGAACTCTGAAGACAGATACACCATCCAGTGCGATTACCCTCAGACCGTGCTACAGGCCATCACATCCAAACGAGAAATTCAGAAGAAAATAAAGCGTGAAGAAGACAAGATCATAGTCCAGAAGGGCGAAGCACGTTTGGGCACCGCCATTGCCACTCACTTCCCCTGCACACGCCTGAAGGACGGAGAGCTGGTCACTTTAGAAATGAAAAATGAAACGGTTGAAGTGAGAGATAAAGAGAGAAACTATACAGGTGATGCAAATGAACGCTATTATGTTGTAAACATTCAGACCAAAGGAGGTATCAATACTAGATCTAAAACACTGTTGAGGAGTAGCCTCATGGCAAAGTTCTCACTGCTCTGTGTTTACGGAACAGAAGACATGACTCTCAAAGAGGCCATCAAACAGGATGGACGCTTTGTGGAACTGGGGGATTTTAAACTTGAATATTTAACAAAAGGCAAAATGTATGTGTTAAGTGAGGATAAAATAAAACAACATGATGGTAAAACTTTCAAGATTTGTCTTGGAAAACATACTTCTAAAACGGCAGACACAGCCTCTTCTAAAGATACCGATGAGGCAGGTCCCCCCAAAACAGACAAGGCCGCTTCAGAGAAAGCAGGTGAAACAGTTGACCCAAGTGAAGCAGGCCCCAGCACGGCATGGGCTAAAGCTACTCTGAACGATATGCCCCCTCTCAGGTGGGTTCCTGTTAGTGAGGTTCTGAAAAAAGAAACAACAAAACATGCATTAAGCGTCAATAAAGAGATTCTTGAACTTCTGCGATCTCAGTTTCCTGAACTCAAGAGACAACTTGAGAGCCGATATCAGGACACACTGAAGAAAGTGAACTTTGGCAAAGCACAGCAGGCGTTCAGTGATGTGTTCCGACTTGAAAAGTTGCTCGATTTGGGCAAATCAGTTTGCAAAATCACAATCAGTAACACGTGTGAAGGAACAGGTTTTGTGTTGTTTCAGCGCTACGTCCTCACAAATGCACATCTGTTCGATGCAGTTATTTACAACAACAGTGTGCAACCAGATTTACACACAACTGCCAAGTTTAATTATAAAGAACCACATCAGCAAAACACACTGGACTTTAAAGTCAATAACACATTCATTGACTATGATAGAGAGTTGGATTATGCCGTTCTGGAGCTTGTAGTGAGTGACGAGGATGAGGGCCCAGTTCCTCCAGGGCTCATGAAACACTGCTGTCCGATGCCAGAGAGCGGAGAGGCGTGCATTATTGGACATCCAAACGGAGGCATACAAAAATTTGATCCTACATGTATCATCGAGAAAGAGAGAAGGCAGGAGGAGGTCGATAAGCATTTACAGCAGTTTAGCAACGACATATCGGTGTTCAGTTCAGTCAGGGATTATATCCAAAAGCAAGGCATTGAGAGAATCTTGTGCCCTCCAGAACCCCTGTTCCATAAAGCGGCCTCCTACCACACCTTCATGTTCCATGGCTCCTCAGGCTCCCCAGTGTTCGATTCTCACTGCAGGGTGTTCGGTTTGCACACCGGAGGTTATACCTATGATCTTCCAACAAAAGGCAGTGTCATAGAATTTGGCCGTCCTGTTCTCTTGATCTTTCATCAGTTTGTGACAAATCTTAGAAATGGGAATAAGACAGACCTTCTGAGGGCAGTGGAGGAGGAGTCCAAAGATAACCCATACCTGAAGGAAATTCTGAGGTGTGAGGAGCCTATGGATGAAAGCTAATGTAACAGGCCAAACAGCCCAGGCCTTGGAGGGCCGGACTGAATTATCTGCCCCTGTTTATTTCATATGGTGCAGAACACTTTACTATTCTTTATTCAGCCCTTACCATTATTAGGCCCGAGCGCCATCAGGGCTGGCGAAGGGGCTCTTGTAATCGTATAGAGTGCGCGGAGCACACAAAACGAGCGCGAAGCGCTCGCCTCCTCTCAAACATGCACTAACGCACTCCTCTCCTCGTGCACGTTCCGTGCACGTGCACATGTATCAGAAAACGAACATTGTAATTGGATGGTGCGCGGAGCGAAGCGGAGCGCACTCCCCCAAAATGCGAACAAAACGCACAAAACGAGCGCGAAGCGCTCCCCTCCTCTCAAACACTCACTAACACACTCCTCTTGTCGTGCACGTCCCATGCACATACATATATAATGCAAAAATCAACATTGTAATTGTACAGAGCCCATAAAAGTCAATGGGCGACTGAGAGTGAGGTAGGAATGCGCGAGCACTTTCCGAAAATATATAGTTTATGGTACCCGCGTAAGCGGGAACATTGTTTTCGTATGGGAATATTATTCTTTCTTTCTTTCTTTCTTTCTTTCGCACCGTCGCAATTTTCACCCAGTGAACATCGACGAAAAGTCACAGATTTTGGCCCAAAATTCAAACCCGATCCGACGTAACTTTTGACTATTTCCAAATTTTGAATTTCAAAATAGTGGCGCGATAGCGCCACCTCCGTTTTTTTTAACATTGTGAGATAGGACTTGGCCAAAAATGAAGTTTGTCGTAGAATCATAAAAATCGGTACAGACGTGCATCATGACAAGTTGAGCAAAAAATATTATTACGGCAACGCCGTCCGCCATATTGGGTGTCGGCCATTTTGGATGACAGCCCGCGAAGCGGGAATCCGCCTTTATTTTTCACTTTGTACAAAATCTATCTCCTCCTAGAGCGTTTATCGGAACGACCTAATTTTGGGTGGAAAGTAATCTTGAGAAGTAGAACTTTAAAAGTTATCCAAATTACTTTTCTAAGTTTTACGTTTTTTATGCGGCGAAGCCGCAAACTGTACGAAGTATTTTGAGATTTTTCGCAAACAAAAAATGGCTCCCATTCGCACATATGAAGCCCGATTTCGCTCATTTTGTTATCAGTTGTTAAAGTCACAGTCCTAAACACTTTCATTTGGCAAAATTCAAATTGGGCGCGATAGCGCCCCCTATAGGAATTATATGGAGAGTACAAATTTTAGTTTTACGAAAATTAAAATAATTTGGCACAAAATTCTATTTGGTCGTTCCGATCAGAAAAGTCAATTACACCTATGCCATATTTGTCACGGTGTTGCCGTAGCGATGACCAGAACGTCCCATTTTATTCTGATGGAAAAATGTTAAACTCCATAATTCAGCGAGAAGTGAGGAACCAAAGGTTATCCAAAGTACTTGGATAACCTCTGTGGATGATCTGCGGCGCAGCCGCAGCTCTAAGTAAAATGTAAAATATGCTTCAGTTTGCAGATATAGTGTGATACAAATTCATACTAATTTTTCTCTGTATAATGTCAAAATTGAGCGCGGAGTGCGCGTTTGCGCATTCCAATAATCCTAAAACTAAGACCCTTGGGAAAAAAGTAAAAAACAAACAAACATAAAGGCAGTAGCAATACCATAATTTTAGATTGAGGGAGACAAAAGGGCGCGAAGCGCCCCCTTGTTTTAGGCTGGGCGGTCGGCGAGGGCCGATAATCGCCGCTTGCGGCTATATTTCCATATATTGTTTTTAAACTCCATAAATCATCCCTGGACCCCCACAACAGCCTGCAATTTGAATTCCTGACCAACACAGTCATCCTCTTCAAACATCAATGCAGTGGTGTGCACAAAAACTTAGAGGCCAAACGATGTATCTTATGTCCTTTTAAATTTAAGGTTATTGTGCATTCCTCACATGAATCATCTGAGGTGAAACATGTAGCTATCACTGACCTGCTGTGTTTATTTGTATTTGTATTCAGAACAAATAAACACAGCAGGTCAGGTGATTGTGAAAAAGCTTAACAGGGACGGACATTTAGCGTGGGCTTTGACTACAATGTTGTTATTGGGTCATAAGGTAATAAGTTTTGCTGCATCATGTTTTTAATTACAATTTTTTAATCTGGGGCTTTTTTTGTATTACTATTATGAATAAATTCTGTAATGCTTTTCAATAAAAATCTCAGCACAGAATTTATTTCTGATTGTATTTTTTGATTTTAGAACTTTTTTTCTTTTCTTATGTGGATCTTTATGGGAAATCAAAGCTAGTTTTGTGGTTCAAACACGTTTCCAGCGAAGAAACAAATGGATTATATTATTGACTGATTTTTTTTTTTAAATCTGATTATCTATTTGAATTAGGACAATGCACATTAATTATATGTTACAAAAGCATCATGTAAATATGCCACAGATTGTAGCGAGCTTCATGAGCATGTTTGTGTAACCGAGCGCCATATACAGGAGAATTTTATTTGCATTACCGGGTAGTATCAAACTGTCGCTACAATGGCACTGGATTATTATAATCCAGAAAACCTTTATAATGATAATTACACCACATTAGTCCCGTATCCCTAAACAAATGTTTCCAGTCCAGAATCACAACGTGCACTCGCTGGAGCTGCACATTTTGCCATATACCAGGGGTCCTCAAACTAAGACGCCCCTTTAACTGGCCCCTAGCCCCTCTACCCCCCACGACTTGAACCGGCCCGATGAGGCAATTCCAAAAAGTGGTCATGCCTATTTTTAAAAAATTGCTATTTGGCAAATAAGATGTCTGTTAGTGATGCGCGGGCTGCCCGCGGATCGGGTCATTCAAATCCTCCTTTTTTCGGGGGGCGGGTTGGAGCGGGTCATAAATGCCTGTCGCGGCCGCCGTATGTGCGTTCATTGAATTGAGTCACAACTTATTTCATCATCTTTAGAGCAGGTTTTTGACGTAAATATGCGACGGATTTTCATAAAACAAGCAGCGTTTTGCAGCTTGTGATCCAGAGAACGCCTTTATGGAACTCGATGTCTCCTATTTACCCCCCTGTGCGTCTGTGAGTGTGTTCGCGTTACGCTGTCTCGCCCCTCCTGATCCCAGCGCGCGCGCTGGAGGGGGAGAGAGAGAGCGAGGGGAGGACACGCCAGTACGGTTCATTTCAAGCACATTTTGGACGGAATTAAAGCCGTGGTCAATTCAAACAGATCATATTTGTATCGCGTAATTTGTAATGATTGCGGGGGCGGGGCGGGTTATACAATTTATATTTGCTGAGTTTTCATCCCCTGACATGCGGCGGTGACAGACAAGGCAGAGAACTGCGTGTTAAGGAAAGCAAAATGTGTGTTAAGGAAAACAAAATGGCAAAGGAAAAGTTGACAGAGAATGCTGGGTGTTCAAAGAACAGTGGACAGTGGATTATTGTTTTGTTCAGTGCAAGGACCGTGCCATTTGTCTCATCTGTAAAGAAAGTGTGGCGGTTTTTAAAGAGTAGGCTATAATTTACGTCGTCACTACGAGGAGGGACGCCACAGCGGAGGCCAGAGGGAAACTTGCAAGCGGATGCATGCACAAATAAAAAGACAGTCGTCAAGCCTTCTCTGTGCGTAAAACTGCCGAAGCTGCAGCTGCGCGCTCGTCTCTTCCTGGATGCGGGGCGCGCTCTGCCTTCTTGGCCCTGATCCAGCACACATAGCTGGACTTTGTATGAAAAGCGCTTCATAAACAAAGATTAAATAAATAAATAATAATTTCGTTCATTTTTTGTTGCAATTCACATGAGTTAATGCTCCATTTGCACAAACTCATTCCAGCAATGTCCAAAATATGTTTTGCGCGCAAAGAAAAGTGTGTGTGGCATCGACTACACTCGGGACACTACAGATCATATCGTCCATGTACTCACATTGATTCAAAAGAGTTGTTCAGGATATGTTTGATTGTAACTTTTGTGACGTGATAGTGACCTATTGTAGCTGCCAACAGAAACCGCCGATGTACCAAAGGGAACTCTGGTCACATTACGCAATGATGTTTTATTTGGGGCGACGGTGGTGCAGAGAGTAGAGCGGGTAGTCTTGTGACCAGAGGGTCGGCGGTTCGAATCCCGCAGGTGCCCACTGTCGTTGTGTCCTTGGGCAAGACACTTCACCCACCTTGCCTCCAGTGTCTGCGTACACTGGTGCAGGTAGAAAGGCGCTATATAAAATGTGACCATTTACCATTTGAAAATAAAAATAAATGGAATATGTGGTATTTCAAATTAAAACAAAGTGTGAAGACTCGATTACTATTTTTGCAAACCACTACAGATAAACGAGTATGTGCCTGGAAGCAAGTGTTGATCTTGTGGATATAGTAGTGAGGATGACTGTGCCAGGCGAGTAATTTCTACTTCACAATGAAGCCTGCTACATTTTGATCTGGGTCATACACTTCTATGTTATAGCCAAGCCAACCCGGCCCGGCCCCCCATTAGAGTCAGGAACGATAATGTGGACCCCAGAGAAAAAAAGTTTGCGGACCCCTGCCATATACTAATTCACCGGAGTTTAACGTCAAGGAAAAAGTTTAGTGTACACCTCGTTTTAAATTATGCAAATTATATTTTTGTAAGATTTTCTAAATCAACTCAAATGACAAACATAATTTTCAATCCAATCCACTTTATTTCTATAGCACATTTAAACTCAATTTATGTACTTAACAAGCTTCAGACAGGCGAGTTGTGAACTGTGCTTCCAGGAAGCAGCAAGCCCCGGGCTTCCAATATGGCCGCCCGTTGATTTCAATAGTCTGTGCTCATTGCATGAATCTAAAATAAACTGCTCCTAATCACCAGTGAGGTAGCATCAGAAGCTCCTGTGCTAAAGTAGCTATGATAGTTAGCATTGAGACTCCTTCCTAACTGACAGCCCAATTCGGAGGCTACTTATCATGGCAGACGCTGACGCACATCCGGTTTGGCGTTAGACCACTTACCAATTTCACGGTTTCGGAATCACCCCATGAAAGGTTGATTAGTTGCTAGTGTTAGTACTTAGAGGCTACAATTTAAGGGTTTCAGATGCAGCATTAGACATATCTACCCATCCCTAGCAGAACGCAGCACAATAGACCACCATGTACAAGACAAATAATAGCTCTAGCCTTGTTTGAGAAAGGAGCACACTCTGCTGACGGTTTATTAACACTTTATTTATATCTTTATTAATAAATTCACATGTTGCGGCTGGTGCCCGTCCATATCGAGCGCCGCAAAATGACAAACACAAATGTTACATAAAAACTAAACTTGACAGATATATCTCCTAAAGCGGAGAGCGGTGCAACAGTAGCCTGTATAAAGGCTGTAGTGAATCCATTATACAATACAAAAACCACATGTGACATCCACAACGCAACAGCGCCTCCTAGTGTTAACGCTCCGAACAAACAAACGTGCCCAAAGTGCTCTGAGACAAAGTGCCAGAAAGAGGCCCGTTGGATTTGATGCTTGAACTCATGGTAAAACAAACGAGTGGTCGCTTCAGAGACCGGAGGAGTTTAAAAATGCAATGATTAGCAGTTTTGGCCCTTCGAGGTGGCTGGTGTTTTGTAGTTTTGAACAGCTGAGGTTCTTGGGGTGTAGTTCTGAAGGCGGATGTTGGTCGGGTGTTAGTATGGGTTCCACAGATACTGGTCCGGCACAAGAGGCACCTGCTGGTCGTCTGTGCCCAGCTCTGGAAAAAAGATAAATGTTAAAACAAGTTTAAGTGCAGCAAAAACAGCTATAAAACCCTCTAGCTGGAGTTTTGTAACTGGTCAGATGCAAATTCTGGGTCAAACGGGCATCTGACCCAGAGACACCAAGGATGGGTCAAATGCAGAGGGCACCATTTACAGAATGATTAGGCCCTTTTGTGTGCTTAAATCTGGCTTTCATAAAAGCCGCATAATTCAATATTGGCACCATTTTCCCTGTACTGTAAATGGGCCCAGGACAGATCCGTGAACAGAGTTTATCTTTTGTATAGTTCTATTATATAGTATGACAATTATTGGCTCTCACCGACCAGAGCATTTTTTATCTCCAAACAAACACCGTTGCATCACTGTGTGTGTGTGTGTGGAAACTGAAGCATATTTCAGTATGGTATAATTTCAAAGTGTTGCTCAAATTCCATAATAGTTAGCCAAGCAATCTCGATATTCTGATTCAACATTTCTCTAGATCAAATGAGGTTTTGCTCAGATACAGTGGGAAGCAAAAGTATCACATTTCTGCCTAAATTGGCCATAAAATGTGGTCTGATCTTCATAATCATAATGATTAAACTGTCTGCTTAAACTAATACCACCCAAACATTTACATGTGATCATATTTTTATTGGCCATAACATGTTAACTTTCACAGGACAGAGAGGAATGAGTACACCGCCTGAATCTCACTGAACTGCAGCAGTTTTATAAAGAGGAATGGTCCAAGATTCATCCTGATCGTTGTGAGCGTCTAATCTGCAACTACAGGAAAGTAGTTATTGCTGCAAAAAAAAGGGTCAGCCAGATATTTAATACAAGGGTTCACTCACTTATTCCACGCTGTTGTGAATTTCTCAGCAAAATATCTTGATAAACTTGTGAATACATTTTTATATTGATAGCAGGTTGTCCAGGCCCTGAGGCAACTAAACAGCCCCACACCATGATTCTCCTGCTCCAGACTTCACAGTGAGAAAAGGGTTTTGATCTTTGTGTACTGTTCCAGTTTTCTTACACACACGACGTTGTGTGTTCCTCCCAAACTATTCAACTTTTGTTTGCAAAAGAGCTCTTTGATGCTCCACAGCACTACTGGAAAAATATACAGTGGACTGATGGACCCAAAGTTGAATAGAGATTCACGACGACGCTAGGGCCGCCATTGCTGTAGTACCTTCATACAGCGGCGGCAGAAGCTAGTTTTACATAGCATTGGACTTTAGACACTTTCTAAACTGTAAAGCCTGGTCCCCATTAAAAAAAAAAAAAACTTTTTACAGCTAGATATTGCTGGGTTAGGCAGAATTAAAAAGGGACCAGGCTGGTTTTCGTTAGAACATTTTTAGAAGTCTCGTATACTGATGAGGGCTGAACTGTTAGCATTGGAGCTGCGCGGCTATGACCAAACTACACGAGTCTAGAGTGAAGATCTCACCCTCATGCTCTTTTAAGGAACATGCTTCGTCAGAGCTGGGGAGGAGGAGTCTGTTAATCTGCCATGATTTCCCCCTTGAACGTAGTCATTTTGTCAAACGGGGAGGAGTGAGGAAATAATAAAAAATCATCAAGTTTATGTGGTGGAAAAATGGAACAGCACATCAAAACCCTCTCCCCACTGTGAAGTCTGGAGCAGGAGAATCATGGTGTGGGGCTGTTTTGTTGCCTCAGGGCCTGGACAACTTGACATCAATAGAAAGATGAATTCACAAGTTTATCAAGATATTTTGCAGAAAAACCTGACACAACAGCGTGGAATAAGTAAGTGAACCCTTTTATTAAATAGCTGGCTGATCCTCGTTTTGCAGATTAATCAGGAGGATTAATCTGGGACTATTCCTCTTTACAAAACCGCTGCAGTTTAGAGAGATTCAGGCGGTGTACTTATTCCTTCCTCTTGTGTGAATGTTTACATGTTATGGCCAATAAAAATATGATCAAATATAAGTGTGTGGGTAGCATTCGTTCAAGCAGACAACGTTTATTCATTCTTATGATTTCGATGAACATTTTATGACCAATTTAGGCAGAAATGTGAGAAATTCCAAACAGTGTACTCACTCTTTCATCCCACTGTAAACACCCTGGAGGAGATCGAAAAACGCAGAATTATGCAATTTTAACATTTTCCCATTAGAATAAAATTGAATGTTCTGGTCATTGCCACGGCAACACCGTGAAACATATGGCATGGGTGTGATTAACGTTTATGGGCTCTGTACAACTCCAATTTTTACATCTGCACGGGACGTGCATGACAAGAGGAATGTGTGGGTGAGTTGTTTGAGGGTAGTGAGCACATCACTCATTTTGACCTACTGTAATTGAACAGCGTGGTCCACTTAGTTTGAGCAGTGCTGTTCAATTACAATCATTAAATTATAAAACACTAAATAGCATTATTAAGTAAATATTTTATAAGCAATAAAGAAATCTGCCCATTGAAAATGACATTTCTTAAATTGAATATATTGGCCGGCTAACAGGTTCTTCTGAAAGTCAGCAGCAGATATGACAGGAACACACTCTGGGTCAGACTGCTCTGACAGTCTTTAACACCAGAGTTTAAATGTTCCGTGGTGCGTTCACTGACCTTGGGCGCGGTTAGCCTCGAGCAGCAGCTGCAGCCAGTCGGTCATGTGATCGCCAGAGGTCATGAGGGAGGGACCAAGACCTGGTGGAGAGCGGGACGGCGGGCGGTACTCCTTTAACAAAAATGGGAACGTTTACAACCAGGACAGACCCATGTAGAGGACAGAGACAGAGAGTGGGCGCGCCTGTGGGTGTGGGGGGGGGTTACCTGTGGGCTTGTGTGGGGAGGCGTAGTGGCGCGTTACCTGTGGGCTTGTGGGGGAGGGGTAGTTGGCGCGTTACCTGTGGGCTTGTGGGGAGGGGGTAGTTGGCGCGTTACTGTGGGCTTGGGGGAGGGGGGGCGGTATGTGGGCGTGCTGTGGGTTGTGGGGGGGGGTAGTTGGCGCGTTACCTGTGGGCGTTTACCTGTGGGCTTGTGGGGGAGGGGTAGTTGGCGCGTTACCTGTGGGCGTGTTACCTGTGGGCTTGTGTGGGGAGGGTAGTTGGCGCGTTACCTGTGGGCTTGTGTGGGG
The DNA here is from genome assembly GCA_007210695.1 of Neogobius melanostomus. Classification (NCBI taxonomy): domain Eukaryota; kingdom Metazoa; phylum Chordata; class Actinopteri; order Gobiiformes; family Gobiidae; genus Neogobius; species Neogobius melanostomus. The sequence continues at coordinate 639,661 of VHKM01000132.1, forward strand.
AGGGGGTAGTTGGCGCGTTACCTGTGGGCTTGGGGGGGAGGGGTAGTTGGCGCGTTACCTGTGGGGGGGGGGTAGTTGGCGCGTCACCTGTGGGCTTGTGGGGGAGGGGGTAGTTGGCGCGTCACCTGTGGGGGGGGGGGGGGTAGTTGGCGCGTTTGTGTGGGGAGGGGTAGTTGGCGCGTCACCTGTGGGCTTGTGTGGGGAGGGGGTAGTTGGCGCGTCACCTGTGGGCTTGTGTGGGGAGGGGGTAGTTGGCGCGTCACCTGTGGGCTTGTGTGGGGAGGGGGTAGTTGGCGCGTCACCTGTGGGCTTGTGTGGGGAGGGGGTAGTTGGCGTGTTACCTGTGGGCTTGGGGGGGGAGTGGCGGTAGTTGGCGCGTTACCTGTGGGCTTGTGTGGGGAGGCGTTACCTGTGGGCTTGTGTGGGGAGGCGTTACCTGTGGGCTTGTGTGGGAGGGGGAGTTGGCACGTTACCTGTGGGCTTGTGTGGGGAGGGGTAGTTGGCACGTTACCTGTGGGCTTGTGTGGGATGGGGTAGTGGCGTTACCTGTGGGCTTGTGTGGGGATGGGGTAGTTGGCGCGTTACCTGTGGGCTTGTGGGGAGGGGTAGTTGGCGCGTTACCTGTGGGCTGTGTGGGGAGGGTAGTTGGCGCGTTACCTGTGGGCTTGTGTGGGGATGGGGTAGTTGGCGCGTTACCTGTGGGCTTGTGTGGGGAGGGGTAGTTGGCGCGTTACCTGTGGGCTTGGGGGGATGGGGTAGTTGGCGGTTACCTGTGGGCTTGTGTGGGGATGGGGGTAGTTGGCGTGTTACCTGTGGGCTTGTGTGGGGGGGTAGTTGGCGGTACCTGTGGGCTTGTGTGGGGAGGGGGTAGTTGGCGCGTTACCTGTGGGCTTGTGTGGGGAGGGGTAGTTGGCGTGTTACCTGTGGGCTTGTCGGCACACAGACAGAGGAGCAGTGGGCTGGAGCCTCAGTCAGAGCCTCTCTCTGTCTCTCTCCGCAGAGATCTGAAGTCATCCGCGCCAACTGCATCTGCCTGAAAAGCACAGCACTACGATTACACACACACACACCATTTCTGCAGTGGGTTATAGAAAGCATTTGGGAGAGAAACTCAAATCTAGCTCCGTGTGTATAATGCCGTTGATCTGTGTAATTTGTGCTGATTGAGAAGATGAAATGCTAAAGATATTAATCATAAACCAGTTCCAAACGATGGTCTCAGCAGTGTGTTTAGTCTCAAATACATCTAGGGATGTCGATTCAAAACGTTTACAGACAATGGTCAAGTTGTGTGTTTCCATATAAAATTGCCATAGTTTTGACAAAATGGATAGAGCCAGTTTAAAAAGGTATGATTTCATTTAGTGGCATATTGGATACAATGATTTGCTTTGATGATGATTTTTGAAGTTTTGGGGGTTCATAGCTCAATAAATTAGACCGGAATTCGATTTCAATATCCTAGTCTGATTCATTGAGCTTTATCTGAGCAAACCTAAAAAAATAAATAAAAAAGTTTGGAGTCTGAAGGAGCGGCCAAAGTGGAAATGTTGCAAGAGAAGTTTAACAGCACATGTATACCATTGTAGACTTTGGCGGCTTGCGTCTTCCACAAATAAAATTACCAATTCGAGTCTACAGTGAAGATCCCGCCCTCTTAAAAAGGAACATAAGGGCAGTACAGGCTTGACACTCAAAAAAAAACTATTACCTAAGGATACACTTGCAGGGAGGGTTTGTCTAGCCAAGCATCGTGCTATAAGAACCATGTTCCAAAGAGAAACAATACCCAGTGTCATTTTTCACTGGAGTATGTTTGTGGATGATATAACATGGAAAAAAGGTCTGGCTTTTGTCTGATAGTTAGTAACAAAGTAGAAGTATCTTTCAAACTTATTCATAAGTTTTATCCTTCAAAATGTTACATTAAAAATAGATTTAAGAATATCCTGAAACCATAGTGCATCTTTTCCGGTACTGTCCAAGTGTTGCATTATTTTGGCAGAAATTCTGTGACTTTATTCATGAAATATTGAAAAGCATTTTGTTCTACATTGGAAGAGTGCATTTGAATCTAACTTACAAAACAGTAACTATTTACTGTATCTTGTATCTTGCGTTAGAATGTGTTTGTTCATTTTTATTTGCTCTCCTATACTCTATTTTTCTTCTTGTTTTTTTGCATTTTGCACTGGCCCAGCTAAGCATCATTTTAATGTTTACTGGTCATTTCCATGTGCATCTACTGAGAAATGTTGGTTATTGTAATTGACTCAATGATTTTATACTGTTGTCAGTGTCAACATTACAGAGTGTTGTCAGGAGGATTCAGTGCGTACATGTGGATACATAACCTGTCAGTATTTGAAATCACTCCATGACAGTGCGTAACATTCACAATCAGACGCACAGGTCGACACAACGTCAAGGGAGAGCTGGTCTATTTTTATATTGATATTAAAATTATGTAAAGTGAAAACTAGCCATAAAAAATAAAAATAAAATCACCTACAGTGTCTGGCTTTACCCAAATCTAAAAAGCCTCTTGAACAAAGCGTCAAAATAGCGACGAAAATGAGGATGAACAAACAAAGTGTGTTTGTCGCTCTTGCTCTCTGGCTTTTTTTTTTTAACAAGCGACAAAGACGCAATTAAAAAGTGATGGAAAAACAAATGTGCCGGAAAAGCAATAAAAATACGACAACACAAGAAGAAAAAAAAGTTTTGTAGGCCTCAACTTTCAAATGAGGCCTTCCAGTGGCCTATATAGGCTGTAACCTTTTAGATTCGAGTAAAGCTGAACTGGAGATACTCCGCACTTTAACAGAGTGCATTAAGAGGTTAAGGATGTATTATCTAGATCTATGACGTCACTCACAGATGTTCCACCGGGTCGCGCTCCTCAGAGGGCGGGTCCCACAGGTGTAAGGCCCGCCTCCACAGCCGCACCTGCATGTCCCAGGACCGGCGGCTGTACTTCCGATGCTTATTGGGTGTGGAGGGGTGGAGCTTGGGGTCCCGCATGTGCCTGGACGAGGACAAAACATCACGGCAGCTTTGAGCACGTCCACAAACCTCTGGTCTCTTACCTGGGGACTTGTTGGAGGAAGCTCTGGTAGCCCGTGGTGTTTTTCCCGTACTGGATTTGCTTCTGCCTGCGTTTTAGAACAGCCGCATTGGTCTCGACGTTGGCGGGGTCGGGCATACGAGGGTAAGGGCGTCCCCCGGGAGGCCTGCAGGGGCATCGCAGAGTCAACAACTGGTCTGAAGATGGACTTCATTCACTCAAGAGTAATCCTGTATATTCAGTCTCCTGCAAGAGCTCAAAACCCTGAGGTCAGAGAGTGATTCTTCTACCCTCACCTTAACGAACGGCATTTTCTCCAGTTCAGTTTTACCTAACTCTAAAAGCTTGACTGGAGCTTACAGCCTATAGCCCAGAGCAACGCCTAAATTGAAAGCTAAGACCTGCAAAGCTGATCTAAAGACAGATTTTCCTTGTGTTGTTGCAGTGTTGTCACTTTTTTCAAGTTTCTCTCTCCCCCTCATTTCATTTCTGCCACTTTTTTGTTGTGTTTTCATCTTTGTTTGTCGTCACTATTTTGACTCCTTTTTTCAAAGTAGCTTTTCAATTTGGGTAAAGCCAAACTGGAAAAAATGTGCTCTGTTCAGATGGCGGCCGATACACTATTTTCTTCTGCTCTTTCGTCCGTTTTAAAATCATTGAGAATATGAAATCCCTAAAACCGGAAAAAGAAACGGCGTTCCCAATGAGCGTTCCTCGTAAAAAACACATTTTTGAAAGGCTTTCTGCAACGCATCTAGCGTTGCTCTAATTGGTTGATGCCGTCTGTCAATCACACCCACCGACAAATTGTTGTGATCATGCTTCCTCCCAGACTGCTGCTCCATCCGAAACCAGTAAATTGTTAAGAGGTCTTCCGCCAAACTGGATGTGCGTCAGAGTCCGCGTCAGCGTCCGCCATGACAAGAAGTGTCCGAATTGGGTTGTCTGTTAGGAAGGAGTTGGGGAAAGTGGCCTGTATGCTAACTATCATAGCCACTTTAGCATAGGGACCTCTGATGCTAACTATCATAGCCACTTTAGCATAGGGACCTCTGATGCCTGGCGATTAGGAGCCATGTGCCATCCCATAAGCCACTGCGCCAATCGCCCCACCCCCCTCGCCCCCATCCTTGAGTGATTCATGCTCAACCACTGTTGATTGACAGGTGCACATTTAATATTTTTTTAAAGATTCTGCACAAGCCAAACTTTATAAAAAGTGACAAAATACATGTTAGAGTCACCACAGCAGGGTTTTAAAGAGCCTCCTCAGTAAATTTCTTAAAAGGCAGTTTGTGCTTTGCTTTCTTTTAGTAGAAACTTAAGCCACATGGCTAATTTGCATACTGTAGCATTATGAAACTGATGTTGAGATAAAAGGGAAATGTGAAGGATCATTTGGATGTTTATTTTTTTTTGCCTTAAATGTCTTTATTTGGACACCATGTTGTTGGACAATATACAGTAGGTGGCGGTATGCGCTTTTGTTTGGCCTGCACTGAACTTTAAAGAAGAAGAGCTGTTGGTGATGTCACTTCCCCTTCGTAAGGACGGTGGAATTGGGCAAATGCTGCTTTAGCAGAAGTTCACTAACTGCATAGAAATCTAACAGTTGACCCATGAAAGGTTAAAGGTCCTATATCATGCAAAATTGACTTTGAGCTTTTAACCATGTTGTTATGCCATTTCCTTATCAAAAACTCCCCCAGAGCGGTTTTTGGCTTCATTCACACAGTTCTAAGTAATCCTCCTGAATCCTGCTCTCTGAGCAGCTGCTCCGCCCTCTCCTGGTAAACCACTGAGCTGTTCAGTTGTGTCGTCACAAAGGAACGGAAGTGCTCTACGTCTGTAATGTAATGCCTTACGGCCTGAATTTAATTTATAAAACAGCTTTTTCATTTTTGTTGTTGTAAGAGAACTAAAGTTTAAAAAAAAACAAAAAAAAAACTCTCCGATGAGTCTGTGCTGTCCCGCGATGCTAAACAAACGCACCCCCGGAGGATCCATGGATCCGAGCAGAAGTGTTGTTTTTGAAGACTGAGCTCTTTCTAACCTACTCTGGACACGCCTGTTCTTTTTCTTACCCAACGATAATGTCACGGGTTCGCGTTTGGCTACGAGAGGAACAGGACTATTCAACCTTCCTAAAGAAGAGTGCACTCGCCAGAAGTTGGAATTTCTTTCTGGGATTCAGCGACTTTATCAACCAACCTGATGGATGCTTGGTGAACCTTGGCCAGAATCAAAGTGGATTAACTTTTATAACCAACGCGATCCCATAACCCGATGGGGAGGCCAGGCTGAGTGGTGTGTGTTAGCGTGTGTGTTAGCGTGTGTGTTAGCGTGTGTGTTAGCCATTTATGAAACTGTGTTGCACATGTCAACTCCTTATAACTGCATTATGTGAAGTAACTTCACTTTTTGCAGCGATATTTATATTTATAATACTGCAAATGTGGAATGAGCGGAGAGAGGGGCGGAGTTAACTGAATCGAAGCGTCTTGTCTTCCGGGTAGGGAAAATACCCCCCAAAATACTTATATTTCTCTCAAAATGAGTACTCCATAGTGAGAGGTACAATATATCATATAAATGCCTATACTTTATTTGGAATGGCTAAAATGGCATGATACAGATCCTTTAAGGATTAGTTGCTAGTGTTAGGACTTAGAGGCTACAATTTAATGGTTTCGGATGCAGCATATATGTCTTTGAAATATCTATGAAAAGGCATGTCGTTTGGCAGGCCAGGCAAAGAGACCACCTCAAACAGTAGTGAAAGTGGGACAAGTTGGGTGATTCAGTGGGACATGGAGGGACAGAAATAAAACACTTTATCATTTAAGCGTTTCACTTGCCATTTTAGCAAAAAAAAAAAAAAAAAAAAAAACGAACACCACACAGTCAGACCTCAGATTTGGAAACATTAAAGCAGATGTGGATATTTTAAAGCAGATTTGATCAATCGGGCAAAAGTTTCTGTGAAATGAAAGAAAATTGTACTGAAAAACATGTGAATTTTTGGACCACAACTTTTTGTATTTTTGATGAAGTCGAAGCATTGAAAAAGCAGGATGTGGTCTAAATGTGTGGACGGGGGACAAAGATCTAAATGGCCGTGCAATGCGACCCAAACAGGGACAGGTGGTCACCCTGTGTGGGACACAATGCAACCTCTTACCATTTGTAAACTGTATTAACCGAGAAAGCGACGTGGCCAAGATTATAGTCAATGCTCAATATTTGGGTTCTTGATTTTAGCTCGCTACATTTTGTGGCCAATTCCAGCTCATTTCAATTCCGACACGTGTATTAACACCATCCCTGAATGAAATAAACTCATGCAATTCAGAACAGTTTGGACTTTTACATTTTAGACTAAACTGAATCTGGATCAATTTAGCAGGTTTAGTTAAGGCCAACTACCATAATACTAACTTTACTATTAAAGTTTGGATTACTGCTCTGATGAGGCAAAATGGTCCAACTTTAAATCAAGGTACGCCTTTCCCCTTCCTGCTGCAGTGAAACTTTCTTCTACATGAGCCGATTAAAGTGCATTTCCCCACGCTTCGTGTACATCAGCCTCTTTAACCACAAGGGAGAGGAGTGACCACCGCGTAACATCGGGGAAGTGTGCACGTACATGCATGCGTGTCAGCACTTTGACAGGTTGATGTCCGTTGTCATGGGAATAAGTTTGTTGAACAGCTGATGATTGTTACGTGGCTGATGGTGCGGATGAACACAAACTGAACTAACTTTGGAGTAAATGCAGTTGAAACTAGGGCGGACTCGGGTCGACTCACACGGTGCTGCAACATGTGTGAAAACGGCCTCAAATGTTTATCATCCAGAACAATGTGTGGAAGATCTGCACATTTACAATATCTGGTTCCACGGCAATGTCTAGAAACGGGGGGGGGGGGAAATATTCATATATTATTCTGTAAAGCTTTAGTTTGTCTAACGTCTACCACAGGCCCCGGACTTTACTGTATTTATTTGGTCGGGACAGTGCATGTTAATGAACATACATGGGTCTCATGCATGTAAACAAGCCACACCGGATTGTAGCCTTGGGCTAATTTCCATCAATCGTCCCCCATGCGCACTCTCAAACACACTCTCATTCATCCTGGCATATTGTACATGTTTTTAGTGGTAGGGGAAACCGGAGTACCCGGAGGAAACCTACGCAGACACGGGGAGAACATGCAAACTCCACACAGAAAGGCCCCGTCCAGGAGGGAATCGAACCCAGACCTTCTAGCTGTGAAGCACAAGCGCTAACTGCTGTGCTACCGTGCAACGACATCGTGATTGCTCATATGGCTCCCATTGTGTGAGAGGCTGCGTTCACTGACCTCTTGTCCAGGTCGTCTGTCCCGACGCCCACGCTGCTGGTCGTCACCTTGAGGATGCACCGCTCCAGAATTGACGGCCTGAGAGGGTAACATGGTGGACTTAGATTTAGAGCTGCTCGTGGCAGGGAAAAAAAATACCACCACAACTATTCAAGTCTTAATTGAAAGCAGGATTGTCCACTTTTAAATAATAATAATAATAATAATAATAATAATAATAATAATAGCCTGTTTGCTGGTGTTAATACATTTCTTCCCGCCCTCCATTATGTTAATTTTATACTAATCGTAATGGTTCTTGACAATATGGACAGCCCTACTTTAATTCAAACGTCCACTGTTGCACTTTGATAACATTTTGAAAGAGTTGGAAATCCAGTTACCGTCGTGGTTTCCCGGAGCGCGGGGTTCGCAGCCCGTCAGCCGGAGGAGACGGGATGGGAGACACGTTACTGCAACAATAGATGATCAGGTCAGGCTGTGCACTCTTAGGCTAACCACTCTGCCGCTCTCACCTGACCAGGCTGTCGTAGACCGAGGAGCAGCCGGGGAGGAGCCAGGGCTCGGGGTCGGGGCCACAGGGCCCGTTCCAAACAGCAGACGACCAGGTTTTAGCGCAGACGCACGAACCGGGACTCAGGCATAAACTACAGAGAGAGGGACGAGGAGGAGAGAGGAAAGAAAATGAGAAAGGCGCGAGACAGAAGAGGAGAAAGAGAGGGGGAAACAGGGCAGGGGGGAGAGAGAGAGAAGGGGAAGATTTAGACACAAATGTTGCCAAGTATTACAGCAATTACACTGATGCTCCATCCGAAACCAGTAAATTGGTAAGAGGTCTTACGCCAAACCGGATGTGCGTCAGCCATGATAAGAAGCATCCAAATTGGGTTGTCAGGTAGGGAAAGTGGCTTGTATGCCAACTATCATAGGGACTCTGATGCCAACTCACTGACTATTGGGAGCCATGTGCCATCCCATAAGCCACTGCGCCAATCTCCCACCCCCTCGAGTGATTCATGCGCAACCACTTGATTGACAGGTGCACATCATTAATAATAATAATAATAATAAATAATAATAATAATTTATAAAAGTGACAAAATACATGTTGTCACCACAGCACAGTTACCTGGTTTTAAAGAGCCTCCTCAGTAAATGGCCTAAATGAAGGCAGTTTGTGCTTTTGTTTTCATTTAGTAGAAACTTAAGCCACATGGCTAATTTGCATACTGTAGCTTTATGAAACAGCTGTTGAGATAAAATAAAGGGAAATGTGAAGGATCATTTGGATGTTTATTTTTTCCCCCACCTTAAAATAGCTTTATTTGGACACTATGTTGTTGTTGGACAATATACAGTAGGGGCGGTATGCGCTTTTGTTTGGCCTGCACTGAACTTTAAAGAAGAAGAAGAAGAAGGAGCTGTTGGTGATGTCACTTCCCCTTCCCCTGGGTAAGGACGGTTGAATTGGGCAAATGCTGCTGAAGCTCTAGTTCACTAACTGCATAGAGATCTAACAGCTGACCCCATGAAAGGTTAAGGATTACTGTAGTTGCTAGTGTTGGTACTTAGAGGCTATACTTTAATGGTTTCGGATGCAGCCACAGTTCATTTTAACTTCTACACATCCAAATTGCAGCCATTTGAGCTTTGAATCTCAAGACAATGCAACAGCGGTTACACATGCTTTAAAGGGGGGGTATTATGTAAAAATCGACTTTTTCAAGCTTTATATCATGTTATTATGTCATTCCCTCATTAAACACATGCCTGGAGTGTTGCCTTGGCTCATTCACATATTTTGAGTAATCAGTAAAAACTTAGACGGTGTAGCTATACCCCAGTCCTCCTAGGAACGCCCCCACCTCCTGGAGACACCTCTGGACCTTTTGTCACCAGCCAAGCCACCAACCACTGCTCTTCAGCTCAGCAGAGCCCCCTCCCCGCACAGTAGTGTTGTTTAGATGCCACAGCAGTGTGCTGAAGGGGGCGTGTCGGAAAGCTTCTTAAAGAGACAGAGGCCGTTTCTCAATCCCCAGTATGCGTACTCTGTACTTGTGAACTCCGGGGTACGGACTTGCGGGTGCAGACTCGGAGAACGGACTTGAGGAGTTCACGAGTGTGGACTCGGCTATTTCAGCGTTTGGAACGAGTGAACTCGATGACATCACAGGAAGTAGCTCATGAACATGGGGCTGTGAGCTTTTATAACATTAAACAACCTCATATGAAATTAAAAAGGGTGAGACACTGCAGGAAGTGGAAAGATGTTTTTAAAGACATCAATTACAAACTTTTGCTGTAAAAAAAAATTACATTTTACATTTTAGTCAATTTCACATTTATACAATTATAGCCTACATAGATAAGGCATTATGTGTAAAGTAATTAAACATCTGATGTGCAAACTGAAATTTAAAAAAATAGGTCAAATATTATATATTAATTTGTTTGGGGGTTGCAAATTATTCTGACAATTTAAACTTAATATGAAACTGTTTTGGAAGTTCCCACATAAAGATTTGTCTACAGTGCCCCCTTAATAATACAATGTAAACATAAAATGCATTTGTCCTCAACCTGTTCATGACGATACAAACTTAAATATTGCTGATTATGAGAAAATGAAAGCACGACCAAGTTGTTTTAACACTTCTGCTCAGAAAACCATCTTGAGCTGGGAGACGCTTCTAAAGACTCTCAAACCGGTCACATCTCCGCATTTATTTACATGCGCACGATCAGCTGTAGCGCGGCTCGGTGTGTGAGGAGGAGGGCCGCCGCAGGCTCGCGGTGATCCACGTGCTCAAAGCGAAACGGATTGTGGGAAATATAGCTGGCGGAGAACGCACAAGTCTCCTCTGATGCATCCTCGGTAAAACGGGCGGAGCAAGTTCTCATCCGGGGATTTCCAGCGGACTTGCTGAGAAGCGAACTTTGAATTGGAACAGGACTTGGGCCGCGCGTGATGACGTTTCACGAGTACACAAGTCCGCACAAGTCCACAGATTGAGAAACGGCCAGAGGCCTATTTCAAGACGTTCAGTACAGCCATTTTGAGAGAGCAATTTTATTCAAGGCAGTTATTTTAATTACTGCATATACAGACCAACAGAAGGTTACGTCATCATTGTAGTATGCTATAGACTGGTGCTATGTGATTGAACAAAGCACAATACCCCCTCTTTAAAACAAAACTAAAATGTCAAACGCATACTCTCTGACTCAGGCATCAAAATGATTTCCCCATCCTCCAGTGGGAAATACGAGAGGAGTTCACGTGCAATCAATGTTCTACTCGTGGGAATTAACATCATGATTAAAATACAACACAAGAGGATAGTGGTACCTGACAAAAGATCGGCCTGATTCATTTCTGCACCATTAGATTTGAAGTACTTTTCAATGTAAAATATGTTATGATTGCGTGCTAACTTTGACTTCTGCCTGTATAAACCCTGAATTCTGCAAGAGGCAGTCAAATGTAAAAGCTTTTTAATGCCATAGTACTATATGTAAATGCCACAGAAGGCAGAAAAAAAGTTATTTAATTTAAGAGATTTGCAAACATTTCAGACAAAAAGAATTGGACAAAAACGTAAAACTTTTGAGCAAAGATAATTTGGTGAATTTCAGTCAAAACTGCAGCTGAATATGTTCCATCTAGACCAGTGGTTTGGTGTCGGGACCCACAAGCACCCTGGGATGACAAGCTGCGAACCAAATCCGACTTAAGGTGCGTTCAGACCAAACGTGCGTCCACGCTCCGTCAGCCTCTAGTGTTGGACGCCAAACATTGCCGCTTCACACTCGTGAGAAACGCCCGTTTGCTGCGCGTGAAGTTTTGCAGCGTCATAATTAGGAGGCGTGTCATACAACTCAGGCCGAGCGCAAACCGCCATGATCAAGCTGCAGGCCAGGGACGCAACTACCCCCCATCCCATCCCATCCCACACAAGGCTCTTTGATGGTCGTTTAAAAAAAAAAAAAAAAAAAAAAGTAAATAAATACCCTCTGAATGGACTTTATTTTAACGAAAATGTCACTATTTCACACAATATAACATCGACAATCACAAAAAACAATCACATGGCCTGATTAACAGCAATTCTGTTGCTTCAGTCACGTAACTTTTCCTCCTCTCTCTCTCTCCCTCCCTCTCCCTCTCCCTCTCCCTCTCTCTCCCTCGCGCAAGAGGGGAGAAAACACCACAAGTGAAAGAGGTGTTTTGCTTCAACGAGATCTCCTCTGTAACCGTGTCACTTTGAGCTCCTCGTGGGGGGTGGAGATGACAGTCCCTCTGCCAATCCTCCACTCCTCTCTGCCCCACTCCAGCAGTGACTTTTGTTTCACAAAATAAGCATGCACAACTAAAGTGACGCCCCTCCCCCAAAGAGGAATAATTTAAAAAAATACTCCGCAAACCCGTTCACTGTAAAGACTCGTTCAAAAGAGCCGGAGCGTTCACGACCGACACATCACTATTGGCGCCCCTATGCAAGGCATATATTGCGTATGCCCTTTTTGCACCACTGCTGCAGGTAACAGGTGACGCTTGTGCTCACTATTTGAGCCCAGTCCCTGATTGGTTAACAAGGCGTAAATTAACGCACGTGTAGATTGTTATTACTTGAGTTATTACTTGAGTGCCCCTGCTCGTGTACCGCGCTGTTCTCACTGGCTTTGACGCGCGTTTATCCTCATCTGCTCGCATTTGGAACGCTTCATACGCGCGGACGGCTTTGCTTACATTTCGAAGCACGTCTACATAGGGTTAACATGGAAGTTGGTGGCGTGTCAGCGTTTGGTCTGTACGCACCTTTAGACTTGTATAATGTAACGCAAAATACTGTCTTTTCCTCAAAACATGTTGTTGAAGAAGCATGAAATAAGCCAAAAAAGAAGCTGAAATGATGATCAAACAATCTGATAGTCATTTTAAAACAGGCTCAAGTAGTGATTCTACACTTTTAGTAAGTAAATATTAAAAGAAATGTTTCCTGGAAAGACTAGCGACCCACTGAAAACTGTTCCACCACCCATTTTTGAGTTCCAACCCTCCAGTGGAGAACTGCTGTCCAAGACAATTTTGGCATTCAATTAATAAATATAGTAAAAAAATAAATAATAATAATGTCATACTTACACCAGCTTCTAATCCAATTTAATGGACTTTATGCACTTGCAGAAACGCTGTGAAAGTGCATTTCTAAACAAATTTTCTAGTAGTACATTTTAAACTCAGACATTGGGAAAAACACATTTGTATCAAATTCATGAACTCAGTTTTCATGAACTGACCCTGCAAGTTGTGAAATGTGCAGAGAACTTGTCCCTGTGAAGAACTGGGATACTAAAGAATGTTAGAAAAAGGAATGAGTTCGACCACAAATAACATGTTCTTCTTTCATTATATAATAGGGCCTTCAAAATCCAGCTTTTCACATTTTGCCTTTAAGGCAAAATGACCCCAAAAAAAATAAAGCCTCCGTCTGCTTCACCTAACGGAGTAATATTTGTAAACAAATAACGGTAAACAATACAATAAAAGGAAAACGGGGGAAATGTGCATGTTTTATTGCAGCCTACTCGGAAAGAGGGAGGAAAAACATTCGAGTTGTGAAAGGTTAGCGACAGTTCGGAGCCGTGATTACCTGGAGGAGAGCAGCGGGCTGTGGGCCGCAGTCTGGCCGCTCTGGGACACTCTCGGGCGGCTGTGGGACATGGTGGAGCCGTGACCTCGCTCTGGTTCTCTCGGACAGACGCCATCGTTCTCACCTGCTCAGTTTAAATGAGTCACAGGTGCGCAGGGGGCGGGCCACAGACGAACACCCTCCATTTCTCCACAAAATAAAACATCATAACAGATTTAATACTACGATATTTTACAGAAACTTTCCCGTTTTTCACCCGTTTTTTTTTATATGTATATACATTTAGATACAAGCTCTTTATTAAAAGACTTATTTTTTCTACTTCCGCTGTTCTCTTTTAGAAAGCGGAAGCAGTGTTTTGCGACAGCCGTATTCCGGTACGCAGTAAACAAAGCACGATGGCGTCAGGCAGTGGGGTAATTACCTTATATCTTCTTCATTTAGTCACCTACACTATATTTTGTTACGATAAACCACTGTGTTTCCATGAAAGACACATTATCTGCATCAAACGAGTGGATAATGGCTCAGTTTGAATCTAGAGGAACTGTTTATAATGGCCTTCATTCAGAACTAGCACTGTTTGCTGCTAGTGCTAGCCCTGTGCTCAAACGAAACAAACTGCTATAAAATAGACCCAAAGGAAACTTTTTTTTTAAGCTGCAAGTCTCCTCGAGTGATGCTGTATGTAGAGGTTTATGCAAGGCTGAAAGTTAGATCCTAAAGTTTAAAGCAGCGAGTGTTCTTTATGATAATTCGTTTGTGCAACGTTTGTCCACACTAAAGGATCGCATTTTAAGAGCAAAATTGTTAAACGGTGACAAAGAGAACCCCACTATGATCGAGTGCTCATGAGTCTTGACTTGAGTTTTTAATTTGAGGAAATATTTATGCAAATTGTGGTTATTTTGCCCCTGATTTTGAAACTTTATGGTAATCTTTCCAGGAGTACAGATTACGCCATTTTTTAGACACTATTATTCAAACGATTATATTTAGAGGTCGACCGATATGGCGTTTTCTCAGGCCAATGCCGATTTTGTTTTATTTTTTTGTGTATGACGCTTCTAAACTGTAAAATGTGTCAGTGATTAACTGTGGCAGCACGGGGCGTTTTATTAGGGGGGTTAGAGGGCTGATTTATTAAAAGAGGGTTGATTTATCCAAAAACATTCATGTTTCATTGGTACTTCAGAGGGAGCTTGTTTAAAGACAAAATTCAGCAGATTCCAAAGCAAAAAACGGTCAAAAGTCTCTGTCTCTTATGGTTCTCTGAATAGGGCTGCAACTAACGATTATTTTGTAATCAATTAATTTACCGTTTATTTTTACCACATGAAGCAAAAATGGTCATGTTGATGGAGTAAACTTAAAGTAAACGTTTGTTGGGGGGTCTTGGTGCTTATTCTGCATTCTGATTGGATGAGACACCAACAGATATTTATGACATTTTCAATGTATAAAACACTACATACCCTAACTATATAGGTTTACATTAAAATACAACATTTTCATGTCATTTTTGCTCTATTTGAGTCTGTGTGAACCAGAAAACAATTAGTTTTTGTTTTAGTTTGAAAAAATGTGTCGACCCCAGTCAGATGGAAGACCAAGGATTTTGTGTTAGTGTTGTTATAGTTGTAATGATTAATTGTAAAGTGTGCATAGAAAGATGAGGTCCAGGCACTCATTATTGGCGGAAATAGAAGACACTTTATTTAGGGCTTCGTCAGGGTGTGTAAAGTATGTTTTGATACATGATGAAAGTTTTGTCTTTGTTTTGATAGTTTTGAGCCTGTGTTTTATTTCCACGTGTCCTCTCTCTGTGTCAGTCCAAAGGGAACGACTTCAGGCGGAAATGGGACAAAGACGAGTACGAGAATCTGGCCCAGAAACGTCTGAACGAGGAGCGCGAGCGAGAGAGGAACCGAGATGGTCAGATCATCAATTTATATTCAAAATCTTTACAATTGTTATCGATTCAAAGTTTTTCTAGACACTCGAGGTCGCCTTACATCAGGGTTTTTAAAATGATTGTGCTAAAACCAGGCCGTAACACGATCAAAATCAGAATAAAGTGTTTATTGACATCTTTTTCTTTCTGTTTGTGAAAGAAAGGGTCCTAAATGGCAGCTGTTCTGTTCATCTGTGTCTGGGAGAAGACTTTGATATTTTATTTAGTCCAGAATACTCAATACTTTTATTTAGTAACGTATTCCTTACAATATATACTCACAATACATTCAAGTTTTTTTTCATGATATTTATGTACATTTGGCGTATATTAAAAGACATTCAGCTGTATACGCTTGTTGGAACACCTGTTCTGGACTTATTTATCACACTTTTAAGGAACTCCAAAACACTTTTAGCCAATAGGTAGCGTTCATGTGACATCACAACATTCTAAAGAGCCCATAGTTTAAATTGAGGTGGAGGTCAACTGAAAATTCCATTGCGGTAACCATGGTAATGCTCAAAATGCAGATTACTACTCTTATTTAATTGCTAATTTCTCTGTAATTCTTGAGCCAAATCACATGAAAGAAAAACTGTCACAAAGTTCGACGTCCTCTCTTTCAGCTCATATGAACTATGGTCTAATTATTTCCTCATGAAGGCGTCCAAAAGTGGAGACAATATTAAAAAACATATTTATGATTTTGGCTGGTAGAAAGGACTTTCAGCCATAAAAAAATATATGGCGGGTTGTGAATCAAATCACTATTAAGTGATGATCAGGGAAACATTTGGACATTTTCATTTGGAAATTTCTTTCAAAAACTGTTTCTCTCCCATAGAGTTGTATTGGCACCTGCCCTCCAACTGAAATAGAATCCTAAAACGTGAACGCAACCTATTCACTGAAGCATCAGATCCCAGCAGGTCACATGACACCCATTGTTTGCATCATGAGGCTTTTTAAATCTCTTATTTTAGTTTAGGAGGAAAAACAGCTCATCATTAAATAATGTAGTAATAATATGAAGCTAACATTTAATGACTGAGTACTGCAATGTATTCCTTTGATTTGGTGAAAGTAAGTGTATTCTAAATACTTTGATATGAAATACAGGAATACGGTATACAGTTACTCATTTTGAGTATTCTAAATACATCCGCGGAGCCTACTATCCAACACTGGTGAGGGGGAACATGGAACTGATATGTGCTCATATCCAGGCAAGCACTTTGTAAAATGAAAACAACGAGGGCCTCATCCCTTCCATCTGTGCTCTACAGTTATGGTACTCACACCAAACATGATGTTAGAGGGAATTTTCAGGTCCTATGGAGGGGCTAACAGGGTGAGGCTGGGTGGGATTTTGTCACTCATTCTTTCAGACTCAGAAAGGGTTTTATTGCCATTCTTAGTGAGCAGGTTCACAAACTAGGATTTTCTTTAGTGCAAAAAACACTTATACAAACTTGTACATAAATGATCTCTCTGAAAGATTAAAGAACTGTAAGACAGGATGCATTGTGGGTCAAAGACTTTTAAGCCATCTACAGTGGGGACAAGAACATTTTGTCCCCCTGGATCAAAATGTCTAATAATGTGAATAATGAAGCGCGGGGATGTTGGGATGAACTTCAAAAGGCATGAGGATGGACATGAGACATTCATATAAGATTTTTAAAAAAATCAAGTTTTAATTCCATCATTTACATTTTCAAAATAATATGACTGTAAAAAAGGCCAGAGCAAATTTTAGGCACCTGCAGAGTTAATGCCTCGTACCCCAAATATGGCAGGTATCACAGCTTTAAACCCTCAAACTAGAACTGAAAGAAAAGTGTTTAAAGCTCAGACTGTTTTGGAAATGTTATGGGAATGTATAATCTACAGTCTCATGCGTTTTGGAGCTCATTTGAACTTATTCACATTATTAGACAGTTTGATCCGGGGAGGCTAAAGTTTTGCTACCCACTGTACTTCATGCTGATGACCTGGTCACCATCACGCCCTACTCCGCAGAAACTGGTCACCGTCTGCTCAGAATATAGAGAACAATATGACCTTAAGTTTTACTCTAACGAGTGCAGTGATGGAGCAACATGGGCATTGGCAGGAAAATTTGGAATATGTGAAGGCAATGTTAAAATATATTTATTTAACCTCTTAAACCCCACCTGAACTGAGCACATTTTCTCCAGGTGGCATCACCCAAATCTAAACGCCTCTTGAAAAAAGTGTCAAAAATTAGACGGAAGAGCGATGAATGAACAATGCAACAAAAAAATTGACAAAAACATGCCGGAAAAGCAACAATAACACTATAAAAAAGCAACACAAACACGCCTTTTAAAAGTGATGAAAAAGCAACAAAAACGCGGCCACATCGCAAAAAAAAGCTTTGAAATGAGATGTTATTCTGGCCTATAGGCTGCAGGTGGAGAAGCTATTAGATTTGGATAAAGCTGAACTGGAGGGAATGCGCTCAGTAAAGGCAGGGGGTAAATGGAGTATTATTCAACTTTTATGTGGAAAGAAAGTATATATTTGTGCTTGTGTTGACCTTGTAGTGACCCAGTGGCTGTATGAGTGGTCACTATGGCACCTTTAATTTGATCTCAGTGGACTCTAGGACACTCCAGGATCAATTGTTTGAAAGGTTTTCTCTCCCCATAAAGGCACCTTTAAACCCTACTGCACACCACTCTATACTGCCCCTTGTGGTGTTGCTACACAAAAGCTAAATTCAGGAAGCTCCAATTGTCATTTAAGGGTGCTCTCAGGATTCTGTTGAAAGTCCCTCGCTGGACAAGCGCCAGTCTGCTGTTTGAGCAGAATAATGTTACAATGTTACATCACTTCATGACCAGGTTAAAGGACTCACAGAATGATACTGTACATGTTTGAATTGACCTGATCAGAGCAGTGCCATGTACAGATGACTATTGGAGCTAAAGTATGTCCTCCTCTTTGTGTCCTTTAGTTTGATCTGTTTTTATGCAGAGTCCGAAATAAATCGATTTGAATGATTGATTGAAGTTAAAAAATAAATGTATTTTGTCCATTGCTCACGAATCCAAAGATCGATGCTACTATTTCTGTTACTGGTACCTTTATTATCATTGTGTCCTAGGACAAGAGTAAGATCCTACATTTTGGGGTGACTGAGAGTGTGTTCCTTTCTTCCGTTCCTCCTGTTGCGTGTTGTGTGTAATGTCTGTTTTGGGTTTGCAGCCAAAGCGTTGGCGCCTCCGGTCAAACGCGACCTCCTCAAACACCGGGACTACAAAGTGGACCTGGAGTCCAAGCTCGGCAAAACCATCGTCATCACCAAAACCACGCCGCAGGCCGAGATGGGCGGGTAAGCACAGACTCCTCTATTCACTCATTCCACTTCATGTGTACAAGTCTGATGGGGGCAATACAGTATGGGTAAAAAAAAATAGTGATTTTCAATTTTGTGTGTTGTTTTAAAGTGATAGTTTGGAAGTCTTAATGTTTTACAAATGTTATAATAATGTGCAAAATCAACCACCTGGTCTTGCATTTGATGTAAAGTAAGTAATAATAAATAGATATTATTTTTGTAAAGTCGCTCCTTCCCGGATCTCCGCGACTAATCAGAGTCTAGTATCCTCCCATGTTAACCAATGAGACGAGCTTTTCCTGTGAACCAGCCTGTCAGGTCCAATCAGGAGGAGGGGGTGGAGCTTGATCGTTTACTTTTGAAAATTCTGTTCCTGCTCACCTCATTTTGCAAACTAAGAAGGGCTTTCTGGTTAAAGCGGGGAGGAATTCAATTGTTTTAATTTCAAATTTCACTCACTTTGCAAACTTACAGACTATCACTTTAATGATAAACACAATAAATATGGCCTTTCTTGCACCAGTAATTAAATAGATGCTGCGCTCGGACTCGAAATTGCTAACTCTGTCGGGCAGCGGCAATAGACAAGCTCCACACCTCTGAGCCTCAAAGAGGCTCACATAAACACACACACAACTGCAAAGGAGCCGCAAAATAAGTGGAAAGTTTGAAGAAGCAGACAGCGAGCGGCCGCGACTTCGTGGACATAAAGAAATACTGGTAAACAGCGCATTTATATCTAAAAGACGATCAAATTTACAATAATTCATTGTTCACAAGTCCAGCTAATCCACAGCCTCAAAATAAACCACATGATCCAAATCCAGCGATCGATAGTTTTCCTCTTCGAAGGTAAACCTTTCGTCCTCACGCAGCGTCCTGGTCCTCTGACGGCTCCTCACATGTCTCTGTTTCGCCCATTAGACGAGTTAGTGCGAGTTTGCAGCTGATTTTACACTTACATTCACCAGATCCTGTTCTCCTGCTGTGGCATGTGCCTTCCTGTTTGTTTGTCCTAGTGCAGCATCTGAATTTTTTCCAGAATGCGACAGGATTGGCCATTTCTCCCGTCGGTTAAAACGCACCACGCGATTATCGAGATCAACCTTTATTAAAATCACGAGTAGATTAAAATTCGATAAATTACCCAGCCCTACGTCCACACTCAAAAGCATAACCGGAGTGTTCCCAAATCTTCACTGTGGCTGGAGGTTTTTACAAACCTTCGTTTTTAGGGCAGGTTGGTGTGGATGATAGGCTTTGTCCACACGTAGCAGAGTTTCTCACAAAACCATAGATATGAGCCTACGATTTAGAGTAGCAGCTGTTAACATTTCATATTTTAAAAACCTGCGTCAATCAGCTGACAAAGACACGCCAGAGCAGTCAACCTGAACCCCCTGCCTCCATACTGCAGGAGTAGAGGCCACATTGCACCCCCTTCTGGCGTTTTTTTAGAACTACATTTTTGAAATATCCAAAGTTCAATATTTCTGAAGTTCTCCAAAAATACAATGGGTAAGGCATCCTAACATGACATAATACTGGACAGTTAATGAAAAAAACACTACTTTGATTCCAGTTGGTTGTTTAACCCCTTAACCCCCCCCTTAACTGAGCCCATTTTCTCCAGTTCAGCTTTACCCTAATCTGAAAGCTTCTTGACTTGAGCTTACAGCCTATAGACCAGTGTAACGTCTCATTTGAAAGCTAAGACCTACAAAACTCATCTAAGCTTCTTCCTTGTTTTTGTGGTCAAGTTTTAGTCGTTTTTGCTGCGTTTGTATCATGTTTTCATTGCTTTGTTGTTGCAGTTTTTGTCACATTTTTATCACTTTTGTCTCTTTTTTTTTTGTCGCATTTTCTTTGCTTTTTTGTGGCAATTTGGCCGCATTAGATCAGTTTTGCAGGTCTTAGCTTTCAAATGAGGTAATGCTCAACTGGAGGCAGGGGGTTAAGAGGTTAAAGTTAAGTCTTGCTCCTCTCGTCCTGCAGGTATTACTGTAACGTGTGCGACTGTGTGGTGAAGGACTCCATAAACTTCCTGGATCACATCAACGGGAAGAAACGTGAGTCTGACGTTCACGCACAGACAGATCTCAGAATAGCTAAAGCTTTACAGTGCTTTGATAACCATCCTTTGGCCTCCAGACCAGAGGAACCTGGGCATGTCCATGCGTGTGGAGCGCTCGTCTCTGGACCAGGTGAAGAAGCGCTTCGAGGTCAACAAGAAGAAGCTGGAGGAGAAGCAGAAGGAGTACGACTTTGAGGAGCGCATGAAGGAGCTGCGGGAAGAGGTGAGGCGTTACTCTGCTGCTGTCAAACTGTGTCCAAATCAGCCTCACAGCGAGGAGGTCCAGGGTTCCATTCCTCAACCAGAGCGGAACCTTCTGTGCCTTTTTATTGAATACAACAAATAAAGTGAAATGGTCTGTTTTTTGCAGCTGATCAAAAATGTAAGGCCACATAAAAGGACAAACCTGTGCAAAAATGTGGATTCAGTGTCATTTTCTCTCAGGTTTTCACCATTTCATGACGTCCAGATAGCAAAGGCATACAAACTTTCTCGTTTTGAACGTGGTTGGAACCATTTTTATGAATAAACACCTTATTTTTATATGTCAACTTAATATGACAGAAAACTTGCAATACATTTTTTTCTCATATTTATATCAGTAATGTTCAGGAAAATTTCAAATTGATATCTCTAAATTATTACTTTTTCCCTATTCACCTGCAGTGTTTTGCCTTTACCCCATTTTTAAACCGTAAAAGTTGGAGGAATATGAGTAAAATCTCTGACCTGCTTTGAAGTGTTGAGAAGTGACTGCCACAGAAATACTGCTTTTCCATCTCCACAGTATGGTGGAAGAACAAAGCCACTGCACTACAAGGAAATAAATGGGTTCCAACTGTCCAAGTGTCTGACGGTGTGTGTGTTTCAGGAGGAAAAGGCCAAAGCATACAAGAAGGAGAAGCTGAAGGAGAGGAAGCGGCGCGCGGAGGACGACCTGGACCTGGAGGAGGACGACGAGATGGCCGCCATCATGGGCTTCTCCGGCTTCGGCTCCACCAAGAAGACCCACTGAGGGGCGGGCTATAGCCTCACCCCGGGACTCAAACAGACTGGACACGCTTTGATTTACACCGGCCTCTCTCTGGAGGGAGCAGGAGCCAGGATCATCTTCATCAGAAACCTCCACATGGGAAAAAATCCACTCATGTTTACCCCCGATCATTTACATTAACAACAGCGTCATTCCAAGCGCAGATGTTGGCAGCTGGTTTAGGGCTAATGTGTCTGTAATTCCTGGGTCTGTCCACACGAAACAAAAACTACTATCACGATTAGGGCTGGGTACCGTTAACCTCTTAATGTGAGCTCTAGTCGAGAAGCTTTTACAGCTGGTAAAGCCGAACTGGAGAAAAAAGTGCTCGATACACCGGAAAAAAGTTTAGCTTCTACTGGTATTGAAAAAATTAATACCGAAAGCAGGTACCCGAAAAAACATCTGTCTTTAGATCCAAGTTTTAGTGCTGTTGGTCCAGGGACTGCATTAAAGGAAGTGACTTGGTTGTTTCGCTCAAAATCCCCCATTTTGGCTCAATTTAAATGTATTTTTTCACCCATTTATTTTTTATTTTTGCTCAAAATTGGATCCAAGTTTTATACACATTTTTGTCTTATTTTTCTTTTTTTTCTTCACCCATTTGTTTTTTATTTTGCTTAAAATTTCAACCAATATTTTACCCAATTTTTTCTGTTTTTTCCCCCACAATTTGCTTCCCTCATTTTTGCTCATTTATTTACGACTAATATTTTCCCTATCCCCACCACATTTTGTGCTTATTTTTGCCACAATTTCCCTCAATTTTTCTCCACATTATTCCCCATCTTTCACACATTTCTTGACATTAGAGATGAACCCGATATTGTAAATTAGCAGGTCTTCCACTCATTATTGTTTTCTGGTTCTAGACGACACATATTTGAGTATTGGTATCGTTCAGGTATCAGTATTGTAAACCAAGTATGGCTAAAGTACTGGTATCATGGACACATGAGTGGATTCTCCATCTTGGATCTTTGTAAATAGCTCCGTGGGACCACTCGTCGCCATCAGACTCGGTCATGTGTTACAGACGTTTATTTTAGTTTAAATCTGTGCACACTTGGCTGCACTGAAGGTTTTACTTTTACAGTAAGTCATTTTAATACTGTGTGATGATGGCAAATGTAAATAAACCTGCTCTTGGTTTAGAACCAACCGCTTTACACTCGTCCTTTGACCACTTTAAGTCAAATTATAGCTAAATATAGATATTTTAGTCAATGTGATTAACACTAGTTTAATCCTAGTTTCAGTCCTAGGTTAGGCCTGGTTTAGTCCGGTTTCAGCCCCGGTTTAGTCCTGTTTCTGACATAATTTAGTCCTGGTTTCAATCAATCAAACTTTATTTATAAAGCGCTTTTCGTATGACAAAGTGCTTTACAGATTACAACATTTAAAACAATACTCAGACTCGGACTCTGGCTATGTTCTTTAGATGGTAAAAACCTATCTTTGTGATATTCTTAATGTGTGGAATAAAAGTCAGCTCAGAGTCAAAAATCACACCCAGATTCTTCACCTGTGAGGAAGGATTAAAAGACAATGACTGTAGTTTGGGTAAAAGTTTCTCTCTCTGGGCCTCAGGACCAATGACTAAAACTTCAGTTTTGTCCTGGTTAAGCTGGAGAAAGTTTTCTGCCATCCAGGATTTGATATCTAAAATGCAGTTAAAAAGTGCATCCATTGGCCTGGTGTCATCAGGAGACATGGAGATGTACAACTGTGTATCATCAGCATAACTATGAAAGTTGACTCCATGTCTCCTGATGACATCACCAACAGGGAGCATATACAGGTTAAAAAGCACAGGGCCTAAAATCGAACCCTGAGGCAGCCCACATGTAATTTCATGGACCTTAGAGGAGCAGGTATCCACACTTACCATGAATGTCCTGTCTGTGAGGTAGGATGTAAACCATTTGTGGACAGCACCAGAGAGGCCGATGTGTTTTAAACAAGTTAAAAGAATAGTGTGGTCGACTGGTTTAGTCCTGTTTCAGTCCTAGGTTAGGCCTGGTTTAGTCCTAGTCTAGTCCTGTTTGAGGCCTAGTTTAGTCCTGTTTCAGACCCAATTTAGTCCTGTTTCAGTCCTAGGTAAGGCCTGGTTTAGTCCTGTTTCAGCCCTAGTGTAGTCTGATTAGTCCTGGTTATCCTTATGTAGTCCTGGTTTGCCTGGTTTAGTCCTAGTTTAGTCTGGTTTAGTCCTGTTGTAGTCCTGGTTTGCCCTGGTTAGTCTTATGTTAGTCCTGTTAGTCTAGTTTAGTCTTGGTTTAGTCCTTGTATGTAGTCCTGGTTTAGTCCTATGTTTAGTCCTGGTTTAGTCCTAGTTTAGTCTTGGTTTAGTCCTTGTTATGTAGTCCTGGTTTAGTCCTAGTTTAGTCTTGGTTTAGTCCTTGTTATGTAGTCCTGGTTTAGTCCTAGTTTAGTCTTGGTTTAGTCCTTGTTATGTAGTCCTGGTTTAGTCCTAGTTTAGTCTTGGTTTAGTCCTTGTTATGTAGTCCTGGTTTTGCCCTGGTTTAGTCCTTATGTTTAGTCCTGGTTTAGTCCTAGTTTAGTCTTGGTTTAGTCCTTATGTTTAGTCCTGGTTTAGTCCTAGTTTAGTCTTGGTTTAGTCCTTATGTTTAGTCCTGGTTTAGTCCTTATGTTTAGTCCTGGTTTAGTCCTGGTTTAGTCCTAGTTTAGTCTTGGTTTAGTCCTAGTTTAGTCCTGGTTTAGTCCTAGTTTAGTCTTGGTCTCAGTGAAGCGCAGCTCAGCGTCATGTGAAGTTCTTCTCGAGGGAAGTTTGTTTTTTAAATAAATCATTTCTTGAAAGCTCGGAGCTAAAATCCTCTGAATTCACAACTTCCCCAAAGCCTCTGCTCTCGTCTCTGTGGTCTGAGTGTTGAGTACAAGTGTCTTGCCCAAGGCCGCAGCATTGCAGCAGTGGGTTGTGGATGTATCTCTGGTGAGGCAGTAGCAGTAGAAGTATTTGGTAGTACTTGTCGCAGTAGTACTAGTCACTTGTTGCAGGGCACTGCTGCTGCAGAGTTCCTGTTTGTGGTCTGTCTCTCTCTCCATCTGCAGAACACTTCCTCAAAGCTGCTCTTCGCCATTTTGTCTGCGCTCAGAGGAGAATCCACAGCCGAGACCAGACCAGGGTGAGTCCGGGGTTTGGCTGAGCTTATACGGGGGCTAGACCTGCTCTGGGCCGGAACTGAGGCTGGTCCAGACCTGGTTTAGACCTGATTTAGACCTGGTTTACTCTTCGTTGTTTACCATGTGAGGTTTTGATCAGCCTCGGTTGATTCGGTTCAGACCGAACAGGGTTAAATGTGTTCCATACAGAAGTAAGTAGAAAGTAGAAGTAGAAAGTAGAAAATCTTCTTGCCATAGTAGTAGTTGTTGTAGTAAGTAGTAGTAGAGTTTGTCTGAGGGTAGAGTGGGGTGAGTGGAGCCAGTGGGTAAGTTGAACGTTTTATTTGAAAATAAAACATTAACATTTTTATGTAAGAGTCTAGATTTGATCTTTACATGATTTGAACTTGCCAGACAAAAAAAATGAAAAAATTGGCCATAAAATGACCTACAGTTATTATGAAAAAAGTGTTTTTCACTCAAAGTGAATGTTTGGCCTGATACAAAAATGATGATAGACAAAACAAGCACATGTAGGTTAATGTTTTCCTGATATTGGTCATTTTGTTTGGTATAAAACCAGGTTAATAGGTGTGCAGATTTTTTCTTAAATAAACAACTATCTTGGTGTTTTCAAAGAGAAAATGAGGGTCGGTGTTCCAGAAGAAACACTGAATAACAGACAGAAAATCTTAGTTTACAATTGTATATTTTTTGCATTGTTGCCTCGGAGTCAAGACGAGAAAATTAAAATAAAATATTGCATTAAATAATTTGTCATAATGTCATCATCTGCTGATGGTGCGTTTGAAAAGAGAAACATTACAGCGTTTCCGTGGAGCATTAAAAGTCATATCAGTGGTGCCCAAATCAAGGCCTTAAATGTCATTGAAAAAGCATTACAATACATTGATTGTATTTTTTACTGTACAAATTCATGGAAAATACAATAATGATGGTCTAACATATTAACCACATTTTTGTTTTGTTTTGCTCAATGTTTCCCGTTTTGTCCAGTTCTCTTTCCTCTGATAAAATGTTTGCAAATCTTAAGAAATTAAATATGCGCAGATTTTTTCCCCTGTGTTTGTAGCATTAAAATAAGGTATTTGGGCATTGAAACATTTGACATTTTAAAACCATATTTTTTCATATAATTTGTATTTGCAAACAAATTGAAAACATCCCATAATGTGTGTCAATAGTAAAATCTTGTCTTTCTATGATACTGTTTTTACGCAATAACCACCCAAGCACAAAGCGGCTCCTTTGATCCCACTCCCCAACTGTACTGTGGAAAGTATTCATAAAGTAAGTACTTTATGTAGGGACATATTGAGGAAGTGTTCGATGGTATATTACAGTATGACTTCCAACTAATAATGCCGTCAGAATATTTTGTGACGGCAGACACACAGTTTGGTAATCCTGTGTGTCTGTGTGAATGAGCTCAGATTAAAGCGACTCTTGGGACTAAACCAGAACAATGTGAACAAAAGGTTTCGTTCTTTTGGAAAAAAAATCACATCGCTCAACTATTTTTACTACATATAGTACAGGCCAACACTTTTTATGTCTTGGCTTTTCTTTATTTTCAACATTATTAACACACTATGATTCTCATTGAAGGCGTTGAACTATGAATGAACACATGGGATTATGAAGGAAACAAAAACAGGTGAATAACTCCAAATATGTTTTATATTTTAAATTCTTCTAAATTGCTGCTCTTTATCTTGGCATTTTCTCCATGAGCTTCATGAGGTCGTCTTTTGAAATAAGTTTTCAACATGTTTGAGAAGTCAAAACCATTTCTGGGACGACATCGTGAAGCTCACTGAGAAAATGTCAAAAGTGTAAAGCAGTGATCAAAGCGAGAGGCGGCCATTTGGAAGAATTTATGTCAACGTTTTATTTTGTTTAAAACACAATTCTGTATGTGTTCACTCATAAATGAACGACTTCGGTGAGAATCTACCATGGAAACAGTTTTGAAATGAAAAAAGTTTGTCCAAACTTTTGGCCTGCACTGTAAGTTTGTCAAAAATAAATAAATAAATTATGATCTAAAACAAACTGAGCTGCTGTTTTGGCTGAAATTGTCAGAAAAAATAAGTTCTCAAAAGTTTCCCTCATTGTTTGGTTTGATGGAATGTTTGCAGATCTTAAGAAATGAAACGCACATTAAAAAGCATGAAATGAGACTTTGCTGCTGCATAAACCCAAGTCTTGGCCTGAGGTCGACTGCTTTAAAAATAACTCTTGAAAAGAGACACACAATTTATTTCTAGAGGCGTCTCTTCTCGAAGTGTCAACACTTTATAATAGCTGCACACCATTATGCATTTATAAAGTGCAGCTAAACTGTGTTTAATCATTTCTAAAATACTTACTAACCATCACTTCATTATTTCTAAGCAAAGACAGTGCTGCCCTTCATTGCTCAGACCATGTGCACACAGTCCTGGTCAAAAGACTGACCAGTTGAAAAATAACTAAAACATTTATAATAATAATAATGCATTTTATTTGTAACGCACTTTACATTTGTACACAAATCTCAAAGTGCTAAGTCTAAGTGCATCTTATCAAGGTTCCAAGTAGAACTTCAATATGTAACAAGAAGAAATGGGAGTGAGACAAACATTTATTTTGAGTACATTTTTAATTGAAAACAACAGAAACAGTTTTTTACAGCTGATCAAAGGTTTAGGACCACATGCCTTAAAAGGTCAAATCTGTGCAGAAATGTGGATCCAGTAACGGCTTCATTTGGGTCAAGGATCCTCCAGCCACTCAGATCCTCCGGCTCAGTGCTGGAGACATTTCTTTGCCTCTTCTGCTTGACTTTTTGTTCCTTAACCCTCAGGATCT
The DNA here is from genome assembly GCA_007210695.1 of Neogobius melanostomus. Lineage (NCBI taxonomy): Eukaryota > Metazoa > Chordata > Actinopteri > Gobiiformes > Gobiidae > Neogobius > Neogobius melanostomus. Next base: position 667,174 of record VHKM01000132.1, read on the forward strand.
TTTAAGAAATCCTAAATAACTGTGTTACTGCGTCCCACCTCAGCAGTGATGGTGAAAGGCTCTGCTTATGCAGCTCAACACAACCCGAACACCTTCAAAGCCTTTGCATCCGGACAAAGTCATGACAGAGTGAAAACCGGACACTCAAATCCTATGCATGTGGTCCTATAACAGACTGTTTCACTTTATTTGTTGTTTTCAATAAAAGATTGACTAACATTTTTTTGTCTCACTCCATTTTCTTCTTGTTGCATATTGAAATGCAAAATGTGAATTTTAGTCATTTTTCAACTTTTCATCGAGACTGTATACATGAAAATGTTTTGTTAATGACTTCTTGTACTTGATCATATGTAAAGAAATGTGTTTGTTGTAAAAAGACCGAGGAAGAGTAGCTGAAGCGGGGGGCCGCAGACACTAATGGAGGTATTAATAAACATAAACATATGTGTAGAGCCTGTAAGACTCGGGTTCATGTAGGGCTGGGTTATATTGACCTAAATGAATGGCTCATGACGATGAAGCGAAACCATCAGAAATATGCAAAAATGTGCTGGGAAATAATCTAAATGTACTTTGCTCTGTCGCTCAAAAGATATTTGTCTTGAACAAACTTAAAAGTGCAGAAAAAATCAAACACTTAATAGGCCTTTTTTGAGAGACCACGTCAAGTATACTGTAATCTATTTGTATTTTAGGAGCTCTTGCAACGTTTCAGTTGGTTTCTTGTTCGATATTGTAAATGTGCTTATCGTACAAACAGAAATGTGGATCTTATCATGTAGAGAAAATCAATAACATAATTTGATGTCTTTTTTATTGAGCTGAAATGAATATATAGTGTTACATTAATAAGCCACATCTTTTGAATGTTCTGCTCCTTAAATAATCGTAACGGTTGGTTACTGCAGTCATTGGTCTGATGTTTTGGAGGTCATGGCCCAAAAGGTTTGTGAGCCTCTGTTATATTCACCACATTTCTTGTCTGACGTCTTGGACCTTAATCCACTCTCCTTTACTTTATAAGGAACTGGACAAGGTGTGTTCAGAATAAGGCTCAGGTACTGTGGAGTTAGTATTCAAACTTGAGTTTTTGATCTGAAATGTTTCATGAGTGCAGAGAACACCCCGAGCTTTGGGGGCCCCAGACCTCACGTTGGGAACCTGAGAACAAAGACGACCCTCAGAGCAGACTGTATTTGTAGTGGCGGTGGAAGTAGAAGGTAATGTTTTCTCTCATCTGTCTTGGCCTTGTTTTCAAAGCTCCAAGATGATTCCCTCCAGGTCAGAGGTCAGCATCTGGACCCCGGAGATACTGGCCGACTTCCTCAGAAAGGTGAGTCCTGCTTAGGCCTGGGTACGGTTAAAGGTACTAATGGTATCGGGGGGGGGGGGGGGAAATATCGAAAGCAGGAAAATATTGAAGCTGCGAAAGCAGGAACGGAAAAAAAAGTTATATATCTTTAGATCCAAGTTTTGATGCTGTTGCTCCAGGAATAGTTTCAGCTCAAATAAATGATTTTTTGCCCATTTCCCTAATTTTTTTACGCCTTATTTTTTTTATTTTTGCCCCAATTTTTTTCATTTTTTTGCATTTTTTCCCTAATTTTTGCTCATTTTTTTATTACTAATATTCACCCCCCCACACACACACACACATTTTTTTCCTACATAATTCTTCTTTGTTCTTGCCACATTTCCCCCACATTACCCCCCATTTTCCAACACATTTCCAGAGTATTTGCAGATATTGGATTGCAGATCCTACAAATATATTATGCTGTTTTCTGGTTCAGGTATCGATATCGAAAACAAAGTATAGTTAAGTACCGGTATTGAAAAAAATGCAACGGTACCCAGCCCTAGACCTGGTTCAGTCCTGCTTTAGTCCTGGTTTAGACTTGGGCTGTGTCCGAATGTCCCATCGCCTCCCCATCTCATTTAGTGCTGAACTACATAATAGAGCATAATAATGTCACTCAGTCTGTTAGCGATTCAGACTAGTTAGCTCACTAGCTAGTCATGTGACCTGTGGCGTGAGGAAACTAGCGAGCAGCGTGTCCGAATCGCCAACAGATTGAGGGTAGGGCTGCAACTAATGATTATTTTGTAATCGATTAATCTACCGATTATTTTCACGACTAATCGATTAATCCTTGACTGTGAATGGTGTATGAAAATTGCATTTTTTCAATTTTTTTTATCACACAACGCTAAAGTGGCATTGCTTGAGGACATGTTGATGGAGTAAACTTAAAGTGAATGTTTGTTGGAGGCTCTTGGCACTAATTCTGCTTTCTGACTGGATGAGACACAGACAGATATTCATGAAATTTTCAATGTACCAAACACTACAGACCCTAACTTTAAAAACAAACTAGGTTTTCATGAAGAAATAGGCAATGCAAGTTTATTTGTAGAGCACAATTCATTCACAAGGCAATTCAAAGTGCTTCACAGTTGCATAAAATTACAAGAAAACAGATCAAATCAATCAATAAAACGTCGACATAAAGTTAATCAATTACAGTAAAAGTGCAGAGTGCAGATACAATACTTTCAGTTTTCATATGCACGGGTAAAAAGAGCTGTTTTCAGCCTGGATTTGAACATTGTCAGAGTTGAGGCCTGACTCACATCCTCATGAAGACTGTTCCAGATTTTAGTTGCATGAAACTAGAACAGGAAAGAACTCTCGCACACTGTACTTGCAACACCCGTGTTCCTTTATTCCATGAACGTTTCGGCCAGTGGCCTTCGTCAGCAAAATGTTTTTTATGAATGAAAAGCCATCCTTAAATAGGGTGTGGCCTGCTGCATCACAGGATGCTGTCATAAAACGTAGGCAGCATGTATACAACATACATCCAAAACACACAAAACAAAGCCAGGATATGGTAAATCAAATATACATATGTACATATATACAATAAAAACATTTAGTGGCACATGTAATACATATGAGAAAAGGATATATAAGACAGCTCAAAAATAGAGAAGATTTGCCTAAATATATGCAAATCAATATGTACACCAAGGACGTTAACACAGCCTATAAACATAACATGACATAGGAACCTATATAGGGCATATGGGATATTTACAGTGCAGGAACTCAAATTTATGATCAGAAATCCACTTTTGAGACTTGGCTTCCTGAAGGCATGTCAACAGTTGTCTTTGGAAGGGCACTGTGGGGTCATGATCGAGCTTTTTATAAAAGCGAGTGTCTGATATTTGGGAGAGAATTTCCTGCCTGTATTTTTCATAGTCTTGATACAAATGGCGCCCCCTTTATCAGCTGGTTTAATCACAATGTCCTTATCATTCATTCATTCTTTTAGGGCTGTCTTCTCCTCTTTTGACACATTTTTATTATTATAGGTATAGGGTTTATCAACACATTTCTTAATGTCCTGTTCGACCAGTCTACAAAATGTATTTATAGATGCATTAGATGTGTTGGGACAAAACGTACTTTTGGCTTTAAACAACAGCTGTGTGTATGTGGATGGACTAGTTTTAGAGAAGAAATGACGTAATTTTATTTGTCTAAAACATTTGAAAAGGTCCACCTTTAAGCCAAATGCATTTACTGGACTGCTTGGGACAAATGATAAACCCTTGGAGAGTAAGGACTTCTGATGATCCGACAACGGTTTTGAAGATATGTTGATTACCGTGTCTGTTGGCGGCTGCGCGTCCACGGGCGTTGTGCGGCCGGCTGTTGAGCGCCTCCCCTCCGGGTCTTCCTCTTCCTCGTTGTGGCATTTTCTTTCATTGCAGTAAAAATGATGAAGAGTTGCTGGGTGGGATGTCTGAGTCGCTATCGAAAGTGAAATCACTTTCCAGGCTGGAGTCATAGTTGCCATGGTGCGTTTTCTGTCGATGCGCGGTGGTCCTTGTCGTGCGTAAAGAGCGCTGGGCCGAAGCTTGCGAAGCCGGTGTTTCTTGTTCCTGACGGTCCCAGTGGTATATTTCATTTCACACATAATCCTCAGTGTCACGTTTGTATTTCTTCAGTTTTATACTCAGAAGGTTTTCCTTGTATTTAGTGACCGTGTCTTTTATGGAGCTGTCAATGGCTGGGTACGTAGCATGATACTTTTCCTTCAGTGCCTTCTCTTGAGTCTCTATTTCGACTTTTACTGTTTTGGCTTCAGTGGCACTTGATCAATGATAGTAGTATTAAGTCGAGAGAGCATTTGTTTAAGATGTCACTCCATTTCTTCAAAAATTTCTCATATATTTAGGCAAATCTTCTCTATTTTTGAGCTGTCTTATATATCCTTTTCTTATATGTATTACATGTGCCACTAAATGTTTTTATTGTATATGTACATATGTATATTTGATTTCCCATATCCTGGCTTTGTTTTTTGTGTTTTGGATGTATGTTGTATACATGCTGCCTACGTTTTATGACAGCATCCTGTGATGCAGCAGGCCACACCCTATTTAAGGATGGCTTTTCATTCATAAAAAACATTTTGCCTGACGAAGGCCACTGGCCGAAACGTTGCATCAAATAAAGGAACACGGGTGTTGCAAGTACAGTGTGCGAGAGTTCTTTCCTGTTTGGCCTTTATGCCTTTTCTTACGCACCTGTTTCAAACAAGAGATGTGCGAAGTTAACCGTCTTTAATAGCTGCATGAAACTGAAACGCAGCCTCACCGTGTTTATTATTGACTCTGGGAACCACCAGAAGACCCCTCCCTGAAGTTCTCAGGGCCCGAGATGGTTCATACGGCTCTAACATGTCAGAGATGTACTTTGGTGCTAAACCATGAAAAGACTTGTAACAAGCAGAGCTGTTTTAAATTCTATTCTCTGAGTGACAGGAAGCCAGTGCAGAGACCGGAGCACTGGACTAATGTGGTGGTATTTCTGGTTCTTGTCAGGACTCGAGCAGCAGCGTTCTGGATGTTCTGCAGCTCTAACAGCTCGTTTAGAAAGGCCAGTGAGCAGCCGTTACAGTAGTCTAACCTGCTGGAGACAAATGCATGGATGAGTCTCTCTAAGTCTGGTTTTGACACTATTCCTCTGATCTTAGCAATGTTTTTCAGATGGTAAAAAGCTGATGATGTTATTGCTTTGATGTGGCTGTTTAAGTTCAGGTCTGAGTCCATGATTACTCCTAGATTTCTAACCTGATTTTTTGGTTTTAGAGAGAGAGACTCAAGGTGACTCATAACACTTTGTCTTTGTGTCTGTGGGCCAAAGACAATGATCTCAGTTTTGTCTGAGTTTAGTTGGAGAAAGTTGTTTTGCATCCACAAACTGATCTGTTCGATGCAGTGACAGAGAGTATCTACAGGCCCATGTTCACCTGCCGTCAGTGACACGTAGATCTGAGTGTCATCTGCGTAGTTGTGGTACAACACATTGTTGCTGTTTATTAGCTGACCCAATGGAAGCATGTACAGGTTTAATAAGAGGGGTCCCAAGATTGACCCCTGGAGGACTCCACAGGTCATGGAAATTTTGTCTGAGACACAGTTGCTAATTTCTACAAAGTACGTCCTATCCTCGAGATAGGACTTGAACCAGTTTACACAACGTTCATGTCAATTTTGCACCATTTGAGTCTGTGTTTACTAGAAAACGATTAATCAATTACTAAAATAGTTGTCGACTATTTCAATAATTGATTAGTTGTCGATTAATCGATTAGCTGTTTCAGCCCTAATTGAGAGCACTATTTCGACTAGAAATCCTCTAAACTTCAGTAGTAATAAGTAGTTAGGTTTGATTTCACATGGATTTTTGCCTGAGGTGGAGGCGCTCTCGACACCTCAGGCTAAAGGTCAGAGCTAACGGTAGCGGCTTCTCACTGTAGCGCAGTTGAAACGGCTGCTTCCACCTGTCGCTGCCTGTTCTCTTCCGACTCCTCCTCGCAAGGCGTTGTGGTCTGTAGATATGGACGGCATCTTTTGTAAATGCCCATATATGGTCACGTTCGAAGCAGCCAGAGGGGAAACAAAGAGAAAAGACCCATTTCTCCACCATTACTTCAACAAATGTTGAATTATGAACATATTATTTACTAAATAAAGATACAGAGACCTGGAGAGGAGCGAAGTGGTTCAACAGCCCATAAATACTTGAAAAACAGACACTCCGAAACACGAAGCTTACGTGAGCTTCATGCTATGTATGCTAATGTTATCCAGGCGATGCTAATGAGTGCCGTTTTCCTCTTCTACTGTTTGCTATCCACCTTATTCCTACGCCCCATGAGCCTTTGCGTGAAAGATGGGGGGATTTCCGGTATGACCGGGGCCGCTGTTTGTTTGCATGGAGACCGTTCGCTCGAATCCACGTTTTATGAGCTTTAGAGGTGTAGGCTATGTAGGAACACAAGCTGTCACAGCTGAGACGAAACTACGAGCCGTGATTAGCTGTTCACAATAAACTTATGACTGAAAATCGCTCCATCAAAGAGTTTTCTGACCCGTGGACGTGTTGGCCAAGTTGTCTCCACTTAACCTCTGTGGATATCTTCTAATTCTGCGATCTTTCCCAAAGACTTTGCTCAGATGTGGTACTTTAGGCTTAGAGAATGGATTGTCAGCATAAAGACTTTTGTCTTTTTGTTTCTTGTTGATTGGTCAAATATCCGTGGAGATCTTCACATTTTCAGATTAAACTGAGCTAAAGTCTGTTTACGAAGCCTCGTTACATACGCCGCATTTACGTGGAAAAAGGCCATCTCTGTAGTTTAATTAGGTCAAAGGTTTTGCACAAAAAACGACCAGAAAAAAGTTGGAATGCTCTTTGCATAACTAAGTACTTAAAATGCAATGTATTCAAACCCAGTTCAGCTTGTGTGGCCTCACGGGGCTCGGTTCATATCACTCATACACTGTGAGCAGGTCAGTCAGTCAGTCGTGTGTTAACAGTGTTTGTTTACCTCCGTGGGCTAAGGCTTTCTTCGTAAATTTATATGAGTCAGCAGCATTTAGTGTTTCATGTTCAAAATCGCCCCAAACATGTCACAGTTTAAGCCCAGTTTTAGCATGTCCCAAACACGGCATGTTCCAGAGCCACAAGTGTCACTTTCTCTGTTTTTTTTTTAATTTAACCGCAAACAGCGAAAAGTGTTCCAGAGCTGCGCGAGGACATCTTTTCATGTTACGGAGGCTGATCGTTTGGAAAATCATCTTAAAATGTGGAAATAAACCGCTATGTGAAACGAAAAGGAGAACCTGCATTCGATCGTTACGTATACGGACAGTTAGCAAGTAGGCTACTCCGAGAGACTTTTCAGAGTCTCTTAGTGTAGTAGATGGGAGTGTTAGATCACCAATCACCAGTAGAGGGCATTACAGATCAGTAGCCGCAGTTTCACAAGGCTAGAGTGAGAGCAGTAGCATGTAGGATGTGCCTGAGCACTGCCTAATGTTCATTAAAAAGAGGTTATCCTCCATCTGTTATCCTTCAATGACGAGGATGTTACAGTTAGCCTGCTCAATGTGTTTTTCCTATTCACCTTATTCCACCCCGCCCACATTTGTCTCTTTTTGTCACGGATCGTTACTTCCATTGTACTGACTCTTCCGGTAGTGTGCTAAGTCCGTTCATTAAGGGGACATTTCAGGATTTTTGACAGAGGGCCTCATTTCCTAGTTATCCAGAGTGTTGTTGATGTCTGGAGATTTTTTTTATTTTTTATTCATGCAGTCCTTATATTTGAAGAGTCTTGTGGCGCTAGGCTAGTGCTAGGCTAGCACATTTCTACAGTAACAGCTTGCCTGCATTAAAAACAGTCTGGCCCACCACAGTGCATCTGAGGCAAATCACTTATAACACCAGACTAACCATATAAATGTCTGCACCGTTTCTCTGCACGGCTTAAAAACGGCTTTGTGTCCGTGTGGAAACTGATTATAACTCAACTTCCTCAGTCCCATGTAAACTAATACGAGTGAATAAGGTGAATAGAGTCCAGGATCGTGATGCCATATCGCAAAGCATCATGGGATTTGCAGCAGTAATAAACAAATGGAGATTTTTAAAAGGTTAAAGGACCTGTATCATGCTATTTTAGCCATTCCAAAGTAAAGTATAGGCATTTATATGATATATTGTACCTCTATCACTATGGAGTACTCATTTTTGAGAGAAATATAAGTATTTTCTGGGGGTATTTTCCCTACCCGGAAGACAAGACGCTTCGATTCAGTTAACTCCGCCCCTCTCTCCGCTCATTCCACATTTGCAGTATTATAAATATAAATATCGCTGCAAAAAGTGAAGTTACTTCACATAATGCAGTTATAAGGAGTTGACATGTGCAACGTAGTTTCATAAATGGCTAACACACACACGCTAACACACACGCTAACACACACGCTAACACACACGCTAACACACACGCTAGCACGCGTTTTGATTGACTCACCTCTCAGCCTGTCCTCCCCATCGGGTTATGGATCGCGTTGGTTATAAAAGTTATTCCACTTTGATTCTGGTCAAGGTTCACCAAGCATCCATCAGGTTGGTTGATAAAGTCGCTGAATCCCAGAAAGAAATTCCAACTTCTGGCGAGTGCACTCTTCTTTAGGAAGGTTGAATAGTTCTGTTCCTCTCGTAGCCAAACGCACATCCATGACATTATCGTTCGGTAAGAAAAAGAACAGGCGTGTCCAGAGTAGGTTAGAAAGAGCTCAGTCTTCAAAAACAACACTTCTGCTCGGATCCATGGATCCTCCGGGGGTGTGTTTGTTTAGCCTCCTGCATGGGACAGCACAGACGCGTCGGAGAGTTCCTTTTTTCTTTTAATTTTTTTCTCTCTTTCAACAAAAATAATGAAAAAGCTGTTTTATAAATTAAATCAGGCCGTAAGGCATTACATTACAGACGTAGAGCACTTCCGTTCCTTTGTGACGACACAACTGAACAGCTCAGTGGTTTACCAGGAGAGGGCGGAGCAGCTGCTCAGAGAGCAGGATTCAGGAGGATTACTTAGAACTGCGTGAATGAAGCCAAAAACCGCTCTGGGGGAGTTTTTGATAAGGAAATAGCATAACAACATGGCTAAAAGCTCCAAAACGTTTTGCATGATATAGCTCCTGTACTAGAGTTATTGTTCAAGTCACTTGGACACTACTGTGTTGTTAGATGGATTTACTAGCAGTGAGTCAGCAGCTAACAAGTTCTTTCATGGCTTTTTTCTCTGTTACTGTTTTTAGCTAATGTTAGTCATGGTAAATGTATGCTAACACCCGCAAACATGGCAGATCTCCATGGAAATATTCCCGAACTCTATAGCTGTTAGCATTAGTCTGCTCAATGTATTTTCCCTATAGCCGTTAGCATTAGCCACCAAACATGCAAATTATGAACGATCCAGATGTTTTCAGCTGTTGTCAACCATCGACCACATTAAGGTCCAAGCCTAGTTAGAAATGTGCAGACCTTAGATATAAATTAGCATATATAAAAGCTAAATGAGCTAAATGCTAATTCATATTCAGTTAAGTTTCTGCTTTTTGTCAGTCGGATACAAATCCAATGGCCACAAAGCATAATCTCATAATATGTTAACGATAAAGAAACCACAGAAATGATATAAAAGGACAAAACATACCTAGCCATACTTCAGTATTCGACGGCAAACAAAATGTGTGCATTTGTAGGAACAGGCTCAGAGCTAAAGGCGATGATTTATATCCTTCAAGTGACCATCGCCGCTCACTACTTCTCAGATTGCATTGTGGGAAATTTTAAGCGCACTACTTTGTTCTCTCTGAACATTCGGACGCCACAACAAAATGTGTAGTGACCCCGATATGGTGCGCTGTATCGGGAATAGTGTGGACATTCGGACGCGGCCTTGGTTCAGGAGGAAGTCGGCCATCTTGATACAGACAGGAAGTGAGAGTGTCTGTTTCCTGTGTGATGTGTTTCAGTCCAAACTTCACGGCTGCGACCGAGTGGTTCTCCAGCACCGCATCAACGGAGACAGATTCATGGTCAGGCAAATAAACATGTGTATCTATTTATGTGTCTGTATGTCAGTCTTCCTTTCCTGTTACTAACATATTTGAGTAAGATTACTTTAAATCATTTTTATTAACCTCGTAACCCCGCCTTAACCGAGCACATTTTCTCCAGTTTGGCTTTACCCAAATCTGAAAGCTTCTTGACTGAAGCTTACAGCCTATAAGCCAGAGTAACGCCTCATTTGAAAGCTAAGACTGGCAAAACTGATCGAAGATTTTTCCTTGCGCTGTCGTCACTTTTTTGTCATATTTTTGTTGCTTTTTCATCAGTTTTTGTCATGTTTTTGATGTGTTTTCATCCTCATTTACGTTTCGTTTTTGACGCTATTTTGATGCTTTCTCCAAGATGCTTTTAGATTTGGGAACAGTCGAACTGGAGAAAATGTGCTCTGTTAAGAGGTTAAGTAGCAGCACAAAGTGAAAGAAGAACTACAAGCCAACCAAAAATAAACAACATATATTTTTTTATTTCTTATCATTTTTTTCCAGAATTTGAGTGAAAATGACCTCCTAAAATTCCCCACTACCTCGACTCCGTAAGTTCCACTCTCATTTAGTCCTGTTTCAGTCCTATATCAGTTCTATTTCAGTCCTGGTTCAGTCCTGTTTCAGTCCTGGTTCAGTCCTGGTTCAGTCCTGGTTCAGTCCTGTTTCAGTCCTGGTTCAGTCCTGGTTCAGTCCTGGTTCAGTCCTGGTTCAGTCCTGTTTTGTGTTCGGTTCCAGGCTGATCTCCAAGCTGAGTGCTGACATCCGGAAGCAGAGCGGGAAGCGCAGTTTCTTCAGGTGAGTCGGTGTTGGGAGGCTGTGGGAGCGTTCCGTGTCTGCATCGGTTTCCCCTGGATGCTCTGGTTTTACCCTACCACTAAAACATGTACAATATATGATCCCCTCTGGCACCCAGACTCCCCTGAAAGAAGAAATTAAAGAACACTTTTAATTGCCATTGTTTTGAAAACAGGTTCACAAATTATGAATTTTCCTCGGTTCAATCGTGCAACATAGAACATAAACACAGAATGTAGATCAATGTGCTGCTCCACTGCTTTGCAAGAAACGCTCCAAGTCGAAAGTATAAAGATTGGATCAATTGTTTGTAGGACTTCTGGTAGGTTCTGCTGATTGAACCATCTCCATGGTTACATATACATTCCATCCAGAAAACCTACCGGAACTTAAAAACGATTGATCCTGGAGCGTCCTAGAGACCACCAGGATGGAAAATAAATAAACCACCCATACAGCCACTGGGTCACTGATAGGTCCAATATGCACTTATATCAACTTTATTTCCATGTTAAAAGTTTGAATCCTTTTGTAATGATGCCATAGTTAGACGGATAACCTCTGTAAGCAATCATAGTTTTATTTCAGTGAAGCTGCAATTTTAGAAAAGTTACATAACATACACAACAGTTTCAAAATGTTTACCTCTACATATGTCATTTCCTGTCGGTGTCCAATAAGGAAGTGAAACGATAAACATCACAAAAACTAACCTAACTAACAAAAACTGGGTCAAATTGAAGCGCAAGTCCCGGGTTGGATCCCCACCTGGACGGGGCCTCTCTGTGTGGAGTTTGCATGTTGTCCCGTTTCTGCGTTGGTTCCCCACGGTTTCTTCGACCACTAAAAACATGTACAATAGGCCAGAAAGAGTGAGTGATGAGTAGAGTCCCATATGTTCATTAACATGCACTGTCCCGATCTGGATTTCACCTAAACTCCCTCGTTCTCAGAAGCACCAAGTGAATGATTTTTTATTTATTTATTGGTTTATAGTAATAATTTGGATGTTAAAAAATCTTTTTACATTTTTTTTTCTTTTTACAGCGATTGCCCTTGCTAATTTTGGGTTTGTTGATGCACTTTAACTAAAACAAGAAATATACTGTATATATACTGTATATTCAAAATGTATTTACAGTCAGCAGTTATTATGTTTTTTATGGATGGGAAAAAATCGAATCGCGAATCAAGTTTTTTATGAGAAAATCTAAGATTTTTTGGGGAGGAAAATTGCCCAGTTCTACCATCTAGGTTTCTGCGGGGAGATAAGTCATAAAATATAATACATAAACTGTGTCAAAAGCCCTGAAATATAATCAGCTGTCAAACTGGCATTAAATCTAAACTTCTGAAAATTCTGGTCTAAAACTTGCAATATTTCTATTCCTCAAAAGTTTCCCGTGTGCAATTAGTTGGAATGACAACATTTCCCCTTGTTCCTCTGTTTGATGGAATGTCTGTGATCTAGATATGAGCGACTGCAATAGTACCTAAACATTTTGACCAGCAGGACTAACATAAAGCTAAATGTTTGTTTCAGTTTTGGACAGTCCAAACAGCAGCAACATCATCACCAACCAGGTAACGCCATCGCTCCATTACATCTCCATGTTCAGGCTTAATAGGAGGCATTAAAGCTGCGTACGTTGGTCAATACAAACATGAAAAACTCTTTCAGCTCCAGTTTCTGCCTTAAAGTTGCCAAGTCAGCCTTCTTCCACCTCAGGAACATCTCACGCCTCCGCCACTCACTTCCGGACTCAGTAGCAGAAACACTCATTCACGCCTTCATAACCTCACGACTGGACTACTGCAATGGAGTCCTGTCCGGGATCCCTCAAAAGCTCCTGGACAGGCTCCAATACATCCATAACTCTGCCGCCAGGGTCCTGACTCACGTCAAGCCCTGGCAACACATCACTCCCACTCTCATCCATCTACACTGGCTTCCTGTAAAATATCGCATTCAGTACAAATCCTTCTCCTTACTTCGCTCCTCATCCTCAGTCCAACTCACCGTTCCCCACACCAGGTTGCGGACCATGGGAGACAGAGCCTTCTGTGTCCAGGCCCCCACACTCTGGAACTCACTCCCTTCACACATACAAACAGCTGATGATATTGGTCAAAACACATCTGTTCAAATTGGCTTTTGACCTTACTTAGCATCAGTCCAACAACCCGCTAGTTCTGTGTGCGTGTATATGTGTGTGTGTGCGCTATATAAATCCAAGAGATTATTAATTCATGACCGATTTGCTTTTAAAGAATAATAAGGAAATGTCCCTCATTCCTCTGTTCAATGGAATGTTTTCAAATTATGAGAATAAATGTGCACAGATGTTTGGTTTTTTGTGGCATATGAAATATTATTATGGGCATTAGAAAAAACAAGAAAATAAGTCAAAAGCTTTTATTTACACGGGCCAAGCCAACACCAGCTCCTTCACACGGCACCGGGCCTCACTCATGTAACGCTCACTGTCATGTTTCACTCTAAATGGAAGTGCATAATGTCACTTTTTAATCATTTCTCCTCAGTGGAAACTGCGACTGATCCAGGTGGCTGGGCAGAAGACGAGTTTGTGAGTATTACTTTAGTCCTTAATCTACCAAGTACAAATGGTAACACTTTATAATAACGACACCTTATTTAGCCTTCATAAATGATGACTAATTCATCAGTTCAGTGTGACTAACACTTAACACAATAACTACTTAAAGGAGCTGTATCATGCTATTTTAGCCATTCCAAAATAAAGTATAGGCATTTATATGATATATTGTACCTCTATCACTATGGAGTACTCATTTTTGAGAGAAATATAAGTATTTTTGGGGGGTATTTTCCCTACCCGGAAGACAAGACGCTTCGATTCCGTTAACTCCGCCCCTCTCTCCGCTCATTCCACATTTGCAGTATTATAATATAAATATCGCTGCAAAAAGTGAAGTTACTTCACATAATGCAGTTATAAGGAGTTGACATGTGCAACACAGTTTCATAAATGGCTAACACACATGCTAACACACACACACTAACACACACGCTAACGGGGTCAGCCCGATGTTCCGGGTCCGATGTTCCCGGGTCCGATGTTCCCCGTACCTATGTTCCCCGGGTCCGATGTTCCCCGGGTCGAGGCACATCGGACCCGGGGAACATCGGACCCTCCGAACGCCGGAGTGCCCGGTGTTCCCCGGCTGCGGGTCTCGCTCATAGACATGTTATTGCTGCGCGTCTTCATGCGCCCGACAATTAAAGTCCTGCTGTAAACTCTTCTAACCCACAGGCCTATAGGCAGTAAACGCTCGCCTCTCACCGCTCTTTCTTCTCTCTTCACCGCCTGGCACAGCACGGCCCGGTACGTGCGGATAATGGAGCAACAAGCGGCTTGATTTCGCTCATAACTCGCCTACTGATAACTTTATAACATATTCAACGAAGGTACTTGAGTACCTTCGTTGAAGATGGACAACTCCTGTACGACTGAGAATTTACACAGACATTTATAACATATTATAAGCCTTGTAGATCTCGCATTGTAATAGCCTACAACATGTTTGTACAACCTCAGAATAAGAACGTGTCGCAGTTCAGACAAGAAAAGTAAAATTAGCTACAGCAAACTCACCCACACCCACAGATTTCCCTCCGTTTGTTTGACTGGTTCGTTGTTGTAGCTCAATCGTAATCCATGTTTTTCTCCGTGAAGCCCCAGCATACTCCATCACGCGGTGTGCGGAGAGCCAAGTGCAGCGGCTCGTGCCATACCGCTCCTAACCTAAGCTCTAAGTTTTATCTGATGTCTGCACTCCAGCCTTATGCACATTAAATTAGGGATCTTTTTAGAATGGGGAACACATGCATTGCGTCGTCACTTCTCTCCCAGTGCCGCCACCTGCCATGCGCTCATTACGCACTGTGCTTCGGCCATCAGATGCTCCGAGAGACTCCACTGAGGCCTCTGTGATTGAATGACGTTGAACAGTATTTGCGCTGCTGTTTTATTAATGCAGTTGACAAAAAAGCGATCCATAGATATTAAATGAGAACGATGAGGAAGAGGAGAAAAGGAAAACTGCTAACATGGCCAGTGATCGGGGCAATTACGCAGCACCGCGGGTGGACCTGTGAACACCCACTTTTGTCCTTAGCCCACCCGACGGTCCTTATCATTCACTTCACTGCCTCTCCCAGGACAGAGACATCTGCACGGTCTGCACCGTTGTCTGCAGGACGCACATCTGGCTGTCTCTGTGCAGATTGTTGCATCGTGCGCTCTGTTCCTAAAACTTGTGTCCCCGACGTCCCTTCTTGCACCCTCTCTTTTATCAGCCCCTTTTCAAATCAATTGACCTTATTTATTTGTATTATTCTTATTTATTTTGTGAATTTTAATACGCTTTCACAAGACAGAGAGTTGCATTTGTCCCACTGTTAAGTGTACAGAAGAGAGAAAGAGAGAGAGAATGTGCCGCGGCCCCGCTGTAGCGCGCTGCGATCAAAGGGCTGCGCTCCACATTTACAGAAAGGCCTTCGGTTTTTCAATTTAGTAATTTTGTTTTCAAATTGAAAACAAAATAAAATTGTAATTGATTTTCGATTATTATTTGAAACGACAAACAAAGAAATAAAAAAAACAAAGAACGAACCACGGCACCTTCTCCGGTCCATGCGTCCGTCCAATATTTGGACTCTGCTGGACTGAGTCAGTGCAAATGGAGAACTAACTAAAACGAATTAAAAGAAAATTGGAACGAAAAGAATGAATTATCTTCAAAATATGATGTTGCAAAAAGGCGTCTTGACCAACTGATAAAAAGGTTCAAACCTAATGTGTGTTTTTACAAAGGAATAATGCACATCTCAGGAAACGAAAATGCTGAAGTAAAAGGCACTGGACTAAAAATACTGGGACTAAATTGGCAAACGAAAAATGATGTATTCGCGTTTGACCTGAGTGATCTGATGGAGCTATTGCAAGAAACCAAAAACACTAAACGAGGCAAGAGACTGCGCCAATCGTTTATCCTTTTGGCTTTTATCGCCTTTCAAACGTGGATTTAAATGCTTCTTTTATGAAATGCTGAGGCGATGGAAATACGACGAAGACTTGTAACCTTGTAACTTGTTGGAGAAAGTTCTCACGCAAAACATCCAAGGACTTTCAAATCGGAGGTCGTTTAAACAAACGAAGTTTACTTGGAGAGGATGCTCTACCTGTGATGAGCTGACCAGAGTCAGGCTCACCGGCGGGGGTCTGTTGTAGCTTCTCATTCTCAGCTGCGCAAAGCGAGCGCACCTTACCGGACCCGCGCTCCTCCCACAGGGCTCCATTATGCGTAAAAGCACGATGCTCTAAGCAAAATCGCTATGCAGCAATAGTTTCAATCGTCTTCATTTTATTCAGTCAGAGATGTCAAATAGCAGATGCCTGGGGGAGAGCGAGGGGAGAGCTGGATAACGTGCCCAAAGTTAGCCATAGACACAAGCTGCGATCAGCTGAAATATAACACACAGAGAGCGAGAGGGAAAAAGGAAAGTAAATAGGCTAGTTGGTATTTCCTCTCTATAGGTATTCACAAAAGTTGGCACGGATCATATCCCGTCTTTCGTGGATGAAGAAATGCGAACATCAAAGGGCACACGCGGGGAACAGCGGAACTTGTCTCATTGTTGAAGTCCCGATGTTCCCGGGTCCGATGTTCCCCACTTCTATTGGCGGGGGAACATCGGACCCGGGAACATCGGGACTTTTCAATATGCGAGCTACCGATGTTCCCGGGTCCGATGTTCCCCCGCCAATAGAAGTGGGGAACATCGGACCCGGGGAACATCGGTACGCACCACGCTAACACACATGCTAACATGTGTTTTGATTGATTCACCGCTCCCCATCGGGTTATGAGAATGCGTTGGTTATAAAAGTTAATCCACTTTGATTCTGGCTAAGGTTCACCAAGCATCCATCAGGTTGGTTGATATAGTAGCTGAATCCCAGAAAGAAATTCCAACTTCTGGCGAGTGCACTCTTCTTTAGGAAGGTGGAATAGTCCTGTTCCTCTCGTAGCCAAACGCGAACCCGTGACATTATCGTTCGGTAAGAAAAAAGAACAGGCGTGTCCAGAGTAGGTTAGAAAGAGCTCAGTCTTCACAAACATGACTTCTGCTCGGATCCATGGATCCTCCGGCTGGGGGTGCGTTTGTTTAGCATCGCGGGACAGCACAGACGCATCGGAGAGTTCCTTTTTTTTCTTTATTTCTCTCTTACAACAAAAATAATGAAAAAGCTGTTAATTAATGCAATAAATTAAAACCAGGCCGTAAGGCATTACATTACAGACGTAGAGCACTTCCGTTCCCTTGTAACGACACAACTGAACAGCTCAGTGGTTTACCAGGAGAGGGCGGAGCAGCTGCTCAGAGAGCAGGATTCAGGAGGATTACTTAGAACTGTGTGAATGAAGCCAAAAACCGCTCTGGGGGTGTTTTTGAGAAGGAAATAGCGTAACAACATGATTAAAAACTCCAAAAAGTTGATTTTGCATGATATAGCTCCTTTAACTACTACAGTTAATGCCTTACTCATAATGAATAGTTCTTCACATACTTCACTTATTCATTGTTAAGTAGTTATTAGCAGGGGTGTAGCACCAAATTCTGGGCCCTAGGTACAAACTATTTTGATGGGCCCCCTGACGCCGCTTCCCACGTGCATGTTCAGTCAATTCACATTTTATACTCATCTCAACATATTCTGTGGTTTAGTTTGTGTAGTTCAGAAATTTCATCTCGAGCCACTCGGTCGACTGTTCGGGGCGAGTGTAGGATTCCTCAGTGTAAAACAGCACTCGGCAGCTCAGCCTTCTCCAGTGTGGCCATCAGACAGTGGAATATGTTGCCAACAGAGCTGACCACATGTGTACATTTTAACACTTTTTCACACCAGGCCAAAAAATGGCTTCTTTTAAAACAAACCTGTTCCCATAATGTACTGTAAATTGGTTTCATTTTAATGCTGTTTAGGGGGAAATGTATTTTTAACATGTGTAATTTTCTAAGACTTTGTCTGTAGACATCAGTCTGCCCAGGGACTGCAGGTGGAAATTAGCACAAGTGCTACAACCTGGTACAATGCATCTTTCCTTTCTGAGGTTAATGTATATTGTACACTGTCCCTGTTCAAATAAATAAATAAACATAATATAAAAATAAAAAAACATAATAGTTCATTTCTTTTCGGCCTGTAAGTAGTTTAAATTATATTTAGTTGTTTACATGTTATATTATCTTTTTTTAGCACTAGCCTTTAGCTCTGGCGTTCCTTTGGGGCAGGATTCACAGTGAACATGATGTTTTTACAGTAATACGTAGCAGTGATTGTCCATCAGTGACTCTCTGTGACCATCTCTTTATTTGTTTGGGACTCTGCTAATAGGCTCTATGCACGCAAATGACACGTGATTTCCACGTGGATCCTAAGTTGGTGCTTCCGTATCCTGTCTCCGTTATTTCCCTATGAGGTCTTGTCTAAAAAAATAGTTCAGCAAACATCACTGACAGTGAGATCCTGATCCGAAATGACTCGCTACGTGTTAAAAACATTACGTTGGATGTAAATTCGATGTAAAAACGTCAGTGTTTTTTGAGGTAGGACTTTTATCTCATCGCTAACAGCTAGTATCAAAAAACACCACCACAAAATTAAACGTCTAAAAAGTATTTATACTAAAGACAGGCAGATTATTTTTTGAGCAGGCTCGGTTAAAATCGTGTAGCTATTTTCATTTTTAATTCGGGTTAGCCATTAGCTTCAAGACAAAAACTCTTACTGTAATGAGCACGGAAGTTTCCTCCAGTGAATGTTTTGCTCCTGACGTGATGTTTTTAACCTGATGCTGTGACTCCACCAGTAACTCACTGTCTACCATGTAAT
This sequence comes from Neogobius melanostomus, assembly GCA_007210695.1. Lineage (NCBI taxonomy): Eukaryota > Metazoa > Chordata > Actinopteri > Gobiiformes > Gobiidae > Neogobius > Neogobius melanostomus. Next base: position 685,908 of record VHKM01000132.1, read on the forward strand.
CTTTAGCTATTTATTTTTTTAGACAAGACCTCATAGGAAAATAACGGAGACAGAATACGCAAACGACTACTTAGAATCCACTCAGAAGTCACGTGACGCTCGCGTCATATAACCCATTGTGAGTGTAAACGATCGGCAACAGGAAGTACAGCTCCGATCTTACTGACCAGGAAGAAATCACGTGGGGAAACTGTGCATATAGCCCATTCTAGTTTTATAGGAGGCACAGACTTTAGCTCCATTTCTTCTAGAACACTTTAAATGATTCACTTCTGTTTATATCAAATATAACATTTGTTTCCTACTTTAAAACAGTATTTCTGTACTTTGTAACATGACATGACTAATATTTATCGAACATGGGACAGTGATACAGTGAATGCTAACCATTGAACCCTCGGAATGAATGGAGGAAACAAAGCTAATATGGCTAAACAACATGACATTTCAAAGAAATGACCTGATTCCTAAAGATTCTTAGTGCAAAGAGTTGCTCCTCCAAATTCTTAGAATTCTTAGAATCGTGATAGAAAAAGTGAAGAGTAGATCCTAGTTAAGAAAAAGCTATTCCTAAAGAATCATAGCTCTTAAAGAGACAGGATGCAAGTTGGTCATTTAATACTCACTACTGCCACCTCAGGTCTAACGCGTAACTGCAGGCTCTATATTAAAGGAACAGGCCACCGTTTTTACATACTGAGATATGTTCTTACCTGAGCTTAGACGAGTTCTTCTGTACCTGTCTGGTCTCCACGTGTGCCCCCCCTCACGTATACACAGCACAGACGGCGTTAGCATTTAGCCTCTCTCTTCTCCTCTATAGCTCCAAACGAGGTGAAGATAGAAGCTACCAAACTCTTCCACGTTTTCCCTATTTAAATATGGTTACGTGAAGTGTTACACTACAAAGTATAATTACACAAAATTAAACAATGTGGATTTTCTAAGCGGATAAAAAGGGGAACTATATTGTAAGGCGTAATAATACCAGGAATACTTGGGCGTCCGCATAGTAAAGTGAAGATATTACTGCGCGGATGCCGAATTACTAGCTTTCTTTAAGCTCGTGCATGACGGCACTTTGGACCTGAATCAACACCTTTTTGAGTGACAGTGCAGGATTTTAGAGGCAGTTGTGGTGAACAGGTCTGGGCTCATTCTACACATTAGGACATGTAGGGGGAGGAAAATACTTAATATTAACATTTTTAAACTCTATATAGTCCCTCCATCTCTCAAGAGTCGGGAGGAGGACCTTTAAGCAGAGGACAACATGGCGGACAGAAGCGGAACACTGGATGACAGTGAATTCATAAAACGTTACAGATTGGATCGTGCAGGAATCATGTTTGTGGTTGATACCATTAGAAATGCACTTACTTCTCTAACCCAGCGCCACAATGCATTACCACCCGAAATGGAAGTCATCACAACACTGAGGTATTTGGCAACAGGTCAAATGCAACAATGCAGTAGTGATGACTTGGGTCTGTCACAACCCTCTTGCATCAGCAGGGTCATCAACCAAGCATTATCACAACCTCATATTGTGACACAATTAGTTTCATCCTGTGCAAGGCCTACGTTTTCACACTTTTTGTTGGATCGTTTTAAAGTATAGCTTACTATTCATTTAACAGATATTTTCTTTTATGTGAAATATTATTTACAATGACACAGTCTTCATAAGATTAGATTCTATGATTCAGTTTATCGATTTGAGGGTCCATTCTTTGCCCATAATCACCAAAAGTACATTTTTATCTAGCTTTTAGGATCAACCAATCACAGCTTTTGAAATGATGACTCATACGTAGCAACGGGGTCAGCCCGTTGCTAGGCTGACCCCGTTCTAAGAATGCAACGTTGCCAGCCCGTTGCATTCTCAGAGTTGTCGGAGAATGTTCTGGAATCACTCCTAAGATAAGACTCCTTGCTAGGAATGTTTAGGTTAAGTTAAGAGCTCTCTGAGAGGATTCCCAGAATCATACGGCCCCTGATCCTGACGGAGATACGAGACTTAGAATTAATAAACCAATCACAAACCATGAGTGTGTCTCACATTCTGCCATAGGGGTTAGCCTCATCGGCCAGTCACAAGATGGCCGCCACATTTGCAATTGAGAGTTTGAGCTTGATCTAGAGTTTTATTAAATATCTTAGCGTGGAACTCTGGGTACCTCACAGTTTGATACAATACACGACACATGGCTCACGATACGGATAAACCTCACGATTTGCCGATACTGCGATATATAAATGCACATATGTATGATCAAAACCACTGATATAGCACTGTTTTCAAAGAAACATGAGCAATTTTGAAACTATTGTAACATAACTTTTGAATATTGTCTCCACTTTTTGACACCTTTATGACAAAATAATTGGACCTTAGTTTATACGTGCTGACAGAGAAAACACTGGACATTGTGCCTGTTTTTGTTTCATTTGCATTGCCCCATTAATGCCAGAGATATTAGTCAAAAACTAAGACAAAAATCTATAGTTTATGGAATTCTCATCTACCCTTCACCTCAATTTTAAACTCGAGGCTTTTTAGAACAGTGGTTCTCAACTGGTTTGACGCTGGGACCCACCATCGCTCCCGGATGACAAGCCACAACCCAAATACAAATACAATGTCATTTATGAAGTAAAACACTGTCCTTTTCCCACAAATGAGTGCTGAAGAAGCTTTCATTAAGCTTTTAAAGCTGAAATCATGATTAAAAATACAACCTGGAAGCTGTCGTTTCAACAGATCCTGCAGTTTTTGATACTTTTTCAGGAGATAAATATTTCAAAATTTCTTTCAACAAAGATATGTTGAAAACATTTCAAATAAAGACACGAGGCTTACAGACACTCTACTTCAAAGGTGTTTACCCACAGGGGAGAGTAGCTGTGATTAGAGGGGAAGAGCCGGGCCAACCCCAACTCCTCCCAACTGGTGTTTATCTACGCTGTGTGCTGAGTGTAATCTTGTTCACTGACGAAGCCTTTTGGATGAGAGGCGAAACGTTTGGAGACCTCAACTACCAAGTACAGAAGATGACTCAAGTACCTTCTTTGAAGATTTCAAATAAAGAAATATCAACATTTCTGTGAAATTTCAACATATCTTTCTTTGAAATGTTGAAATTTCAAAAGGCGACACATGAGCCTTTGTCAGAATGATGTTTTCTGCTGTTGCAACCATCGACCAATTTAAGTCAAGCCTCCTCAGAGCGTAGCTTGCCATAAGGCAAGGCAGGCAGCTGCCTGGGGCCCCCAACTGTGAAGGGCCCCATGCACCAACCCGTTTATCAGATACCTGCAGTAAACGCTTGATATATACAGCCTTCCTAGTGATTTTGGTGATGCAGTTACATCATCTCTCCACCAACGCTCTGTGGCGCTGTTTATCCCCATCCTGCTGCTGCTTTAGTGAGTCATGGATCCCTAATGTTAACATTTAATGAGCAGTGGACACACTTTTTACTCATGGCTCCACCAGATTATATTTCTAATAGTGAAACCAGTTTATTGTAACTCTCTTCATGACCTAAAGAACCTCAGCCTTCTGTTCTGAGGGAAACTTCTGCAGAGAACTGCATTATGGGAGTTTTCAGGTGACCCGCTCCTTCCCAAATGACATCCTCTCTCCCAGTGTGCAGTACACTGATCGGCCACCAGAGGGCCCCAGCCGACATTCTTGCTTCGGGCCCCTTGGTACCCTTGCTACTGAGCTGCCTCCTCATTCATTTATGAAGGTACACTGTCACAGCCCTAGCACAAATACAGTTCATGCTGGTTAAAGCTGGTTAGGCCTGGTTAAAGCTGGTTCAGGCCTGTTAAAGCCTGGTTCAGGCCTGGTTAAGCTGTTCAGCCTGTAGCCTGGTTCAGGCCTGGTTAAGCCTGGTTCAGGCCTGGTTAAGCCTGGTTCAGGCCTGTTAAAGCTGGTTAAAGCCGGTTCAGCTGGTTAAAGCCTGGTTCAGGCCTGGTTAAGCCTGTTCAGCTGTTAAAGCCTGTTAGGCCTGTTAAAGCTGGTTCAGGCCTGTTAAAGCCTGGTTCAGGCCTGGTTAAAGCCTGGTTCAGGCCTGGTTAAAGCCTGGTTCAGGCCTGGTTAAAGCCTTTCAAGCCTGGTTCAGGCCTGGTTAAAGCCTGGTTCAGGCCTGGTTAAAGCCTGGTTCAGGCCTGGTTAAAGCCTGGTTCAGGGCCTGGGCTGTTAAAGCCTGGTTCAGGCCTGGTTAAAGCCTGGTTCAGGCCTGGTTAAAGCCTGGTTCAGGCTGTTAAAGCCTGGTTCAGGCCTGGTTAAAGCCTGGTTCAGGCCTGGTTAAAGCCTGGTTCAGGCTGTTAAGCCTGGTTCAGGCCTGGTTAAAGCCTGGTTCAGGCCTGGTTAAAGCTTGGATTTCTTCGTTTCAGGATGATGTAGATGATGATTACGAGGAGCCGGGCAGCAACGACGAAGAGAACGATGACTATGAAGACCCAGATGATGACCAAGGACCCGCCTCACACCCAATGCAATGGGTCCAAGCCCAGGACCTGGCGCAGGAGGAGGACCTGGAGTTGGACTACGAGCCCCCGCCCTCTGAGCCCGCGGAGGACTTCAGCCACAAACTGCCTCCTGTGGCTCTGGGAGACGATGACTACATCGGTGAGGGGACATGCAGTGGGAACCATATGTTTACATACACTTCATAAAAAGACACATATACTGTACTGTACATTTTTTTCACTCTCTGACATGAAACCAGAATTACCTTTTACTTTTTAGGTCAAGTTGAGTTTTTTTAAAATTATTATTATATTTGCTAAATGCCAGAAGAATGAGAGATAGAATTTTTTAGATCTTTTGTTGTTACTATTTCCAAAGTCAAAGGTTTCCATACACTAAGATGACTATATCTTTAAACAATTTGGGAAAGCCCAGATGATGATGTCATGACCTTGGAAGTACAAGTCTGGTTCATCCGTGGGTGTATTTTCAAGACACTTGAAGGTTCAGGTTCATTGGTTAAAACAATGATGGAAATGTCCAGTCATCATAGAGATCAGAAAGGCGGAAATTTTCAGAAAATTAGAAAACAGTCGACAAGTCAACGCTTATAGTTTTGATTAGTTCCTTGCACTGTTTGCTGGTGCACCAGAGTTGGGCTCGACTATGATTTCTTGAGGTCCAGGATGCTCTATGCGAATTTTTCACAGAGAATTTCACTCTCTGGATTTCTAATCAACTGTTTCCTGACCAGAATGGTTGCATTCCCACATGGCCTCGCTAGATGTGCCACTTTCGATACAGCGAGCGAACTTTGTTCCGCAGAAGCAAAGACAAGCTCTGCACCTCCCCCGCCTCTCACGATGTTAACAATAATGTGCAATGAATGCAATTATTTCGGTATTAAAATAAACCAAAGCATAAAATTCTATTAAAATTAGCATTCTGATGACACAAAAACTGTTCCATATTAAAAAGTAACACAGGCTGAAAGTTCAATATGTTATCAATTAAAACTACCCTTCAATAAATGTAAAATGTACACATAATTTCATTTTTTGTTTTTGTGAATATTCAGACTGAACAGGACTTGAAATCCTTTGTATTTTCTTCCTTACTGTCGATAATTATGAATATTTGTAAAATCACAATCTTGTTCCTCACAATAATTATGACCCGCCCTTTGACCGTCTTCTTCCTCTGATCCGCAGACAGCCCCGGGATCTCACGGGGCCAGCCCCCTGTTCTGTGTCCCCGCCCCCAGTGTCCGCCCCCAACAGAACGGTCAGTCAGATGCCCTTCCACACTCCTGTAGTTTATCCTTTTTGTCAGTCGTTGATGTGAATTGTGTTTGCAGCCGACAGAGTCCAGACGAGACGCCTCGCCCCATCCCTCAGCGCCCCCAAACCCACGGCCAAATGTGAGTCTGAACCGGGACTACACTGGGTCTAAACCGGGACTAAAGCAGGGCTTAACTAGGACTGAACCAGGACTAAACCAGGACTGAACTAGGACTGAACTAGGACTGAACCAGGACTGAACCAGGACTAAACCAGGACTGAACTAGGACTGAACCAGGACTGAACCAGGACTGAACCAGGACTGAACTAGGACTGAACCAGGACTAAACTAGGACTAAACCAGGGCTTAACCAGGACTAAACTAGGACTGAACCAGGACTAAACCAGGACTGAACCAGGACTAAACTAGGACTGAACCAGGGCTTAACAGGACTAACTAGGACTGAACCAGGACTGAACCAGGACTAAACTAGGACTGAACCAGGGCTTAACCAGGACTAAACTAGGACTGAACCAGGACTGAACCAGGACTAAACTAGGACTGAACCAGGACTAAACCAGGACTGAACTAGGACTGAACTAGGACTGAACCAGGACTGAACCAGGACTAAACCAGGACTGAACTAGGACTGAACCAGGACTGAACCAGACTGAACCAGGACTGAACTAGGACTGAACCAGGACTAAACTAGGACTAAACCAGGGCTTAACCAGGACTAAACTAGGACTGAACCAGGACTAACCAGGACTAAACTAGGACTGAACCAGGGCTAACCAGGACTAAACTAGGACTGAACCAGGACTGAACCAGGACTAAACTAGGACTGAACCAGGACTGAACCAGGACTAAACCAGGACTAAAGGACTAAACCAGGGCTTAACCAGGACTAAACTAGGACTGAACCAGGGCTTAACCAGGACTGAACCAGGACTGAACCAGGACTAAACCAGAACTAAACCAGAACTAAACCAGGGCTAAACCAGGACTGAACCAGGACTAAACCAGGACTGAACCAGGACTAAACCAGAACTAAACCAGAACTAAACCAGGACTGAACCAGGACTAAACTAGGACTGAACCAGGACTAAACCAGGACTGAACCAGGACTAAACTAGGACTGAACCAGGACTAAACCAGGACTGAACCAGGACTGAACCAGGACTAAACCAGAACTAAACCAGAACTAAACCAGGGCTAAACCAGGACTGAACCAGGACTAAACCAGGGCTTAACTAGGACTGAACCAGGGCTAAACAAGGACTAAACCAACTCTAAACCAAGTCTCTGGTTGCAGTCCCTGCTCAGATGCCGCCGCAGGTTTGTCGAGCGAGCAAACCTGGACGAGATGCCGGGCCGAGCCGGTCTCCAGTCCGAGGTAAGCAGGTTTGGTCATTATCATGAAACATTGATGTGCAGACCCTCTGATACTGGAGGTCTTCTTCTGCGGTGGTTTTAATGTTGTTCTTTTTGTAGGGCCTCAGAGGAACACAGTGGGAAAGGTAAGGTTTTCACATGTACACATGCTTTTGAATAGAAACAAAAGGCAGGAGTGGCCTAGCCCTCTGACGTCTCTGCACAGCCCTGATCCTAATGTTGGGAACTTTTGTGTTTTCAGCCGCCGCTCCTCAGTCCTGGAGGTACAGTCCCCTCTTTCACACATGCACACACACATCCCTGTAATTCTATCTTAGTGAGGACACTCATAGACATAATGTATTACCCAGACCCTAACCTTGAACCCTAACCCCCTAACCCTAATCTAAACTTAATTCTAACCCTAACCCTAAAACCACATCTTGACCTTCAAACAGTCTTTCAATGAAGTGAGGACCACCAAAAATGTCCTCACTCTGTTGGTTAAAAACGCAAACTGGTCCTCATAATGTCGTAATTACAAGAACACACACACACACACACACATGTATCAAACATGTAAACCAGTGGGAGTTTGCTCTGGTCTCAAGTGTGCTCTGTGTTTCTCAGTCGGCCGCAGCAGGACCCTCCAGAGACCAGGGCTAAACCTGCGTTGCTGCCCCCGACACCGGCCTCTGTGAGCAGGAGCAACTCCGGAGCAAGACCTCCCCCACACAGGTACTGCCCAGACCGGATTTATTTCTGGTTCTGTCCTGGTTTAATCCTAACTTTATTTTGTTTTATTGATTTTCAGGTTGGAAAGTCGACGAGAGGTGCGTTTCTGAACACATTATAGCGTTGTTTTTTTTGCCCCAAAAGTTAAACTTAAATCCTTTGGCTCTGTTCCACAGCCGCAGCCGGTACCAGACGAAGGTGATTGACTTCGTAATTGTTCACAGTAAAAAAAACATTGTTATTATTATTATATTATTATTTTGGGATATATTTTGTGCAGATCCGAAGCGAAACACTTTCCCCCTTCACAATCAAGGCGTCCGGCCTGGACTCCCTCCGGTCCAACAAGCACACAGGTACAAGGGAGCTGTGTTATAAAAACAAATCACTTTTTGATTTTGTTTTAGCCTGAAAAGTCAATGCATAAACTGAATGGGATCAAATTTAAACCTGGCTCTATCCATAAATCCTATTCTGTTCCTCAAAAATGGCAATTTTTATGCTCAAAAATAACTTTTCTTAATGTAAATTTTTCTGCAAGTTTCAAATGGATATCTGTAAATGCATCTGTATTTCTATTCAGTTTGTAGTCTAGAGTAAGTGCTCTACACTTTGCTAGCCCCCAGAGGGCGACAGGCCCTAATCCAAGTATTCCCTGTTCAAATTGGGCTTTAATGGGGTGAATTAATGTCGCATTGTGTCTCTTTCAGTCTTCCTCCAGGGGTGTCGTCAGGGCCACACAAACTCTTCTCTGGTCAGAAAATCTCTTTACTTTTACTCGTTCTTCTTGGATTTATTTAGTCAATTCTGCTCATGTATTTGTCTAAATGTTCAGGAGGACCCCCAGCTCTAGAGAGACACTCGTTCAGACCCCCTCCTCAGGCATTCAGCTCTACCCAGGTCAGTCTCACAGCGCTATAGGTGTTTATGAAGAGCCTGATTAGCCTAGTTAGCCCTGATTTAGCCCTTGTTTAGCCTTGGTCTAACCCTGGTCTATCCCTTTCTCTCTCAGGACTTGGACCCAATGTGGTACGTGGGTAAAGTGACCAGAAATGAGGCTGAGGCCACGCTGCGACGACTAGGAAGGTACGGACTCACAAACATGACCTGGGTGTAAAATGACTCACTCCAAACGTGGCTAACCCTGTATTGCTCTAAATGTATGGGATTCTTGTGTTAGTTTAGCAGCTCATATTTCAGTCTCCTCTCAGATGTTAATGCTTTAAAGGTAAATAATAAAGTGTGAGTGAGCTTCTCTGTGCTGGTTCCAGGACGGGTCGTACCTGGTCCGGGACAGCACTAAACAGTCGTCAGTCCAGCCCTACACACTGATGGTCCTGTTCCAACACAAGGTCTACAACATCCAAATCCAGATCCAGGAGCACAAGTACCTGCTGGGACTGGACTCAAAGTGCACGAGGTCTGAAACAAGACTATTCAATCATTCATGCATTTATTTATTTCAGGGACACTGCATATTAATCAATTCCTTAAAAAAGCATCTCCAAACTTTGTATATACATATATACTGTATATATAAAAACAAAAATAAAAACTCTTCCTCACCCGCCGCGGGTGGTCTCTTTTTTCCTCCAAGCTCGGGTCTAGAGACCTGCACGGGACGGGAAATCCCGCGGGACTTGCAGGACCCGACACAAATCTCGCGGGAGCAGGCGGGATTCAAACTGCCCCGGGAGGGAGCGGGCGGTCAGACCAAAACACGTTGGGTCCCGATATGTCCCGACATGTCCCGTATAAGAAAACAACAGGGTGTTAGACACACGTGGACACGAGTGCAGCCTTTTTACGCATCAGCGCCAGTGAACACCGGGATGATGCAGAGATCCCCACGCTACAGCACCTTCACTGGCTGCTTTTGCTCCACACTGACCAACCGGACTTACAACTGAACTACACTCTAACCCGCCGTTATCTCCTGGTGCAGGTCAATTCAAAACTTGTCAAAACCTCCCTCTGTCCGTGCACTGCGCTTTGGATAAGCCATTAAAGCCAATGCACACGAGACGCTTTGAAATACAGTTTCATCACATAGAGGTGATGCGCTCCGTCAAGGAAAACACAGGTTTTTACCCTTCTGCAGCAACACAGACGACACTATGGACTGTGACAAACAGACTGCTCGAAACTTTGTTGGGAGTTACGAGAGCAGCAGCGGAAAAAGACAGACCATTGTCAGAACTGCACTCTGGGAAGGGAAGTGTTCCGTCACAGTTAACCTGCAAAATAGAGCCACGTTTGCTCTCTCTGTTACAACACTGACCTACGCTTTGCAGGTTTGATAATGTGTTTGATAATGTGTTTAAAACGCTGCACGTTTGAGTAAAGCCTTTGAACTGCCGTTACGCAGCGGCTCCAGTGTGTTGGCATTTGGCACATGGCGCTCTGCGTCCTAGTGCGTACTCGGCGCTGGCCTTTAAAAAAAAACTCTGGACTTGCCGGGACCCGGAAGATTTCCCCGGGCGGACAGGGGAGGACACTCCTGCGGGACTCTCGGGAGCGGGCAGGGGGGGAGCTGGAACCACTCCTCCATTTGGGGTCACTGCCCCGAGTGCCCCAATGACCACGGGCACCACTGATGCCTTCACTCTCTTCTCTGAGCCCCTGGTATTTCTCTAGTTTCTCGTGTTCCTTTTTCCTGATGTTGAAGTCGCTTGTATTGCTATGTCAACCACCACGGCTTTCCTCTGCTCTTTGTCCACCACTACAATGTCCGGTTGGTTCCATTACCATTCTGTCCGTCTGTATCTGGAAGTCCCACAGGATCTTGGCTCGGTCATCTCTACCACCTTTGGAGGTGTTTCCCACTTTGACCTTGGGGTTTCCAGCCCATACTCTGCACAGATGTTCCTGTACACTATGCCAGCCACTTGGTTATGGCGCTCCATGTAAGCTTTCCCTGCCAGCATCTTACACCCTGCAGTTATGTGCTGGATTGTCTCATTGGCCTCTTTGCACAGTCTACACCTGGGGTCTTGTCTGGTGTGATAGATCTGGGCCTCTATTGCTCTGGTGCTCAAGGCCTGCTCCTGTGCAGCCATGATGAGCCTCTGTGCTGTCCTTCAGGCCAGCTCTGTCCAGCCATTGGTAGGATTTCTTGATATCCGCCACTTCAGTTATGTTTCGGTGGTACATCCCGTGTGGGGCTTGTCCTCCCATGACGGGACCTCCAGCGCCTCATCTTCTGTTCCCCATTGTCTGAGACATTCACTGAGCACGTCATCTGTTGGAGCCTTGTCCTTGATGTACTTATGGATCTTGGATGTTTCATCCTGGATAGTGGCTCTCACACTCACTAGTCCTCGGCCTCCTTCCTTACGGCTAGTGTACAGTCTCAGGGTGCTGGATTTGGGGTGGAACCCTCCATGCATGGTTAGGAGCTTTCGTGTCTTAACATCTGTGGTCTGTATCTCATCCTTTGGCCAGATTATTATTCCTGCAGAGTATCTGATTACTGGCAGGGCGTCTGCACTGTATATCCGGGTGGTATGGATCAGTGAGTCGATGTCTCGCTCATTCTTAGTGTACAGCTTGATGTCATCCATGTAGAGGAGGTGACTGATGGTGGCCCCATTCCTGAGTCGGTATCCATAGCCAGTCTTGTTGATTATTTGGCTGAGGGGGTTCAGACCTATGCAGAACAGCAGTGGGGACAGGGCGTCTCCTTGGTATATGAGACTTGTGCAAGTGGCTTGCCATTGGCTTCAAGGGTGGTTTTCCACAACCTCATCGAGTTTGCAATGAAGGCTCTTAGAGTCCTGTTGATGTTGTATAGCTCCAAGCATTCAATGATCCAAGTATGTGGCATTGAGGCGTAGGCTTTCTTGTATATATATATATTATATATATATATATATATATATTAAAGTGCAGTTCTAGGAACTGCAAAGATACTGCGCAGAGCCCTCAAGCTCCCAGGCCTCTGGTAGAGGACCCGAGCTTGGAGGAAAAAGAGACCACCCGCGGAGAGTGAGGAAGAGTTTATATATATATATATATATAATATATATACATACATACAGTATATATATATTATATATATATATATATGTATAGGTAAATATTATTTTTATTTAGTCGTTGAATATTATATCATTTGTTTTATTTAACTTTAAGAATTTATGTATATATCAAACTAAGTTTTACTTTTTTGTGCTCTTCATTTATTACTCCCATTACCTCTTGTATATGTATAGAGCCTTGAGGTACCCCCAATTGATGTCACTCAGGTCTGATTATGTATCGTTTATCAACACATATTGCTTTCTATTCTTATTCTTATTCTAAATAACTTGCGATCCCTTTTTGAGCAATAAGTCTTAGTCATGTGGAGAGACTGAACCTGTTTTGTCGTTGCAGTCGTTCCCGTCAGTGCGTGGGATCATGGAGCACTTCTCTCAGTCTCCTCTGCTCCTCATCGATGCCAAGAACCGCAGCTCAGACCGACAGAACCAGTGCCTGCTGTCGAACCCGGCCGGACCCTATCTGGACCGAGTCTGACCCAAACCAAACCAGAACCCTATACGAACCGGGTCTGAACCAGGACTGAACCACAGGAGGGTCCTACTGACTCGCTGGACTTTTAAAGGTCCCACATTCTCTTAACTGACTTTTCTGTTTTAATCTTGAATTGGAGCAAATTAGGCCCAGTTTTGACCAAATAGGACCTGTCCAAAATATTCAATACATAACATGCGCCATTTTGCAAAGATGTTTCCTACATCAGTCAAGCATCGAACCCTTGATGACGCTATTTTAGTTTTATTTGAGACTATGATTTATAGGATTGAACTCTTTTGTTCCAACTTGGCTTTGTTTTAGACATGTTATTATATTCTCGGAGGTAAACTTGTCTCACAATTTTGAGAAAACTTGACTAAGGTCTTGATACAGTCGCGGGTCGTCTTGTGACCAAAGGGTCGGCGGTTCGTATCCCGCAGGTGCCCACTGTCGTTGTGTCCTTGGGCAAGACACTTCACCCACCTTGCCTCCAGTGTCTGCGTACACTGGTGTATGAATGAGAGGTGAATGGGTGACTGGTTCCTTGATGTAAAGCGCTTTGAGTGCCTAAAGCAGGTAGAAAGGTGCTATATAAAAATGTGACCATTTACCATTTACCATACAGTCACACTGTAAACAAAGAATACAATAGACATCACATATGTTAAGAAATTACATTAATAGCATTTAAGTACAGAATGTGCCTTCACTGAAGATGCCTTTGAAAATGTAAAACCAATGAACCATTACAATCAAATTAAAGATTAAGGAAGATTAAATCCCAGCTCGTTCATCAGGGAAATTGCAGCAGGAACGAAGCTTTGCAGTAAGACACCTAGATCTTGTGTTTCTAAACGTAGAGAATAGTGTAACTTTTGCACTTAATGGGAGTACACTTTCAGATCTTGCTATTCCAGACTTAGTGCTTTTAAGTGGGAAGTACATGGGTTGGAGAAACACTCATGGCCAATGGCAATGTTATGATCAACAGCCTTTTCTTCCAACCAGACTCTGAACTAGTGTACTGTCAAGCGAGAGGGGCAGTGGGGGTGAACATGTGCTTTGTTTTGGTCGCGTTTTGTACATCCCTTTCTCTCGGGACACGAACATTGTTTAGCTCAGTATAGGGTTAATAAAGTTTTTAGTTTGACCTGTGATAGCCTGTAATGCTAAGGAAGAACACAAAGCAGCGCCATGTAAACGAGGAAATGGATGAGAGCCGGCGATAGTATTAAACCACGCCTCTTCTCTTTTAATAAGCGATGCCCTCTCGCCAGTGGCGCAGGCACATGGGGTTATAGCTGTGTTAATAGAAGCTGACCATCGCGTTTGGAGCAGCGCTGTCTTTGCGCCATACAGAAGATCTGGCCTCTAGACAGTAAGAACCTATAGGAACAAACAAAAGCTCTTCTTTAGAAAGACTATTTAGATCCACAGATACTTGAGTAATCCATTGGGTAAATGATGTTGTTCAGACACATACTTCGTGGATTATGACCATTGGGACAAAGATATCCTGACATGATGAGGATGGTAACTTAATAGCATTATCGGGTGTGAGGTTTTTACCGTTTTCACTCGCTCAAGATTTATGATTTATTTTATTTGTCCCGAAAGAAGGAAGGACACACAGGCTGCCACATAATAAAACAAATACATTGTTGAATACAGTTTTATATTATGGATAATTTCATTTTATTTTACCGCGCTGCTTCCAATATACTCATTGTATACAGCTTAAAGAAAATGAATATTTAGTTAGTTACCCACTAATGTTACCCATGTTTACATAATATATTGGTTTGTACATTTAAGTAGATTTTCATTACAGTTAAACTATTCAGCAAAAGGAACTATTTCATTATTTATTCTTACAAATTAGGTCAAAATCTCGTCTCGTCCCGTGGAATTTATGTCACATTTTAGACTAAAATATTAGGAAAGAAAATTTTGTTTGCTTTTGTTGTAATTTTTGTTTGCAGGCTCTTCTGAAAGAGTAGGACTTAAACCGCTTAGCCAAATCACAAAATGAACCATTCCTCGTCCCGTTATTGCTCTAATGGCAGGGGCGGACTGGGACAATAATTCAGCCTGGGCATTTTTTGCCCCTCCCCCCCCTTCCATTACTCCCCCAAAATGGGCCGGGGGATGAGGGGGCTGAACATGCGTGCGGCACATGTACCACTGATGCGCCTGTGATGGGCCATTGGATGATTCCATTCCAGAAAGCATGGGCTGCACAGAAAATAAAGAAATAAAATCTAACGCACCGGCCCATTTTGGAACGGCCCACCGGTCAAATGCCCGGTAAAATATATGCCCAGTCCGCGGCTGTCTAATGGTTTTCCTGATGAAAATGTGGCTGGTGTTTTGAGTGACGTGAGTGAGCTCGGAACACTTTGTTCCACTCGATGATGTCACGAGCTGATGCTCCTGGTTGTTGTAAAGTTCAGCTTCACTGGATGGAGTGTCACGGCTAACTTCCTGTGTCTGTACAGTAACTGTTTCCTGTCCAAACTTTATTCACGTTTTTAAAAGTATGTAAATTATGAATAAAATAAGATTTGAAAACTGTGTAATAATTCTGAGTAAAACTGAAGAAAATAGGTTTTCAGACATGTGAAAACCCACATGTTAAGGTTTTTGAAACACAAACATCAATTATTTTAAGTTCTAAATACAAAATAGGCTAATGAATGGTATATTTTGTTAAAAACTAATAAATGTACAAAGCCTGGTAAAAGTGCTCATGCACATGAAGACCCCAAACATAAACAGTAACAAAAAGGCAACTGCATACAGACATAACAACTTGTCAAACAAGCTTTCTGTCGGACTATCGGCATATTTAACAGATACAAATAAAGTTAAGTCCAAATCAGGTCCAAAGGAATGTTTGGACACAGTATATTGTCCATTAGAAGTGAAAAAAACACACTCAAGTTTAGCGGTTAGATAAGATATTTCACTTGCATGAAGCTATTGTTAGCATTATGGTTGCATCATGGTTAGCATTTCCTGTTGAACCCATGTGAGGAGCAGCATTAGATCGTAACGTACGCAGACGGTTAGCAAGTAGGCTAGTCCGAGCAACTTTTCAGAGTCCGTTAGCCTGCTCAATGTATTTGTCCTATAGCCGTTAGCATTAGCAACCAAACATTGCAAATTATGAAGGATCCAGATGTTTTCAGCTGGTATCGACCACATTCAGGTCAAAGCCTCGTTAGAAATCATGAATGAATGTACAGACCTTTGGAGATTTGACTTTAGGTACAAGTTGGCATAAACTGTCCTCTGAGCTAAATGCCAACTCAAATTCAGTTTTGTGGCGTCAGAATTACATCCAGTGGCCACTAAACATCATCTTATAATATGTTATTGACAAAGAAACCACAGAAACTATCAATGCATGAAGGACAAAACATACCTCACCATAGTTTAGTATTGAGCTGTTTTTCCTATTCATTTGTATTGAGGAAGAATGTTCAATTTGAATGGGTCCGGGATTTGACAGTGAATAAAATATGTGCATTTGTAGGAACAGGCTTAGAGCTAAAGGCATTTCTGTGATTTCAATGTTTGAACCACTTTGCCCTTTTCTATGTCTCTGTACCTTTATTTGGTGTATAATACATGTAAAATTCAGCACCTGTTTACAGTAGTTGTGGAGTAGGCCAGGGAGGGCCGATTTTCATCATTGCCAAAACACCAAGGCCACCAAGAACCATTTTCTGCAAATGCCAAAGTTTTACATCAGTGGTTCTAAAGTGGTCTGTCTTCGAGACCCGCCATTACCTTAATGACAAACTGCGACCCAAATAAAACTGTAATTTGTCATATATCATATAAAATATTGTATTTACCACACTTTTTTATTGAACATGCCGTAGATTTGCTTTTAAGACTAAAATTATAATCAAAACAACCCAATAATATTAATTATTAATTAAGACTTCAGTTTGTTTCTGTGTAGTTTCAGTTGGAAAATATAGAAAATAGAGTTCCCTATAGGCTCGCGACTCACTTTTGAGTCCCGACTCATCAATTGAGAATCACTGTTTTACATTATATATGACCAAGTGGGATATTCTGCAAGGACATTTAAAACATACTGACACTATTTCTCGCATTTTCAGAGTTCTTTAACAGGTATTTGATCCCTTATTTGCATTATAATATTTCTCAAAATCATCTTGGGGGCCAGAGATTCTGTTTGTCCCCGGGCCTGACGTTGCCTACCCCTGGACTAGGCTATTAGGTGAATAGTTCTTTTCCCTCTTTGTTTTCCTCCTCGAGTGTGACTGTTTCTGGTTGTTCCCAAAGATGCCGTCTGTATCTGTAAATGCTGGAGTTTTTTTCTTTACTTAAAATGTTTTCCTCAGTGTACTTTTAAATGCGGCCGTCTCCTGGACTAGCGTCAGACGTATCATTAGCCCGACATTAGCATGATGTTAGCATGTGTTTGGCCGCCACACTCCTCTGTTTGTCAGTAAACACCGGGGCAGGGAGGCACACTCCTGCAGCAGCACCGACAAAAGAGAGGGTCCATAAACACATCGTCTCCAAACAAAGCCTCAGGTCTTTAAAGGTGTCACAGGTTTGACTGGGCTCTGATGATGCAGTGGGACATGGAGGGACAGACTTGGGTCAAGTCAAGACCACCATATCCAATGGCAGCACAATATGCAAAATATAAATCAATAATTGACTCTGTGCATAGCTTCAAATCATAACAACACTAACCAAGAAGTGATTTCCTGTTTCGATCCAGCACCCCAAAATAAAAGCACCATCTTATTCATTAGTTCAGCAGTTCATTCACTTTCTTTCTGCCTAACTATTAACAGACAAAACACTTAAAATGTGTGTTTAATTATATTCTTGTAATGTTGCAAGTACCTGCTGAACTAATCAATGAGACGAGCTGTGTGCTTTAATTTTGGCGTGCTGGATCGAAACAGGAAGTCACTTCCTGGGCGGCGTTGTTATGATTTGTAGTTATGCACAATGTGCATGTGCATGAGTCAATTGTGGTACTTTACCAAACCATTTCAAAACAGTATGAAAAACAAAATGGTAAGCTTTTTTAATCTAAAGAAAATAGTGTAAAAAAACAACTTAACCTCTTGATCCCCACCTGATCAATAACAGGTACATCACATGGCTTACAGTCCATTTTCAAAATATTTTAATTTTATGAGCTTTTTAATTTGGGGTTTTTACAAGCTGAGCCATAATCATCAAAATGATAACAAATAAAGGCTATACATATCTCACTTTGCATGTAATGAGTCTATCATGTATTAGTTTCACAGTCTAAGTTGAATAAAAGAAGTTTTTCATGATATTCTAATTAGATGACGAGCACCTGTGGACTGCCTGACCAGAAATAAACTCGCCACAAACAAGTTCCCACGCTAACATTTGGTAGTTCCTCCTTTAGCTTTGATCACAGCACTTTCTCCGTGGCGTTTCAATATGAGCTTCTGAAACGTCTAAAGATCCAGTGTTAGATTGATGATGGGAGACTGTGACCACTGTACAAAGCCTTGTCCAGCACATCCCAAAGATCCTCAATGGGGTTAAGATCTGGGGTCTCATTTATGAAACTGTCCGTGAGAATCTGCCTATAAGAGTCCGTACGAGCAAAACCCAAACTTCACGTACGGAGAAAAAAATTGGGACTTATGAAACCCTCCGTACGCGCAGCACACGTAAACTCCCCTTCACAAATTCCACCTGGAGCAGAAATGTGCGCACATGACCCCTCCTCACGTCACGCCCCCTGCACGCCTCCATGTCACCATATAAGGGCATGCAAAGTAACTTATGAATGAGATTTACCTAAACATGAGGCGATAATGAGAGGGTTTTACCGAGACCCCGGGAGCAGAGAGGGAGGGGCCACAGCAGTGACGGCAGAGGCCGAGGTGGATCTTTACTGACATGTTACCGCTGTTTCTCTGATCACAAGTAACCTACTGGCAGAGTGCAGAGTCTCATCAATAACACTTTTGGAAATACACTTTTAGAACGTAAGAAGAGCCTTT
This sequence comes from Neogobius melanostomus, assembly GCA_007210695.1. Lineage (NCBI taxonomy): Eukaryota > Metazoa > Chordata > Actinopteri > Gobiiformes > Gobiidae > Neogobius > Neogobius melanostomus. The sequence goes on from VHKM01000132.1 coordinate 704,349, forward strand.
TAGACGCTGATTGTGATATTTCCCAGTGCTGTTCACGGAGCTCACATTTCCTGAAACTACAGAATAAGATCGGTGGGCTTTGAATCACTCAGATAGTCTATTGTTTTTTGAGCTCGCTGTACGTGCAGTGGGGATGAGGGTTCGCTTTGGGCATGAATGAGGAGCAGAGTCCGGGTGGTATGAGAAAGAGAGAGGTTGTGGAGCTGCAGCGTCTCTGAATGGACTTGTGCCTTGAACCAGCCATCCGCACGGCCTCCACAGGAGTTGGTCAGACTTTGGTTAAAAGCACAGAGCGGCTCGGATCCTTCCTGCTTCTCGCTCGCAGCCGGCGGCAGTGCGCTCCGGTGTCCGTGCATGAGCGTCATGAGCGTGCACGTCTTTGAGTGTCACACATGACTACAATATTTTTATTAAGTATATAAACGAAAGATTGAAACACTACACAAAGCAACGGTTGATTTCCTAGATTTTATTTTTAATGATCTTAATCATTTCTGTAGAAAATAAAGAAATGAGCAGTTTAAAATGTGCACCAGACTTCATTTCCTCAATCCGACCTCCCCTTGCTGCTTTCCCTCGCCTCTCCTCGTGTGTTTGCAGCGTTTCTGAAAAGTGCGGACTGCGTACGCCAGGTACAAACCTAGTGTGGCGGTGCGGAATGTTTCACGTTCAGTTTGATTTCTATAAATACCACCTTTGGCGCAGAACAGTTCGTACGGAAGGTTTGGCCTCATTTTGTCCGTACGTGGGCTTTATAATGAGACCCCTGGACTCTGTGGAGGTTTTGTTTTTGACTCATTTTTGGCAGAACCGGGACTGAAGATTCTCTGGACGCCCCTAGATCAGACCTCTGAAGCCGGCACACTCCTAAACAGCAGGTCGTTAACAAACAAAAGCAGGGAAAAGTCCCGGGGACGTGAAAAGGCATGATGCGTTCGAGGACCCGCTCCTGCTCCAAGACGCGATGATAAAGTAAGTAAAAAAAGAAAATGTATTTTTATTTTATGTTATGTTTTCATACACAAGTAAGGCCTTTTATGTGTAAAAAGGAGCTGGAAACTAAAGTGCTATAGATATGTACTTTGATTGATAGATCATTATTTTTTCAATTGATCGAGTTAAAGCTTTAACTTTGACAGCCCGAGTAAAATGTATATTATATTCTACTATATTTTCCAACACAAAATCAAAATTTTCAATAGAGCCAGGTTTAAATGTATGATTTTATTTTGTGACATATTAGTTACAACGATTTTGGATCGGTGACAGTGAAGCCTCCGACCTTCCGATCAAGAGAAGACCTAAGAGAAGTACTAACACTAGCTCCTGATCCTTAACCTTTCATGGGTCAGCTGTTAGATCTCTATGCAGTTAGTGAACTAGAGCTTCAGCAGCATTTGCCCAATTCCACCGTCCTTACCCAGGGGAAGAGGAAGTGACATCACCAACAGCTGTTCTTCTTCTTCTTTAAAGTTCAGTGCAGGCCAAACAAAAGTGCATACCGCCCCCTACTGTATATTGTCCAACAACAGCATAGTGTCCAAATAAAGACATTTAAGGGGAAAAAAAGAAACATCCAAATGATCCTTCACATTTCCCTTTATTTTATCTCAACAGCTGTTTCATAAAGCTACAGTATGCAAATTAGCCATGTGGCTTAAGTTTCTACTAAATGAAGCAAAAGCACAAACTGCTTCATTTAGGCCATTTACTGAGGAGGCTCTTTAAAACCATGTGACTGAGCTGTGGTGACGACAACATGTATGAAGTCACTTTTATAAAGTTTGGCTTGTGCAGAATCTTTTTTTATTTTTTATTATTAAATGTGCACCTGTCAATCAACAGTGGTTGCGTATGAATCACTCAAGGGGGTTGGGGGGATTGGCGCAGTGGCTTATGGGATGGCACATAGCTCCTAATCGCCGATAAGGGACCATCAGAGGTCCCTATGTTAAAGTGGCTATGATAGTTAGCATACAGGCCACTTTCCCTAAGCCCTTCCTAAGAATCCTAACTGACAGCCCAATTCGGACGCTTCTTATCATGGCGGACACTGACGCACATCTGGTTTGGCGTAAGACCTCTTAACAATTTACTGGTTTCGGATGGGGCACCACTCTGCCCTCTGCGCAACTGTGGGGTTCAAAGTTCAGTGAATCAGTTCGGGAATCAAACATTGAATTTATTTTCTGGAAAAACATTAAATATTATTCACTAAAGTCTGGAAACTCTCTGTGAGAGCAACAAAGGTGCAGATTGTTCCAATGAAAACTCACTAGAAACAGGCCCTAAAGTTTTGTAACATGTTGGAAACGTTTGTGGTCAGTGTCTCACAACTAAAATGAGCGTATTTGACCTGGATCAGTCCTGGTTCAGTCCTGGTTCAGTCCTGGTTCAGTCTGGTCTATGATGGATCTGTCAGAGCCCAGTGAAGCCTGTGACGCCTTTAATGACCTGAGGCTTGTTTGGAGACGATGCGTTTATGGACCCTCTCTTTTATCTGATGCCTCTGCAGGAGTGTGCCTCCCTTTTCTTGCGTCCTCGTTCTGATGAGGTGTGATTAAAGCGAGCGTCGCTTACAGGCAAACAGAGGAGTGTGCCGCTTTTTCACATGCTAACGTCATGCTAATGTCGGGCTAATGCTACGTCTGGGAGCTAACGGAGTCCCAGTGGTGTCTTCTTGTGTCCTCACTCCTCTCCCAGAGCCGCCGTCTGCTTTATGCTCATTACGCACAAGCTTTGGCCAAACGCTCCAGCCGAGGCCACTGTGACTGAATGGTATTGAACAGGATTTGAGCTGAAGTTTTATAAATGCAGTCCAAAATATGGCCTGTGTTTAATGAGAACACGGACACGGAAGTCCCCTCAATAATAATCTATGAACGGCTCACGAGAGAGAGAAAGAGCGTGTCTCCAATCGGCTGTAAATGACCAAAAACACATCGACAGTAGGTGAGTTTCGTGATTCATAATCCTGCACAAATATTAAGCAAAACCGCTAATAATTCAAATTCAGAAAACTTTATTGATCCCTCAAGGGCAATTAATTTGCTGCAACCTCCAACAGATATTGCACAAACAAACACATCACAACATTCACTGTGTGTCACTTCCAACGGTACAGACAATAGCAGATAGTATAACAAAAAGGACACATTTCAAAAAGGTCAATGTCACTTAGTAAAGACACTCCCTTCAGAATTCAACAGTTCAGTGACAGAGGGAACAAAAGAGTTAGCAAAACGATTTGTTTTCCGAAAGGGTACATAAAAACCACGTCCAGAAGGCATGAGCGAAAACTCAGAGGACAGAGCCTGGAGAGGCTGACCCAAGATACTTTAGCCTTCTTTAGCGCTTGCTCCTCCCATAGAGCCTGTAGGTCTCTTTGTTTAACTCCAATCATTTTAGAGCAAATTTTGACAATATTTTGCAGTTTGTTTTTATCTTTCACAGATAAACCCTTGAACCAGCAAACAAATGAAGAAGTTAACAGACTCTCTATGAAACAGCAGTAAAAGTTGCAGAGAATCCTTTTATTTACATTGAAAGAGTATAATAACACCACCTCAATGGCAGACGCCCGCCCTTCGCTGATTGGTTTACTCCACTTCCTGTTTGCTTGCGTATGAACCACTGTGGGAAATGGAATCGACGCAGCGGTGACCAGACTCACTCGCTAGTACAGCGGTGAGTCTGGATTTTCCAGGCTACATTTTTCAGCCGAGTAAATATGGTACCTATCCTGCGTCGATGCTGACTCGCTGTGAAGGATTGATCAGACACTTCCCCTCACTGAGGGCTCCATTTCAGACAGAACTCCACTCCGCGGGCATGTGCCAACTGAGTGTTAGGGGGTAGGGTGAGGGAGCGGTTTCAGAAAGTCAAACTGCTATGGAACGTTACCTTCCTGTCAGCAGCATAAAAATTCTAATAAAAATAACTTTTCTACATTAAAATGGCTGCTTCACTGAAATAAAATGATAATTATGCAGCTGATGAACTTGCAACTGTTGTTATCCATCTAAATAAGCTATATTTTCAAAAGCATTCAAACCTGTATTACAGTATGCACTTTAAAGCTCATATTTGTTTGCCTTCAGTCTCCATGGAGACGAGCCGCAGACGTCCCGCTCTCAGTGACGTTACAGTCAGGTCTGAGGTCAACAATAAAAATATGTGTAATCAAATAAATGCGTGTGTTTTATTCTATTTACTGAATGAAATGTTGCGTGGTGTAACTTTAAAAGGATATTTCAGGATTTTTGACATAGGGCCTCATTTCCTAGTTATCCAATTCAATTCAAAGAACTTTATTTTTCCCTTGAGGGAACTTCATTTGTGGTCTGGTACACTCACACATCCATACCAACTGTAAAAAGATTAAAATAATGAATTCCAGTCTGCACCTGAGGTAAATCACTTATAACACCAGACTAACCATATAAATGTCTGTGTTAATAGAATATCTTTTGAAATATAACTGACCTTGTATCACATGAATTACCGCATTTCAGGGACTATTTTCTCGCAGATCACTCCGCCGCTGCGTTAGCTTACAGCCACGAAGCTGATGCTGCTCAAATATAAGTTATTTTAAATGATTCTATTAACACAGACATTTATATGGTTAGTCTGGTGTTATAAGTGATTTACCTCAGGTGCACTGTGGAGTGGGTCAGACTGTTTTAATGCAGGCTAACTGATACCATAGAAATGCACTAGCCTAGCATTAGCCTAGCGCCACTAAGCTCTTCTAATATAAGGACTGCATGAATTTAAGAAAAAATATCTCCAGACATCAACAACACTCTGGATAACTAGGAAATGAGGCCCAATGTCAAAAATCCTGAAACATCCCTTTAAGTGGTGATTTGACTTAGCAACCTTTACTTGTATTGAAGTGGTATTCGTCGTATAGTATCTGTACTACACGACGAACTCATTACTTTACTGAAGTAATGAAATACGGGGGTCATTGATGAAGACAGGTGCTAGACAGTGAGTGATTATGTGATATTTTGTGGATGTGTTGCACCTAATGTACCATTTGAAATGACCTGTATCACACATAAACATATCTGATATTCAAATGAGAGAATGATGTGTGAATCTTTTTTTTTTACAAATGACTCTGCTGCTGATCCACTTTAGCCCGTCATCATAGACAGACAGTCAAGATCTGCAAAGTGACATCCTCCACAAACACATACATGTCTGCGTGTCTTTGTAAAGGCTTGTCCTGCTGATGACCAGGCTGTGGTGAATGATCAGACAAATATGTAAGATCTTAAGCCTCAAAAACTTTGTTTCCAAAAAAGTCCAGGAACAGCCCAAACAAGATTCTCAGATCACATGCTGCTCTGTGTTCGAGCATCATAATGGGTTTACAGAGAAACTTCATTGTAATATTTATTATAATTGGTGTAAATACAGTGACAATTTAGCACTAGTAGTTAATTTTTTTACATATTTTTTACCGTTAATAACACGCTAGCAAGAAGCAGTAAAGCTTATCAGTTTCGTGTTGACATCTAACAAGTTTATTTGGGAAACGTCTGCCAAATAACGTGGTTTAATGAAGCTTTAATGCGTTACATGTCACGTCGGGTGCAGCCATCTTTAAATGCTCCTTCTCGGGTGAACTGATTCTGTCCCGAGTTTCTGAGTCAGAATTACGGAGTTGGTGAGCGTTCCAGTTGAAAATTCCAAGTCGGAGCTCGGAAATTCCGACTTCCGAGATCAAGTAGAACGCACCATTAGCTCCGTCTAAAGCCAAAACATGACAGAGGAACATTATTATAAAGCAGCTTTGGAAAATTAGAAAGTGTTGCCAATTTTAGTCTGAGATGATAAATACTGCCTAATAATGAACATTTAGCTTTTTTATTTATTTCAAAGCCACTTTATTAAAAGGGTTTGTCAGTTGTAATTTTCACATTTTAGTATCGTGACAACGCTAGTGTTTAGAGATGAATTTCTGTTACACACATATACGCATTACAGCAGAGTCAAAGTATGCTCCTTTTTTCTTTACATTAAAATACACAATACTTCTGAAAAGTGTGGGCAGTTTGGCTCTGAGACCAACAATATTAAGAGAAAACTATCTGCAGCTCTGTCAGTCGATTTGTCGACTGAGATTTTAGTCAATTTAGACACAAAACAGTAGGGGTGTTGAAAATATCGATTCGCCGATATATCGCGATATTACGTCGCGCGATTCTCGTATCGATACAAAAGCGCCCGTATCGATATTTAAACATCTATTTTTGGGGAAATATTCATTGCAGCGTCTCTCTTTGGTCCTGCACTTTTACTCCCGCCCGCTAGATGGCAGCGCACCGCGCAGCCCGCTTGAGTAACACTAGAATTTAGTGAGAGTTAGAGAAACACAGGAAGAGCTTAGCATGGAAAAGAATGAGCTATGAGACGCTACGGGGCTCTTTTAAATTTGGCTTTGGCTTTTACAGCAAAGACAGAGACCTGGATTATTACGAGAGCCACAGCTTTGTGCATATTGCTGAGTGCGTCGCCGCTGCGTTTGGAGAGGATTTATCTTCGTAGCATTTTATTACGGAATTAAACGAAGCCGAGGGGAAACTAAATACAGCATACTCATGTTAAACCTGTGTCTCGCCACTGCAGTACTACGACACAAGTTTAAAAGAGCCTGCTGTAGTTTCCCCTCTGCTTCAGTTGTGTGCTACTGCTGCGCGTGATGCCCGTGTCATTATGTCCCTGATCTACGAGTGACACCCGTTGTGGAGTAGACACAATTTTAAATGCCCCGTCTGAGTTATTGTATATTTTAATGGATGAAACCCATAATAGTTACTGATCGCCAAGGACTCCCAACTATAGAAATACTAGAAAACGTGCACCCCCAGTAATTGGTTTCATTACTAGGTTTCCAAGAAATCTGTTTTCCGTTCAAAGGTACATAATCACCATAAACACCACAGTCACAAGCACATTAGTGAAAAGCATTTATATCATAAGATGGATAGATCAAATGTATTTGATACAAATCTAATGAAGGTGGACTAGTTTACTGAATAGTTGTTTCCAAAGTAGTAAAAAAAAATCGCAATAATCGTCTAATTCTTCAATATCGGGATATATCGTATCGTATCGTATCGTGACCCTTGTATCGGGATACGTATCGTATCGCCTGAGACTAGGCGATACACACCCCTACAAAACAGGTAAGAAAATGTGAATCATTTGTTTATCATGTTTTTTAAGGTCGTTGAACAAGTTTTTAAGGATTTGTTTTCATGATTGTTGGCCTTAATCATGATGATGTTGAAGTTATAATCTCTGAGGAGCGAGCGGCTAATCGGCAGTTAGCTCAACAGTAAGTAAGTAAGTAAGTAAGTGCTTTATTGTCATTGTACAACTGTACAACGAAATAGTGTTCAGGTGTTAGTCCTGAGCTGCTGCGGTTGAGCCGCGCTGCCACTGAGTGTCAACCTGACCCGCATGACCTTGGAGGTCGGGGAAACTGTAGCACTCGGAAGAAACCTGGCTGCCCTCTGTCTCCTCTGATCCTCTGAAATGGTGCACCACCTTCTGTCAGCTCCACCTCCTCCTTCCTCCGCTCCACAACAGTCTTTCACCATCTCTCATTTGTCCTTTTTTGTTTCCTGTAGCTCCCCTTGTGACGCCTCCTCTGTGCTGCAGCTGTGGGGACTCTTGGTGCCTCTTCAGTGTCTCAGAAGAAGAAATGTGTAGGTCTCAAATGGGTTTAGCTGATAAGCTAGCATTTTGTTTACCTTCAAAAAGCTGCTTTCTTCAGGACTATTTTAGACTCTCAAAGTTAACAAATCCACCAAACCTCCACAAAAACACGGCAAAGACGTACAAAAGTATCCAGAAAAACAACGTGGAACACATAAACCACAAATGCAGTTCACAGAAAAAGGCAAAAAACTCAGCTGCACAAGGAGAGAGCAAGGTCGCTTTCTTTTTTACGTCGCCATGACAACAAACCAACAAACAGAGAAACTTAACTGTTTAGTAGCAGCGGAAATATGTCAAAGCAGGGGTGTAGCACCAAATTCTGGGCCCTAGGTACAAACTATTTTGATGGGCCCCCTGACGCCCCTTCCACGTGCACGTTCAGTCAATTCACATTTTATACTCATCTCAACATATTCTGTGGTTTAGTTTGAGTAGTTCATTTCTTTTACATTGTAACTTTGTTACACAAACTGTATCGTGTATATTCAGTATGAGGTTTGTCTGTTTTAACCTTAAGATTATTATTAGAATTAAGATTATTAGTTTTACATAGACCTTAAAGATATCACATCAAACCGCACAGGGGCGCAGCACCAAATTCTGGGCCCTGGGTACAAACTATCTGTTTTGTATCAGTTTTGGTGTAAAAATGCTAAATACACAATATACATACTTAGATCATTGTTTGTTTGTTGTGTACTCAATGTTAGACTAAGAAAACATAAACACCGGGAGAAACGTATGGATTTTGGTATGTAAAAGCACATAATTTCACATGTCCTGTAATACATATACTCATACAATGACGTCCAATCATACTTCATATGCTGCTGATGGCAGTCACCTAGGATTACAGCAAAGGATTTGGACTGTGAGCTCTTAGAGCTGAAAGCTTCAGAGTACACCGAACATAATGCACTGGACTTGGAAGATCAGTTAGACCCAGATAACCTGTTCTTAACATCTAACGCAATTAACTGCAAATACTATACTGAGAATGAATTTAACATCTCTGTTAAAACAGAAGGGAAATTCTCAATTATCCATTTCAATAGTAGAAGCATGTACGCGAATTTTGATGCAATCAAAGAATACTTAAAACAGTTTGAGCATCCATTTAGTATCATTGCAATATCAGAAACATGGTTTAATGAGGATAGAGGCATTGTTTTTGAGTTAAACAATTATACGTTAAACTATGTAAACAGAACCAATAAAGGGGGAGGAGGAGTTGCTATATATGTCCTCAACAAATTTAAATTCAAAATATTAGAAAAAATGACAGCATCAATAAACAACTTGCTTGAATGCTTATCAATAGAAATTATCAATGAAAAAAAGAAAACATAATAGTTATTTGTCTATACAGGTCACCAGGCTCATGTGTGGAAATATTTACAACTTGGGCAGAAAAACATTCTTAGAAATAAGTAACAAGGTATTATTTATCTGTGGGGATTATAACATCGATTTGATAAATCCAAATAAACATAAGACAACTGATGAGTATATTAATAGGATGTACAGTATGAGCTTATACCCGACTATCACAAGACCTAGCAGAATAACAGCGAGCAGTGCTACCCTCATTGACAACATCTTCACTAATAATATGCAGTTCACAAATACCAGCGGTCTAATGGTTTGTGATATAACGGATCATCTGCCCATATTCACGGTGTATGATGATAATGAGTTAGATCAAAAATCACCTCAAAAATATTTTTATAAACGCGCAAGAACTGAGGATTCAATTTACTCACTTTATAGTGACTTAACAAAACAAGATTGGAACGAGGTATATAACAAGAATGATGTAGATAGTGCTTACGATACTTTTATGGAAATTTTCAGTGTAGTATACAATAAACACTGTCCAATTCGGCAATTCAGTAAAAACAGCAAAACGACAAAATGTCCGTGGTTAACCAAGGGTTTACAAAATGCTTGTAAGAAGAAAAACACTTTATATAAACAGTTCATTAGACTAAGAACCGAGGATTCTGAAAGTAGATATAAAACATATAAAAATAAACTGACCAATATATTAAGGAATACTAAGAAACTATATTATGCTGATCTGTTGTATAAAAGCAAGAACAACATGAAAGGGGTATGGGGAATACTAAACACTATAATCAAGGGTAATGCAAAAAATAATTCATATCCAAACTATTTCACTGATGGGATCAATGACAATCATAAAATGAATGATATTGTGGAAAGTTTTAATAGTTTTTTTGTAAATGTTGGACCGGATCTGGCAGCAGAGATTCCGGAGTGTAGCAACAACGAAATGGAGTCATTGATAGACATTAATTCAAAAACGATGTTTTTGTCTGGAGTAACTGAAACAGAAATAATAGATGTTGTTAACGGGTGTAAGAACAAATCGTCTACAGACTGTTTTGATATAGATATGACACTGGTTAAACAAATTATATATAGTATAGTGAAACCATTAACCTACATATGCAACTTATCGTTTCAAACAGGAACATTTCCAAATAAAATGAAAATTGCAATAGTTATACCTATACATAAAAATGGGAACAAACACATCTTCACTAACTACAGACCTGTCTCTCTGCTCCCCAGTTTTCCAAAATCTTAGAGAAACTTTATAACAGCAGAATGGATAAATTCATAGATAAGCATAAACTAATTAATGAAGGTCAGTACGGGTTTCGAGCAGCAAGGTCAACTTCAATGGCTGTCATCGATGCAATAGAAGAGATTACTAATAGCTTAGAGGGCAAGAAACATGCAGCTGGAATATTCATTGACTTGAAAAAAGCATTTGATACACTTAATCACTATATTATTTAAAAAATTAGACAGATATGGCATAAGGGGAGTGGCTTTGAGCTGGATTCAAAGCTATTTAACTGGGAGACAACAGTATGTGAAGATGGGGGAGTTTACATCAGGTTATTTGGACATTGGCTGTGGGGTCCCACAGGGATCTGTCTTAGGCCCAAAGTTGTTCAATTTATATATTAACGACATTTTTAATGTGTCTAAATTATTAAAATTAGTGATTTTCGCAGATGACACAAACGTCTTCTATTCCAATGACAATTATAGTAATTTAGTAACTAACATAAACTGTGAACTAAGGAAATTAAAAACATGGATGGACATTAACAAATTGTCCCTCAACCTAAATAAACAAAAGTAATGTTTTTGGGTAATTATAATGGAAAACCAGACTCAGTAAACATAGACGGTGTAGTCTTAGATACAGTATCAGAAATTAAATTCTTAGGAGTCACCATTGACAGTAAATTAAGCTGGAAACCACACATAAGACACATACAAGGTAAAGTCTCCAAAAGTATCTCAATCATTAATAAAGCAAAGTTTTTCTTCAATTACAATGCATTATTTTTGTTATATAGTTCATTAGTTTTGCCATATCTAAATTACTGTGTAGAAGTTTGGGGCAATAACTATAAAAGCTCATTACACCCCCTTGTTATACTCCAAAAACGGGCTGTAAGAATTATACATAAAGTAGGATATTATGATCACACTAATATATTATTTCTGCAGTCTAAACTGTTAAAAATGCATGATTTAGTTGATTTATCTACTGCCCAACTTCTGTTTAAAGCCAACAAAATGTGCTACCTGCAAGGATACAAATGCTTTTTGCACGCACAGAAGGGGGATATAACCTGAGGGGGTGTGATAACTTTAAGACTCAAGCAGTGTCTTCCACTAGGAAAAGTATGTGTGTGTGTGTATGTGGAGTTAAACTCTGGAACAAATTGGGGGCAGAATTTAAACAATGTCCAAATATTCATCATTTCAAATCAAGATATAAAAAAATGGTATGGTCAAAGTACCACAAGGAGGAAATGGGTACTTGATTGCTAATGGGTATTACAAAGTGCTGTATACTTTAAAGGTCAGATCTAATTAATAATGAAGTATATTGTGGTTGTTACTATTATACTATTGCAGTTGTTATTGCTATTGCTGTTGTGTTGTTATCATCACTATTTTAACATTAAACTTTAAATGTAACAGTCTAGGATTAATACCTAACAATCTGTGGATTATTCTTAGAATCAAACTTAATCGATTCAGACAGCAGTACTGCTATTGATGCTGATGGTAATATAAAGGAATTAAATTCTTAGAAGTAAAACATGCACATATCTATGTACTCCACATTCAACATAACCCATAGTATAGGGCAGACATGTGGGGGTTGGCAGCTCGAGGAAACTCTCTTCTGGCAGCAGACTCCTAAAATTTGTCTCTTTTAATGCATAGTATAGGACACTTAACAAATGATGGTCCGGTTGCTCGGGGGCTGCTCCCCTCTGGCAGCTGGTCCAGTCACAGAAAAGAAGAAAAAGAAAGAAAAGCCCCGAATCCCTTTTAACACATATCATTAAGACTATTCTTGTTATCATGAGCATCAAACAGTCTGCGATTATTGTACCTCTCATGAATAAATGTGGAGTATTTTATGTATCATTCAAACACTTTGATACAGAGTAATGTAATATGGGTTGTAATGGTGATGATGAATAACGGTAATGCCAACATGGTAATGAATTCTCTATGGGAGACAGAAATAATACACTGGTTGTAGCATGTGAGATACTGTGAATGTTGACCTGGTATAATGCAGTGTCGCATTTGTTAATATGTAACCAACTCGGTTGATAGTTGTTTTGTTTGTAAGATGGTAAGAAATATGCACTGTTGTTATTTATTAATTGTTATTTAAGTTTATGAACAGGGGTGGGAGTCAATAAGCTTGTCTTCTTCCCACTCCTTTTCGAGCCAGAATATAAATTATTTTACTTTCTTTTTTTCTTTATTATGTATATATATTCTTCTGTTTTTCTTTTCTTGGCTTTGTGACTCGTTGTAGCTCGAAATAAAAACTCAAACAAACAAACAAACAAATTTCATCTGATTTGGCTTCAGTTACAGAAATTGAATAACCTTTAATCCTGGTAGTGATAGGCCTATAGATATTTAAATTGGTGATGTAATATTTTACTTTCATGTGGCCAATTGAAATACAGTAGCTAGTTTTAGATAGAACATAATGATTATTAGCATACCACATTAAACAGGAGGACTGCACCAGGGACATAGGATATGTGTGCTGGCAATAACACATTTGTGACTTTAAAATAGACATTAAAATTTAAAATGCTATTTTACAAAAAATAATGATATCGTCTCTGTGGCCCACAGGCATGAACAATAAACCCAAGGCTTCAGCCTGATTTAGTCTCTGACATATTTGAAGCCGACCTTCAAGTGTATTGTCAGTAAATTATTTTTCTACAAAGTGACCCTGGAATAGACTAAATGACACGAGCCCTCCACCTTTTCACTGGAGCCACGTTGACTCGTCTCCAAAGCTGCGCCTTTATAATGCGAGTCTCCAAATGCACGCGGCTAATTAGCATCATTAATTCTGTGAAAATAGCGTGAGCGACCTGTGGCCTTTGTCACTGTATTGGCCTGATGGCAGTCGGTTACAATAAATATAAGGAAAGAGAAACTTTAGAGGTTAAACGAGGAGAGAAGGAGCTCTGTCTGTGGCTCTTTCTCTGACTCTGCACCTTCCACTCCTCAGCAGGCAGAGGCAGGACTCGCCTCACCTCATGTTTAACTGTCATTTATGACCAGACAGTTGCATCTAAGGTCCGCTAGAATAGGCTAGTGTTAAATAAAAGCACATAAGAGCGAGGCAAGACTAATATTTCTCTTTCCTAGCTTAGTGTCATTGCATTGCAGAGCCACCTCATTAAAGTCACTGTTGAGTTGAAGCGCAGTGCTGAACACCGGTGTGTCATCCATCATTATTGTTTGTGCAAATTCTGTCTGGCAACCACTGTATTTCAGTCCTGTTGTGTTCAATTCTTATATCAATTATGAGGAAATGTAGAAAGTTCAGTATAGAACGCTTTTTGCAGCACTTTTGAGGGCCCCTAACCTGCTCTGGGCCCTGGGTACTCATTACCCTTTACCCCCCCAGTCCGACGCCCATGCCTGGGCACACAGGATTTTTTTTGTTAACAGGCATTGAAATAGGCATTAATAATACTTTAAAATGCTAGTTTATGTTATACAATTCGATACGTTGCCTCTTGCCCATGTGTTCATGAACAAGAAATCTAATGCGGTCTCACCATATTTTCAATTCCACGTTTAGGTGTAGGCTACAGTGCTGTTAAATTCTTGTTCTGTTAAAGCTTGAAGAGTCTGGCACGGGCCGTCCCATACATTTTCACTAGAACCAAGTCAAAGGAGTCTCTGAAGCTGTGCATTTATAATGAACGAGTCTGCAAATGCGCACGGCTAATTTGCAAAACGAATTCTGCGAAAATAGCGTGAGCGACCTGTGGCTTTTGTCACTGTTTTGGCCTGATGGAAGTCGAGGACAGTGAATAAAGCTAAAGCTAAACATCAGCGATTAAAATGAGAAGAGAAGGAGCGGACAGGGCGGGTGCTTCACAGCTAGAAGGTCTGGGTTCGATTCCCACCTGGACGGGGCCTTTCTGTGTGGAGTTTGCATGTTCTCCCCGTGTCTGCGTAGGTTTCCTCCGGGTACTCCGGTTTCCCCTGCCACTAAAAACATGTACAATAGGCCAGGATGAATGAGAGTGTGTTTGAGAGTGTCCATGGGGGACAACGGATGCAAATTAGCCCAAGGCTACAATCCGGTGTGGCTTGTTTACATGCATGAGACCCATGTATGTTCATTAACATGCACTGTCCCGACAAATAAATAAATAAAATGTATCACAGAAAGTTACATCCCAGGCCCGCGATAATAGTGTAAATATAAGAGCCTGTTAGCGCGAAAGAGCGAGGCAAGACTAACATTTCTCTTTCCTACAGTAGCTCTGTGTCATGGCATTACGGAGCTCTCCACACACGCACTTGAGTTGAATAGCGCGGTGCTGAACGCCGGTGTGTGGGCTGAACCATTTGGCACATTTTTAAAGGGTGTCAGTGTCCTGAGATTCATCCACCATTATTGTTTGTGCAAAATTATGTCTGGCAACCATTGTATTTCAGCCTGGTTATGTTCCGTTGTTATATCAATTATGAGGAGTTTAAAACGTGCAATAGAGAACGCGTTTATAGCAGCACTTTTGAGGGCCCCACCCTGCTCTGGGCCCTGGGTACTCAGTGCCCTTTACCCCCCCAGTCCGACGCCCATGTGTCAAGTAGCATTTGTGTGGGCGCTTTATCTACACAAATATATTTCAAAAGACATATCAAAATGAAAGTTTAATCTTATCTTGTGTTTTGAGTTTAAATGTCAGTGTTAGCTCCCTTTGACAGGAGAGTAACAGCTCATACATGTAAACTTTAGGCGTTTGTCAAATCGGCGTCTAGCTTTTCTACTGTATTTTTGAGTTATTAAACTCTACATTTGGTTTTACCCCTTGTGCTGATTTTGCCATACCGGAATAATATACAAACTTCTTTGTGACGTAATCAGAAATAAAAAGGCGACGGGACTCTGAGAATACAAAACTTTTGTTAAGTGTGACGTCACACACAATAATAAGCTTCTTCCGGGTCCAAGCTGTTGAGACTTCCATAGATAAAACAGCAAAAAACACAACTTTATCTGAATTTCCTGCTGAAATAATAACAGATAAAAGTCCAAAAACTGTTTTACTCCTTAATTAGAACAATATAGCGCACCATATTTTAAATAATTCTTCGTTGTGTATGGGGAAAAAGAGAATTAATGTTAGAAAAGCATCACTAAATAAAATCCAGACTACATGTAATAATTCTTTGTGATCAG
Source organism: Neogobius melanostomus (assembly GCA_007210695.1). NCBI lineage: Eukaryota > Metazoa > Chordata > Actinopteri > Gobiiformes > Gobiidae > Neogobius > Neogobius melanostomus. The sequence continues at coordinate 719,899 of VHKM01000132.1, forward strand.
ATGTTTAAACAGAGCAGGTTGAAATCAGCTAAATGCCATTATAGAGAATAGGACTAAAGCTCCGGTGGGCCAGGAAGTGGAGCGATGACATCATCACTTAACAAACATATTCACCTTTTCCGGAAGTTCGCGTGGGCGTTGCATGAATTCTCTCCTATCAGTTAACATGGGACTGGAGAAGTCCAGATATAATCAGTTACTACACGAAAACAAAGCTGTTTTTCGGCCGTGCAGAGAAACGGTGCAGTGTTGACTTATTGGTGCAAATGAACATTGGACATTTTATACAAATCAATCTACTAAACATCAGATTTTAGCCGTGAACATTTTCCCTTGTTCTCCACTGAGTGAACGAACTTCGTGCTCTATCGAAAGAGTCAATACACTGGGAGTGCGGATCCATGGCAAAAAGAGGCAAAAGTGGGCGGGGCAAAATAAGGTCAATAGAGTTCGGGAAAATCCACTGTTACCATGGAGACCTGCCATGTTTGTGGCTGTTAGCATACATTTCCCATAAACTAACTGAGAAGAACGTCCGGCCCGGATATGACTCGGACTCCCTCAAAATTCTACTTTCCTTAACCTAAGTGCACCTATGTTACCGATAAGAAATGTCCAGTACACCTCATCACCTCATCACCCTCACATGGGCTTAATCATGAATCAGGACACGCAATTCCCCAATTTAGACGGAAAAGAAAAGACTCGTACCTCAAATGATACTTTTTATGGGTTTTTATTTTGACAGATCTTGCAGACAGAAAGGAAAACCTCGGATGTTCACCAACTTATAATCAAACATTGAGACAGATATTCATTGTTCTGGCAGAGTCAACCTGGTCTCTCTTCAGAGCGAGCGGCAGGCGCGTTGACCCCAGAACACTGAAATTTGATCTCACGCTTAATCGAGTGTTGCATAAACGAGTCCGATCACTAATAAGCTTTGATCAGAGAGATAGGAAAGGCTCAAACAATTACAGCGTTCACAAAAGCCAAAGCTCAGTGCCCGTAAGTAAATGTTCGATAGAGTTCGACCTCATAAGGCTCCCCGGGGTGAGATCTTGGGGGGCACTGAGCGAAATTCAATTTTATACCATGGTAGGTACATGCGTCACAATGTCATACGATATCTCGCGCCACTCTGCGTGCTCCACGGCTGGCCCCCCGCCGAGTCGTTGGCAGTTGACCCCCCTCTTGGTAGTTCGTGGTTTATGGATTCCTCTTTTTCTTGAGCTTTTCGGCCTTTGTCGGCACTTCCGCAGTTTTACCCCTCATAGCACCTTCTCAGTCCATCTCCACATTTAGACTGCCGTTAAAACACCCAGTCTCTGTCCACAGCTGCAGTACACAGGGTCACAAGTCAACTATTCTATTATAACCCATTGTTGCTAGGGAGATTTCGCATAGCCTGGGCTTCTTAACATTAACATTAGATAAAAACAGTTTAAAAAGTGAAATAAAAAGCCGTGGAACAGCTCCGTTAGCTGCTGAGTCACTGCTGGTAAATCCATCTAACACACTGTGGTGTTTTAATGTGAACAATAACTCCAGTATTTTACCTTTTAAAATCTCCTTTAGTTTATTATTGCTGCGAATCCCATTGTACTTCGCGATATGACATCACAGTCCAGAACTCTCATTCACCAGAGACAACCACCACACAGCTTTTGAATGTGGACCGAGGCATTTTGTTACAATTTAATACAGAACATACGCTACAAACATTTTGTGCAGCTGTCGGGCTCAGTCTGGGGTTCAGGAGCTTCAGTGCAGATGTTGCTCTGAGCAGGTGAGGCGGGGCAAACGAGACCAGATACTCAGCCCGAGAGTCGTACTGGTCAGAGCGAGGGTCCAGGCGCCCCCAACGAGGATTAAAGAGGAGGAAGAGCAGCAGCCAGTGTAAGCTCCATCACTTTTAAACACGCCTAACGCTGAGCACACACTACACAATTTGATTTGCTCGATTTTGCAGTAAATTTCAGCCGCGGTGAATCTGCCGAGTCTTGACTAGTTGAAGTCACAGAGAGTCTCGTAGTGTGGACAGTAAACGACTGGACACTCGTTTGAATCGTGTAATATGGACGGCAGAAAGACGCGACTAAACCCCAGTTGCATCTAAATCAAACATGTTTGAATTTTTTACCTTTGGCTAAAAAAAAAAATCGGGACACCCGGGACGGAGCGTGCGTAAAAGTGGGACAAAACAATGGGGCTTGTGAAATCCGCCGGGACACGGGACGCAGAGCTCAAAATCGGGACTGTCCCGGGTAAATCGGGACGTATGGTCACCCTATGCATGGGGGCCCTTCACAGTTGGGGGCCCCAGGCAGCTGCCTGCCTTGCCTAATGGCAAGCTACGCCTCTGAATGTTGGGTCATTTCAGTAAACAGTAAATCACAGAGATTTCCCGCTCTCAGCATGTCTACCCAGCAGGTTGGGCCAAAACCACTGAGCTCAACTGTCAGCGGCAGCCATTACTGCTCCTCCACCTCCTCCCACCTAAACTGCTCATAAAATGTATTTATACATGTTTTTTATTTATTACTTTGTCCATAAGACTCAGAATTTATCCAAATGAAATTGATTATTCACAGACAATGAATTAATTTGTTAGTTTCACTAATAAGAGAAAGGGTTAAAGTCATGTATTTTGACGAGCTGTAGCAAACAAACGATTCAACACAGATGCATGTAGTTAACTAATCCTGACAGAGGACACTTCACTCTCTGTCCCAGTTTTTATTTCGTGTTGATTGGACAAGTATTGACTGAAATAATAGAGGCTAAAGTTAGTGAAAATAATCGGTTATGATATCCTATATATATATATATATATATGCGCGCGACAACCGTTAGCTGATGCTAACGTTAATGCTAACGCAAACTCTTTATTAAACATTTGTCAGTGTGTTATCTCTGGTGTAGTTATTTACATAATGACTTTAGTAATTTATTATGGTTAAATGGATGAGGATATGCAGCAGCAGAGGAGAGGAGAGGCTCAGATATGGGAGAAAAAGAAAAAAGTGTTAAGCCCAACGCACACCGAAACGCCTTGACGCGTGGCAAAAGAGCCGCCTCCTTTATTTTCTATGAGAGAACGCACACCGGGGTGCATACCTATGTTCCCCGGGTGCATTTTTTTTTTTTCCGTAGGTGAGTTGGTACTTCAACCAATCACAAGTCATGAGAGTGACTTGTGATCTACAAAAAAGAACCAGGTGTCTTTCTGCAACACGGACATACGTTTCTTCTTTTCTTTATGACAAATGTATAAACCACGTGTTTAAAGCCCCGCACGGTTTGAGAAAAGCCTCTGAAGTGCCGTGACGCAGCGCGCTCCGGTGTGTGTTGAAATCCCACATGGACGCACGACAGAGGATGTGAGATGTGAGAGATTTGATTTATTGATATCTGATATGTTGTTGCAAAGACACAACAAATTGGCGACGAGAAATACGGACCCTAAAAAAAATAAAAAAAAGAGACAATGTGCATGGAATGAGAAATGAAACCAGAGGAAGACGACACGACAAGACGAAGCAGAAGCTAAATGGAAACTGCAGCTAAGGATGCTTCAGAGCTACAAATGAAGACTGCGGAAAGCGAGGTACATAAAATGTTCCTGAATAATGCAAAAAAGCAGAATTGCTACAGGTGCGGTAAATCCTCTCATAATGCAAAAGACTGCTGGTTCAAAGACAAGACCTGTAGGAAGTGCCTCAAACAAGGCCACATAGAAAGGGCATGCAAAGCGGATCAAGGCAACATGCGAAATGATAAATATGGAAAGAGCAAAGGTTTAAAAACCAAGGCAAGACAAATGCACAGGTAACAGAATGTGAAAATTCAGACACTAGTGAAGAGGATGACCTTGCATGCTTGGAACTGCATAACATAACAGAAAAGGACAGGAAAATAATATGGATAACTACAACAGTGTCTGGTGTGAAACTTAAAATGGAGCTGGATACAGGCTCAGCTTTGTCGATAATCCCAGAGACTGAATACAACAGGCTGTTTTCCAAGATACCACTAATAAAGACCTCAGTGATGTTAAAGACATACACAGGTGAGAAAGTATCACCTAAAGGCAAACTTAAAGTAGACGTGGCCTATGGTGACAAAACACACCAGTTGGAGCTCTATGTGCTGAAAACCGCAGGACCAGCCCTTCTTGGACGTGAGTGGTTAAGAAAAATTCAGATTGATTGGCATTCAATTAAAGCGCTCAACATATCGACAAACCCCAAGAGTTTCACCAGCTCCGACCAAAGACTATCACAACTGTTAGAGGCTAATGCCCAAGTGCTTGAGAAAGGCATTGGTAAACTTAAACACTTAAAGGCAAAAATTGAACTTGATGAAAACGCTACACCGAGATTTCATAAAGCACGGCCAGTACCATATGCGTTGCGTCCAAAGATAGATGCTGAACTGCAGAACTTGGAGACATCCGGCATTCTCTCAAAGGTTGACTGGAGCGACTGGGCTACGCCCATTGTTCCGGTGATGAAGAAAGGAAAAAGTGGAGAGGTACGCATATGCGGGGACTTCAAAGTGACCATTAACCCGGTGCTGCGCACAGTGCAGTACCCCTGCCACGGATTGAAGACATCTTCTTATCTTTGGCTGGTGGGGAGAAGTTTTCAAAGATTGATTTGTCTCAGGCCTATCTCCAGATGGAGGTTGAGGAGTCAAGCAGAAAGTTCTTAACAATCAATACACACAAGGGACTTTATCAGTACAATCGCCTTGTGTTTGGCGTTGCTTCGGCTCCAGCCATTTGGCAAAGAGCAATGGATCAAGTACTTCAGGATATACCTAGAACACAATGCTACCTCGACGACATACTCGTGACAGGAAAAGATGATGATGATCACTTCCAAAACCTAAGCAAAGTGCTCACCAGGCTGAATGAGTATGGCCTACGGGCAAAGAGAGAAAAATGTGAGTTTTTCAGAAGTGAAATCTCATACTGCGGACATGTCATTGACAAACATGGCTTACAGAAATCACAAGAGAAAATCGAGGCAGTGCTTAAAGCACCTAAACCTCAGAATGTGTCACAGCTGAGATCATACTTGGGTCTGGTAAACTACTACCACAAGTTTCTCCCAAACCTTGCCTCAGTGTTGTACCCACTGAATGCGCTGTTACAAACTGGAGCGAAATGGCAGTGGTCAGAAAAATGTGAAAATGCATTTGCAGAAACAAAAGACTAATAACATCTGATGAAATACTTACCCACTATGATCCATCACGACCCATTCGACTAGCATGTGATGCGTCTCCGTATGGCATTGGCGCTGTTTTATCTCACACTATGGACAATGGATCAGAGCGCCCAATCGCATTTGCGTCAAGGTCGCTTTCAAGTGCAGAACGCAATTATGCACAAATCGACAGGGAGGCCCTTAGCCTGGTATGGGGCATCAAAAAGTTCATCATTACCTTTATGGCCGAAGATTCACCCTAGTGACTGACCATCAGCCCCTTGTGTCAATTTTCAATCCGAGAAAAGGAGTTCCTGTGATGTCAGCCACCAGACTACAACGATGGGCCCTGTTCTTAGGAGCACATTCTTATGACATTGAGTTCAAGGGGACCAAGCAACACTGTAACGCCGATGGTTTGTCACGGCTCCCGCTGCCAACATCTGAGGGAGAAAAGTCTTCAGCATGTGATCCAGCTGAAGTGTTCCATACATCACTCGTGGATCAGCTGCCAGTAACAAATGTCAAGATACGAAAGGAAACGCGGAACGATCCAACACTTTCAAAAGTGTATGACATCACAGTACAAGGGAACTCTGATGTGTGGATCACGTGTGGTAGTGCCCTCTAAGCTCCGCACCAGCGTGTTGGAGAGTCTGCACGAAGGTCACCTGGGCACTGTTAAAATGAAGAGCCTAGCCCGTAGCTATGTATGGTGGCCCGGAATAGATAAACAGATTGAGGATATAACCAAAACCTGCACAGGATGCCAGAGTATTCAAAATGCACCCCCACAGGCACCCTTACATCCTTGGGAATGGCCGTCTGCACCCTGGCAGAGAGTGCACATTGATTTCGCTGGCCCATTCATGAATTCAATGTTCCTAATAACTGTGGACGCTCACTCAAAATGGCCAGAAGTCGTACCAATGAAATATACAACATCCGAAAAGACTATTTCTGTTTTGAGGAACATCTTCTCCAGGAACAGCCTGCCTGAGCAAATTGTGAGCGATAATGGCCCACAGTTTACTTCTGATGAATTTCAACTTTTCATGAAGAAAAATGGCATTAAACACTTTGAGTCAGCACTGCACCATCCAGCAACGAATGGGTTGGCGGAACGGTTCGTGCAAACCTTTAAAAAGTCAATCAAGGCAATGACAAAAGAGGACGTTTCCCTTCAACGCAAAGTTGATAATTTCCTCCTTGTGTACCGGAATTCTGTCCATGCGACAACGAATCAAACACCAGCAATGCTGTTTATGAACAGACCCCTAAGATCTCGCATTGACCTCCTAAAACCGGACTTGAGGAGAGTTTAGTTTAGTTTAGTTTATTTATTTAGAGAAACAGGGACAGTGTACAATAAACATTAACCTCAAAGGGAGAGATGCATCGTACCAGGTTATAGCTCAAGTGCTAATTTCCACCCGTAGTCCCTGGGCAGGCTGATGTTATAGTTAAATACATAAAAACATCATGCATACATGGATAATGGTATTTACATTGACCAAGTTCATAATAGTAAAAGCAAATCTTCACATACAGAACAATCAGATAAAAACTCTTATACACCCCTTTCATTTACTCAGGTCTACCCTTATAGACCTCAAAACACACACACACACATACATATACATACTGTACATCCGGCACATGTGGGTGCAAGTTTGTTTTGACAAAAGCCATTTCTTTGCCAGGCGTGAGAACGTGTAAAGGTTTGTGCTTGCTATCAGCTCTGTAGGCAACATATTCCACTGACGAGCGGCCACACAAGAAAAAGCAGAGTTTCCAAATGCTGTCTTGCGCTTTGGGATCCTGCATTCGCCTCGCACTGTAGATCTAGTGGCTCGAGTTGTTATTTCAGAGCCCAGAGAAATGAATTATTTTAGTGGAGGAGCACGGTGTCATGGAGGATCTTATACATCAGACACAGATTTGTATGATTTATCAGATTTTCAAAGCTGAGTAATTTGTGTTTTACAAGGATATGACAGTGATGGAATCGTCTGCCTTTTTTATCGTGTATCTTTAGAGAACTTTTATATAATGACTCAAGTGGCCTGAGAGCAGATTTACAAGCCTGTGACCAACTTGTCATACAATAAAGAAAATGTGGAACAATCATTGCATTTAGGTAGGCTCCTGAGGCCTCGATTGTAAGGGAATTTCGAATGTGTCTGAATTGTGCCATATTAAATTTGACTGTATTTGATAGCTTTTTTATGTGCTTTTTAAAGCCTAAATTTGGTTCCAATATGACACCTAAATATTTTACCTGCTCTGGATTTGTAATGATTTGTCCATTAATTAAGATCTTAGGGCAATTTTGTATTTTATGACGATTTGTAAAAACATTGAAACAGTCTTATCTAAATTTAAGGTGAGGCATGAGTTTTTCAGCCACAAAGAGACTTTCTTCATCTCATTGGTCAATTTTTGAGCAACTTCTTCCGCAGTTTTGCCATGTGCATATAGGACCGTGTCATCAGCATACATAATAATTTTACTCTTAGAGACAGTTGGCAGGTCATTTATGTATAGTGTAAACAGCAGGGGGCCCAGAATGGAACCTTGTGGCACTCCCATGCTGCAAGGTTTTAAAGGTGATTTTATATTGTCGACTGCAACACATTGTTGTCTGTCATTAAGGTAAGACTGAATCCATGCTATTGTATTTTGTCAAGAGAAAAACAAGATAGTTTGCTGATGAGAAGCTGGTGATTAACGGTATCGAAGGCCTTTTTCAAGTCCAGAAAGACCGCCCCTACCACACCACCAACATCAAGACTGGATTTTTATTTGGTCTTCTAGTAGGTAGCAACACGCGGACTCTGTGGAGTATCTTTTCCTGAACCCAAACTGGCAGGGATGTAATGCATCATTGTGGTCGAGATGCTCCACTAGCTGCTCTGCCACCACCTTCTCAAAGACCTTGGAGATGGCCGGTAGGATACTAATAGGTCGATAGTTTGACACACGGAGCTTGTCTCCTGACTTGAAAATCGGCTTGACTACTGCTTTTTTCAACGCCAAAGGAAAATTGTTTTCATTTATAGATTGATTCACAGCTACTGTTAGTACTGGAGTCAGAATCATTTTGTGTTCTTTTAAAAGAGATGTATCAAGTCCAAATATATCCTTTGCTTTACTATTTTTTAATTTTGCTATTATTTTGGAAATGTTGTCTTCATCTATATTCTGCAACCTACAGTAAGACGCATTTCCATCCCCACGATCATCTCGGGAGCAATTCACTTCAGAAAAAGTCTCCGCCAGGTCTAACACAGAATCCAAGAAATAATCATTGTAATGTTTAGCCAGAATAGAGCCCTCATTTTGAACTATTCCATTAATTTTGAGTTGTAAGTGCTCCTGATATATTTTTCCCTTCCCAATAATTTATCCATGCTCCTCCACAGGTTTTTACAATTACCTTTTGCCTCTTTGATTAAGTTAAGAAAAAAATTTGCTTTTGCTTTTCGAAGCAGCATGGTAACTTTATTTCTCAGAGATTTATAGCTGTAAAGATCAGTGGTTAATTTAGTTTTTAGAGAAACCTTGAGAGCTTTATCTCTCTGTTTCATTGTGTCCCAGAGAGATTCATTAAACCACGGGAGCTTCTTTTTATTTGATTTTCTATGTTTGAGCTGGGTATATCTATCAATTGTATCCTTTATAGCAGTTATAATATTGTTGCATGTATGACCACAGCTTTCACTATCAATTTTGGAGGTCCAGTCATTTTTAAGGATCTCTTGATTCCTTTTAGAAATATGAGGACTTTATATTGTTTATTTGATTGTTCTTTATTTATGTATCTTGATTTATTTAATTTCCTGGCTATTAGAACAAGATTATGATCAGACAGTCCAGTTGTTAGGTTGTATGCTTTAATTACCCTGTCTGGTTTATTGGTAAATATTAAATCTATCAACGTTTGAGAAGTTCTTGTAATTCTAGTTGGCTTTTTAATCAGTTGTGTCATTTGTACTGAGTTTATAATGTCTTTTAGGTGTTTCCTCTTGCCTTTATCAAGCCAATTTATGTTGAGGTCACCCATGAGCAATATTTCCTTTCGTTCATATGTTTTTAGAATTTTTGTTAAACCAGTATAGAATTCAGTTGTTGCATTTGGTGGTCTATATACACAAAGTACATTAAATGACATTTGGGGCGATAATTTAATTGTAACACCAACACACTCTATAGTTTGATCTGGAATGTCTATTTGGTGACTGTCAATACTGTCTTTTACGTAGATCAAGACCCCGCCCCTTTTCCCTTTCCTCTGTCCCGTCTGTATACTTTGTATCCAGGAATCATAAATGCCGATACAGGAGTTGTAGCTGTAATCCAAGTCTCGGAAAGACACAGGTAATGTAGAATCGAATGTAGAGAAGTGCAGAATAAGCAGTTCAGCACTATGTCAGGTGAAACAACAAGGAGTTTCGATGTGGGACAACAAGTGTTAGCACGCGACTATCGAGGAGACAAGTGGACACCTGGACGGATAGTCACTAGGAGTGGCCCGCTGATGTATGAGGTGGACATTGGCGAGCGCACTTGGAGACGTCACGCAGATCAGATATTGAATGCTCAACCAAAGGCTCCGGTGCAACCTGCATGTCCACCGGACTTATCTGTCAACTCTGAGCACAATACTGACGGTGGTGTAATACCTGCAACTGAGGATGTGCCCCACAAAGAGAGCACTAGTTTTAGACCAAACATAAATGTAATGTTTTTCTTCCAGCTCAGTGGAAGTCAGGGTTGCCAAGTCTGGGCAGCCAAACCCGCCCAAAAATATCAGAAAAACCGCAGAAACCCCGCGGACATACGGCGGCTGGAATTTTCAAAATTGTTTACCAGTAAACGAGCCCATGTGCTCCCGCGATGATGACAAACCGCTCCTTTCTCCTTCTCTTATTGAAAAAGCAGCTCACAGAGCCTTGAGATTTTGTCATTCGTAATAGTGATTTTGATCAAAGCTTGATCATAGCTTTAAAAACCGCCCAATTCGACCTGGCAACCCTGGTGGAAGTGTCCACCTGCCTCTGAGACGACCTCCACATTCAAGCTTCTGTCACTTCACCAAGGTAAGGTCTTACATTATACTGTCACTGTCTTATGGGAAGGTTGGTGTCCCTGGAGGAGTAATGGTTACCAGGTGTATTGGATTTTATCTGTAAATGTGACAATGTCTCTTTATTTCCACAATATTCTCTCCTGCTGCCGACTGCAGTGTCCCCAGTCCTGTCCCCAGTCCTGTCCTCAGCCCTGTCTCCTGCTTCAGACGGAATTGTCCCCAGTCTTGTCCCTGCTTCAGACCGAAACCTGTCACCTGCCTAGGCCTGTGTCACACCATAGTGGGACAATGGGGGGACTTCTCTTAGGTCTTGTTAACAGCTGATTATTAGTTTTTTGCTGCTGGATTGGATGTGTTGGTGTTTAATCAATAAGTTGTGCATTTTGTAAGAATTATTAAATGTTCTTAACACAGCACTGGGGTGTGGTTCTTATTGAGATTATACGTCCAATGAGTTATGGCCCAATTGGTAAATTAACTCCAATAAATGGTGTAAATATAAACAACCCATAAGTTGTTGGTTTATAAAAGTAATAAGCCACTCATTGGGTCAAAATAACTTACAGTCGTTGTACTGGTCCAATAGTTACCTTCCCAGCAGCTGGTTAAAAACAACCCAACTTGAGTTATTCTTTAAACCCAAGCACTTTTTTAGTGTGTCGTGATAGTCAGGGTCCTGTGAGCCATGTAATATTCTTCAATCAAATTAACTCTCAACCTAAGATGGCTTAGTCCTCACACGACAGGAGAGAAACCTTTACCAATGTCAGGTCTGTGAGATGAAATTTACACAACTCTCACCTCAAGAGGCATAGTCGAACTCACACAGGAGAGAAACCTACCAATGTCAGGTCTGTGAGATGAAATTTACAAAACTCTCACCTCCAGAGGCATAGTCGAACTCACACAGGAGAGAAACCTTACCAATGTCAGGTCTGTGAGATGACATTTACAAAACTCTCACCTCAAGAGGCATAGTCGAACTCACACAGGGGAGAAACCCTGCAGCTGCACAAACTGTAATTAAACCTTTACCAACAAGCGTAATCTGGATTTGTAAGAAATAAAGTTTCTAAAACAGCACTGGGGTGGTCATTATGAATTAACCCAATCATTGGGTAAAATTAACCCAAAAATGGGTAGAATATAAACAACCCAACAGTTAGGTTGATATAACCGATCGTTGAGTTATTTCAACCCAATTATTCGGGTTATTATTTCAACCCAACTGTTGGGTTAAAAATAATAACCCAACTCATTGGGTCAAAATAACGTACTGGTCCAATAGGTAGCGTTCACGTGACATCACAACATTCTAAATAGCCCATAGTTTTAAATTGAGGTGGAGGGCAACTGAAAATTCCATGGCGGTAACTATGGTAACTGCAGTAACTGACAAAATGCAGTTTTTAATGTCTTTGTTTTTGGCTCATATCACAGTCATTACTGGAAGAATCCTCATGAAACAAAAACTGTCACAAAGTTCATTGTCTCCTCTTCCAGCACATATGAACTAATGTCTAATTATTTTCCCTGAAAGGCATCAAAAAGTGATGACAATATTCAAAAACATAAGCGTGATGTTGTCCAGTAGAAAGGACTTTCAGACATAAAAATAATATCACAGGTTTCTTATTCCAATCACTGTCAAATACTGATGAGCAAAAGCATTTTTCAATTTTAGTTTAGGAGATTTCTTACAAAAACTGTATTTCTCCCATAGAGTTGTATTGGCCCCTGCCCTCCAACTGACATTATGACATCATCACATTCTAAATCGTGAACGCAACCTATAGGTAGCGTTCACGTGACATCACAACATTCTAAAGAGCCTATAGTTTAAAATTGAGGTGGAGGGCAACTGAAAATTCCATGGCCGTAACCATAGTAACGCTCAAAATGCAGATTTATAGTCTTAAATCATTGCTAATTTCTCTGTAATTACTGAGGCCAATTCATATGAAACAAAAGCTGTCACAAAGTTCAAAGTCATATCTTCCAGCACATATGAACATATGTCTAATTATTTCCTCACAAAGGCGTCCAAAAGTGCAGACAATATTCAAAAACATGTGCTTGAGGTTGGCCAGTAGAAAGGACTTTCAGCCATAAAATTCACATGTCAGGTTTGTGAATCCAATCACTGTCACATGATGATCAGAGAAAACATTTGGACATTTTCTTTTTGGAAATTTCTTTCAAAAACTGTTTCCCTCCCATAGAGTTGTATTGGCACCTGCCCTACAACTGAAATAGAATTCTATAACGTGAACACAACCTATAGTTACTCAGCAGCTGGGTTAAAAACAACCCAACTTGGGTTATTTTTAACCCAGCATTTTTTTAGTGTGTAGGAATGTCAGGTCTGGGAGATGAAATTTACACATCTCTCTGCCCTCGAGGCATAGAAGAACACACACAGGGGAGAAACCTTACACACTAAAACATGCTGGGTTATTTTAACAACCCAACTGCTGGGTTATGGCTGTTGGGTCATTTTGTTGGGTTATTTTCATAGAGTTTGGTTGTTTTTTCTACCCAACTGCTGGGTCAATAGGTTGGGTCAATGTTGGGTCATTTCAGTAAACAGTAAATCACAGAGATTTTCCCGCTCTCAGCATGTCTACCCAGCAGGTTGGGCCAAAACCACTGAGCTCAACTGTCAGCGGCAGCCATTACTGCTCCTCCACCTCCTCCCACCTAAACTGCTCATAAAATGTATTTATACATGTTTTTTATTTATTACTTTGTCCATAAGACTCAGAATTTATCCAAATGAAATTGATTATTCACAGACAATGAATTAATTTGTTAGTTTCACTAATAAGAGAAAGGGTTAAAGTCATGTATTTTTGACGAGCTGTAGCAAACAAACGATTCAACACAGATGCATGTAGTTAACTAATCCTGACAGAGGACACTTCACTCTCTGTCCCAGTTTTTATTTTGTGTTGATTGGACAAGTATTGACTGAAATAATAGAGGCTAAAGTTAGTGAAAATAATCGGTTATGATATCCTATATATCACTGGTTCCCAAAGTGGGGGTCGGGACCCCTTGGGGGGTCGCGAGGCCTTGGGTGGGGGTCCCCAGATGATTGTAGGATGAAAGAAAAAAGAAAAAGGCAACTGTTTTGATATATTTTTGAGTGTAAAACAGCATATCATTCCTGAAATCCATTTATATAATCAAAATAAACTGTTCAAATACATGTTAACTTGATTTTAAAATGTTTTTCTTCCCTAAAGTAGCGTAAGAGGCAATAACTTTATACAAGGGGGGGTCCCGAGTTGTTTACGTGTCAATTTTTGGGGTCCCAGCCAAAAAAGTTTGGGAACCCCTGCTATATATATATATATATATGCGCGCGACAACCGTTAGCTGATGCTAACGTTAATGCTAACGCAAACTCTTTATTAAACATTTGTCAGTGTGTTATCTCTGGTGTAGTTATTTACATAATGACTTTAGTAATTTATTATGGTTAAATGGATGAGGATATGCAGCAGCAGAGGAGAGGAGAGGCTCAGATATGGGAGAAAAAGAAAAAAGTGTTAAGCCCAACGCACACCGAAACGCCTTGACGCGTGGCAAAAGAGCCGCCTCCTTTATTTTCTATGAGAGAACGCACACCGGGGTGCATACCTATGTTCCCCGGGTGCATTTTTTTTTTTTCCGTAGGTGAGTTGGTACTTCAACCAATCACAAGTCATGAGAGTGACTTGTGATCTACAAAAAAGAACCAGGTGTCTTTCTGCAACACGGACATACGTTTCTTCTTTTCTTTATGACAAATGTATAAACCACGTGTTTAAAGCCCCGCACGGTTTGAGAAAAGCCTCTGAAGTGCCGTGACGCAGCGCGCTCCGGTGTGTGTTGAAATCCCACGTGGACGCACGACAGAGGATGTGCCGCGGCACGCTGCGTTCTGGTGAGCGTTGAGCTTTACAGTTTTCAGTTAGGATATTTTAATGGCTCTGTCCTGTGTGTTTCAGATCAGCTTTACCCTCTCCATGTGGGACCTCCAGAGCTGATAAATGCCACTAAAGCTTTACAGGTAAGCAGCAGTTTTATCATTATTAAAATGTTCCATTCTCTTCTTTATTAATTTGATAAAATACAAACTTGTGTTAATGTGTGTCCTACAGAAAACAAACTCTCCTGAGCTCATCCTCTGTCAGTCTGAAGATCATCATCTGCATCACTGGACACCAGTCCCAGTAAGTGCAGTATATTTAGTATAACATGAACCTTTATAGTTTTAGACCAAACATAAATGTAATGTTTCTCTTCCAGCTCAGTGGAAGTCAGGGTTGCCAGGTCTGGGCAGCCAACCCGCCCAAAAATATCTGAAAAACCGTGGAAACCCCGCGGACATATGGCACGGCTGGAATTTTCAATATTGTTTACCAGTAAACGAGCCCATGTGCTCCCGCGATGATGACAAACCGCTCCTTTCTCCTTCTCTTATTGAAAAAGCAGCTCACAGAGCCTTGAGATTTTGTCATTCGTAATAGTGATTTTGATCAAAGCTTGATCATAGCTTTAAAAACCGCCCAATTCGACCTGGCAACCCTGGTGGAAGTGTCCACCTGCCTCTGAGACGACCTCCACATTCAAGCTTCTGTCACTTCACCAAGGTAAGGTCTTACATTATACTGTCACTGTCTTATGGGAAGGTTGGTGTCCCTGGAGGAGTAATGGTTACCAGGTGTATTGGATTTTATCTGTAAATGTGACAATGTCTCTTTATTTCCACAGTATTCTCTCCTGCTGCCGACTGCAGTGTCCCCAGTCCTGTCCTCAGCCCTGTCTCCTGCTTCAGACGGAACTGTCCCCAGTCTTGACCCTGCTGTGACTGATCTGTCCCCAGCCCTTTCCCTGCTTCAGACCGAACCTGTCTCCTGCGAGGTGTAGAACAATATGGACATGTGGACTTTCCTTAGGCTTGTTAACAACTGAATTAGTTATTTGCTGCTGATGATGTTGTGTTAAACAATTAAGTTGTGCATTTGCAGACCTGCCAACATGTACGCATTTTGCGTAGTAGACACGCATTTTGACCTCTTAGTACGCTTGTATGATTTCATGTTCTAAACTACGCATTATGAAGATGTTGTCACTGACGTTCATTCTGCCGCTGAGCAGAGATCTGCTTGTACGTGTGTAACGCGTAAATAAACTATGCACAGGCTGTAAAGGTTCACTGGTGCTGTTTCGTCAAATATGCCACTTTCCCCGTGGCCGCAGCCATAGGAGCATTCACCTCCAGGCTGAGTGAGCCCCGCTGCCCCGTGCTCGCCCGCATCCACCGGCTGACTGTAGCCTCGTCTACTCACTAACCCCGCTCCAACTGACGCACCACTGGGGGTGATGAAACGTATGAGACATCGCACGGTGAGGTGAAACTTCTACCGCTGTATGTGAACTTTTACTGCTTTTCACTTAGTAGCTAGCGGTAGCGGCTAATGCATCAGTCTGCACAACAACAACAAAGTTACAGCGCGCAGCTGTGCATGAGACTGTGCACCAAAGTAATCCAAATTTTGTGACGACTGTAGCTTTCATAGCCGCGTGAAACGTGAGAGCTAAAACCTACAAAGCTAACGGATAGCTCTCAATTACTGAAGCTAGATCCTATGGCTAAATTGACCGGGCAAGTGCCCATGGCTCAGCGCGGTTGCGGTCAGTGAGGAAAGGAGAGGGCTGACCTCTCCAGGTGGACCGTGTTGTCATTGGGGAGAGGGCTGACCTCTCCAGTGGACCGTGTTGTCATTGGGGAGAGGGCTGACCTTCCAGGTGGACTGTGTGTCATTGGGGAGAGGGCTGACCTCCAGGTGGACTGTGTGGTCATTGAGTGCTCACAGATATGAGCGGTTCTGGCCTGGTTCCTGCTGATCAGAGATGTTAACGTTGGCAAGTTTACTGAACCTGAACCAAAGTTTACACTCTTTGGACTTGCAACTATTAAAATATGCCAAACCATTTGTAAGCTTTTAGTAGCCCACTGTAGCCAGAAAAAAACTGATACCATTCTATTTTGTATGGTAATGGTTGCATGGGCCATATTCCTAAATAGTCAAAAGTTTAAAATCTATATTTCAAAAACGAAAATGTAGTAATGTTTTTAGCCTTTTTTATGTACATAATTCAAATAGACTGTATCTTCTGATGTACAGAACCTGATTTGGAATTTAACATTATATACAAATCCTTTATTGTCTCTGACCACTCTGTGATGAAACTGAAGCCATTAGGAGAACTACAGTTCTAAAACAAAAAAGTTTAGTGCTGAGTCAATATAGTTGTTAATCATATGCTCTACAAAAAAGAGGAGTTCATTAATCATAGGTTAGGTTAGGTTACTTTATTTTTACCCGTAGGTAAATTTGTCTTGCAATTCTGAGAACTAGTCAACAGAATCTGTGTTCCCGCAAACTGCGCGTTCGCCACGGCCCCGTGAACTGTCACTTTTTTCACTATGTGTTTGCATGTCTGAATGCATCTGGTGATCTCCTCCCTTCGTAAACAATAGGAAACACTTGGAAACCACTAACAGTTCTTGACAGTTATCGGGAGATATTGCCTTGCCTCAACATATCTGGCTTGCCTCTTCACGCGTTCATCACCCCCTGTTTTTTTTTTTTTTTTTTGTACTCATAACATTTTTTCAATGTTGACAGGTCTGCGTTTGTAAGAAATAAAGTTTCTAAAACAGCACAGGGGTGGTCATTATGAATTAACCCAATCATTGGCCCAATTGGGTAAAATTAACCCAAAAATGGGTAGAATATAAACAACCCAACAGTTGGGTTAAAAATATCAACCCAACCCAACTGTTGGGTTGATATGATCGTTTGGTTCTTTCAACCCAATTATTTGGGTTATTATTTCAACCCAACTGTTGGGTTAAAAATAATAACCCAACTCATTGGGTCAAAATAACCTAACGTACTGGTCCAATAGTTACTCAGCAGCTGGGTTAAAAACAACCCAACTTGGGTTATTTTTAACCCAGCATTTTTAGTGTGTAGGAATGTCAGGTCTGTGAGATGAAATTTACAAAACTCTCACCTCAAGAGGCATAGTCGAACACACACAGGGGAGAAAACCTTACCAATGTCAGGTCTGTGAGATGAAATTTACACAACTCTCTCACCTCAAGAGACATAGAAGAACACACACAGGGGAGAAACCTTACGAATGTCAGGTCTGTGAGATGAAATTTACACAACTCTCTCACCTCAAGAGCATAAAGAACACACACAGGGGAGAAACCTTACGAATGTCAGGTCTGTGAGATGAAATTTACACAACTCTCTCACCTCAAGAGCATAAAAGAACACACACAGGGGAGAAACCTTACGAATGTCAGGTCTGTGAGATGAATTTACACACTCTCTCACCTCAAGAGGCATAGAAGAACACACAGGGGAGAAACCCTGCAGCTGCACAATCTGTAATAAAACCTTTACCAACAAGCGTAATCTGGATTCCCATAGAAGAGAACACACAGGGAAGACACAGTTGTTCCGTTTGTGAGAAAATATTTGACAGAAAATAGTGCCTCAAAAAACACATGAGACACTGACCGACACTGACAAAAACATGTTATTAACCCTCATTTGATCATTTTTTTACTGATTAATGTTATTCAGAGCTGATTTTTATTGTTGTTTTTAATTTTTGTTCAAAATTTACATCAGCCAGGTCCTTTTTGTTTTCATTGCCTTGTGAAGCAGTGATTTCTATTGCTTAAATTGACTTAACGCTGAAAATAACTTTCAAATTCTGCTTCTGATTTGTTTTCCTCAAACAAATATTTTTTTTGCTTTATTGTCTTTTTTGCGTATTGTTTCTTTCTTTTCCTTTTGTAAATTAAACAATGTAAAAACCTCATCTCTTTAGTCAAGATGAGGTTTCAAATCTCCAAATAAACCAAGTTGGTGAACCGTAATTCAAAATATGACAGTTTCATGTTTTTCTAATTATTATTTAAGCTCAGTACAGTGTTTTGCTATAATTATTGTCGCGGTGAGTCTTGACTAGTTGAAGGAAGTCCCAGAGAATCGTTTCTCGTGGCGTGGCGGGTTTCACAACTCGACTCACGTTTTTAATCGTGTAATGTGGACGGAAGAAAGATGCGACTAAAACCCCACAGGCCCACGCAGACCACGCCAAATAGCACAACATTATATCACCAAAAGTTCACAAGGACAACTTTTTTTCCAGCCACATTTTAACCACAAACAGTTTAGCGGCACTCATTGTGTTTGGACACTGCAGCTGCTTCTCTCCTCCGTCTCGGGGCTGATGTCCACCCAGGGCCGGAGTGGGACTCATTTTAGGCCCGGGAATTGTGGCTGAGACCGGCCCTGACAAAGAAGGCTGCAAAAAGGTCGCCTCAAAATTTTTCAAAGCTCTGCTTTAACCATGTTACAATGAAAAGCATTTATTTATTTTCTAAGATTTGGCTACATTCTTTTTAACAGTTAACATTTATTGTAAATTATTAATAAGAGAAAAATAAACACAACTGAATCATAAATATAATATATATAATATAGGTACATTCAACTATTATCCTCTTATCAAGACTAAACAAAAACAGACCAGGGCTATTTAATCACATTTTATACTGGGGCAGATTTTTCTGGGGCGATCATTTGGCACAAATGAAATAAATTACAATGTTATTATCATCATCCCTCCCGGAACCGCCACCTTAACGTGGTGGAGGGGTTTGAGCCCCTGAATGAGCCTCAAAGCTCTGTAGTCGGGGGCTTCGTGCCCCTGTTAGGGTCTCCCATGGCAAACAGGTCCTAGGTGATGGGTCAGACAAAGAGCGGTTCAGAAGCCCCTTGTGAGAGACCAACAGGCCCGGTTAGAACCATGAGGCCGTCCTTCTGTGGACCCACCACCTGCAGGAGGAGCCATAGGGGCTGGTGCAGCTCCAACAGCTGCCCCCATGACCCGGCAACGGACAAGTGGAAGAAAATGGATGGATGGATTATCATCATTGCTCGAATAGTATTAGGTGTATTTATATTCCAGCATTTTGAGTCATTTTTAATAAACCAACTACTCAGAACTAAACCATGACACAATCAATGCAAAAAAAGGCAATATCAGGGCTAGAGCAGGACTTAACCACATCTGAACCAGGCAGGGGCGGCGCCAGGGGGGGGGGGGGGGCGCTAGGGGGCGCTCAAGCACCCCCTGAGATTGTCAAAGCACCCCCAAAGATTTTTGTCACTAAATCAAAGGAGCACTAGTTATCTCTAGAAACATCCCTAGTATAGGAAGTTTAACATGAAAGGAGTGAGTAGGAAGGTTTAATTCCAATAGACAGGCCTCCGATTAGCCACCCGCACTGTTCACCTACTTTTCTTTAAATCCACTGAATCTGTTGTGTTTTTTTTTTTTTTTGTGACTGCAGCTTCTTAGATTTTTTTTTTTTTTTTTCTTTTTTTTTTCGATGTAGTACTTCGTACCAACTGTATGTTACGCTCCAGCCTAGTTGTATCTCTGTCACTCCTCTGCCGCTCTATAAGTACAGTCCTCCACTTCGGTCTGTTCTGATACTTTTTTTTTTTTTTTTATTTGTTTGAGCATTACCTGCTCAAAGGGTGGGCTGAAGCCAAGGCTTATAGCGCCCACCCCAAAATAAAAATAATATTACATTACATTTAATATTTACAAGGTAGCAAATCATAAACAAAGGAACATAGGGCAAAGTAACAATAAATGATGAAGAAGAATAAAACAAAACAACAGCAAAATAAAGAACAACAAAAGAATGTGCTACTTTTATGTTATAAAGGTTCATTAATACATATTATACTCTGAGATCTTGCTACTTCCCAGTTGTCATTACCATCCTTAATATAATTTAATTTGGGTTTAATTATCATTATTATTATATTTGTTTAATTGAGTTATATGTGAAGTATGATGTAAGCCCTACATAGTGTGGTGCATTAAAAAGCCAGGGTGTAGAACGGGCCAGTTGAAGAGGGCAGTAACTCCCCCTCAACAAACCCCCACCCAGCTGCCCTAACAGCTGATTTGTAGATGATGTTCCTATGCTGAGTGGTGCATTAAAAGACAAGGTTTTGAGCCCGTTGGGAGGGTCCCTCTCAACAGATTCATAACTTGCCTACCCTAATTCTCAATTTGTAAATTCGAGCAATAGAATGACAACCGTTCCAAGCAGCAACACTCTTCCTTGATTATAGAGGAAACACACATAATTGATCCTACTGCGCCTCTAGTGGCAACACATTTCTTGTTCTCTGTATATTTCAAAAGTCTTTTGTTTGTATTTATATTTGAACAGGTTGATGTTTGGACATCGTTTCAACTCCATTTCCAGTTTATTCCACAATTGTACACCATTAACTGTTGGGCTAAAACTTTTCAAAGTTGAGCTATGTTTCTGAGTCCTAAAGTTTAATTCATCACGTAATTCGTAACAACCAGTACGTTCTTGGAACCTTCTTTGTATTTGGCCCGGTAACAGTTTGTATCTTGCTTTGTATAACATCTGTACAGTTTGGAACTCAACAATGTCACAAAACTTCATGATCTTTGATTTTAAAAATAATGAGTTTGTGTGGTCCAAAAACCCAACTTTATGAATTACTCGGGTAGCTCTTTTTTGCAGCATTACTATTGGTTTAACTGTGTTTTATAAGTACTACCCAAACCACAGTACAATAATATAAATATGGCAAAATCAGAGAACAGTATAAGATATGTAGAGCTTTGATGTTTAAAATGTGCTTTGCTTTTGCTATTACTGAAATGCTTCTAGAAATATTCGTAGATATATATTTAATATGAGCTTTCCAAGTAATTCTGTCATCTATAATAACTCCAAGGAATTTGATTTCATGCACTCGCTCTATGACAACACCCTCTATCTGAATTGCTTCCTGAGCATTGGAATTACAGTTGCCAAATATCATCATTTTGCTTTTACTCAGATTTAGAGATAATTTATTTTGTTTGAACCACTTATTGACACTTTTGAGTTCCAAGTTAACAATCCGACACAGTTGCTGTAAGTCGTCACCTGATGCAAAAATATTTGTATCGTCTGCAAACAAGATAAATTTAAGTACTTGAGACGTTTTACAAATGTCGTTAATGTACATATTAAACAATTTTGGGCCCAGAATGGAACCTTGAGGTAAACCACACACAATTTGTCGACAACTCGACTGATAATCACCTATTTTCACAAATTGTTTTCTATTTTTTAAATAACTGGTAACCCACTGTAGAGCTACCCCCCTAATCCCATAATGTTCTAGTTTATTAATTAGTATATCATAGTTTATTGTATCAAACGCTTTACTCAGGTCAATAAATAACCCTATTGCATATTTCTTGTTATCTACAGCATTAGTTATTTCTTCAATTATATCAAAGAGCGCGTGTGAGGTTGAGTGATTATTCCTAAAACCAAACTGATTGTCCGAGAGTAAATTACACCTTTCAATAAAGCTGTCAAGTCTAGAGTTATAAACCTTCTCTAAGATTTTTGAGAATTGCGGTAAAAGGGAAACAGGTATGGGGTGAGATTTGTGTCATATTGATTCATTGATGCAAAAATATAAATTAATTCAAAATCCCAGATTTATTCACAATGTCTAATTTGCGTGCTTAGATTTATTCACGTAAAATATTATTTGCAAATATATATTTGTGAATAAAAGGTATGTTTTGGTTTGTGAATCTCTGCTTCTGTGAATAAAACATATTTTTGTGTTTGTGAATCTGTACTTTTGCATGTGCCAATTTGAATCTGCATTTGTGAATCACCTAAAGGGTGAATTCTTCTCCTTTGTGAATGTGGATATTTTTGAGACAAATGTCACACGTTTTTATGAAAAATCTATGCACAGTTTTGAATCCTCGCAAAATCCGGATTTATTCAAAAAGTTAGTTTTGCATGCAATTTTTTTGAACAAACATTCTTTTTTATATAAAAAATAACTTTCAATTTATTCGAAATAATTCACATTTTATTTGTAAATCTCTAGTTTTGCATGTGAGAGTTTGAATCTGCACTTGTGAATCACTCACCGCGTGCATTCAGCCTTTGATCTGCCGAGGATCTTTTTGACACAAACATTCCGCCGTGTGTTCTCCCAGATTAATGCTCGCAACAGCACAGTTCCCGTCGTGACCGCTGGGGGCAGTGTGATGACATTTCCAATGGAGACGCTGTAGCCAAGGAGAACACGGTAAAAAATGACCTTATTTTTGGAAACATAGCTCTTTATACTAATTCAAGGGCGCTGATTTCAAAAATCAATGTTGCCAAGCCCAGTTCTTGTGTTAAAATGATCAAATCGGTCATCAAAGATGACCTCATCATCCATATATGGTAAAATATTTAGTTTTGTGTTTTGAAATGGAAACAAATCTATTTTACTAATTCAAGGGTGTTGATTTAAAAAACAATCTATGTTATCGAATCATATTATTGTGTTAAAATGGTCTAATCGGTCATCAAAGATGACATCATCATCCATATGGTAAAATATTTAGTTTTGTGTTTTGTGTGAAATCGAAACTAATCTATTCTACTAATTTGAGGGTGCTGATTTAAAAAATCAATGTTGCCAAGCCCAATTTTTGTGTTCATGGTCAAACCGGTCATCAAAGATTGCATTTCGTTCATCTCAATGAGTATGTTGATAGCGTTACTGTGTCTGCGAGAGATACCGACGTCTTGATACTCCTGTTGGCACATAGTGCAAGAGTCACCACCAATATGTGGTTTTGGGCTGGTACGGCAAAACATCTTCCCCAAATGTGTTTAGAGGCACTGCTCCCCTTCCACGCAATCACAGGGTGTGATAGCACCTCGTTCATCTCTAGTTATTCCAAGAAGACAGCGTGTAAAGTATTTGTTAAAAACTATGACCTGCTTGAGTCTGTTGAAGGAGTGCTTGAGGTCTCCAAAATCGCATCTGCTGAGAAGTTTGTCTGCCGATTATGAGATACGACAGAGGAGTCCCTCGACCTTGCTCGCATGGAGCTCTTTGGTAAAGTTAGTGGCCCTGAATGAGTGATGCATTTAAACACCATCTGTTGAGGCCACATTACCAGGCCATGGTGGCCAGCCGCACGTCGCCAAACCACCTTTTCCAAAACCAGAGGAGACAGGATGGAAATTGCAAGAGAGCCAGTTGGTACGGGTTCTGTCAACCCTTGATCCTGTACCTTAAGCATGTTTGGAGATGGTGTTTTGTAAATACGGTCCACGTGCGCAGCTTCTGGCTGTTGGGACGTGGAATGTCACCTCGCTGGGGAAGGAGCCTTGGCTTGTGAAGGAGGTTGAGAGGTACCAGCTAGATATAGTCAGGCTCACCTCCATGCACAGCTTGGGTTCTGAATCCCAACTCCTGGAGAGAGGCTGGACGCTCCACTTTTCTGGTGTTGCCCACGGGGAGAGGCAGTGGGCTGGGCTTGCTTATTGCACCCACCAGCTCAGCCGCCACGTGTTGGAGTTCACCCCAACAGGTGTCCTTACGGCCTTGGATTGGGGACAGGTCTCTCACCGTTGTCTTGGCCTACGGGTCCAACATCTGTGCAGAGTACCTGGCCTACCTGGACTCCATTGTTTTACTGGGGGACTTCAACGCCCACTGGACCCTGAGTCGTGAGACTTGGGACTTGGGACCGACTTGGGACGAGACACCCTAGGCCGGAGGTCGATGATCGACTTTGTAGTTGTGTCATCTGACCTCCGGCTGCGTGTCTTGGACACTCGGGGGAAGAGAGGGGCTGAGCTGGTGGTGAGCTGGATCCGCTGGAACGGGAGGAAGCAAATCAGATCTGGCAGACCCAAATGTGTTGTGAGGGTCTGTTGGGAACGTCTGGTGGATCCCTCTGTCAGTAGGGTCTTCAGCTCCCACCTGCGGAAGAGCTTCTCCCAGATTCCGAGGGAGGTTGGAGACATGGAGTCCGAGTGGACCCTGTTTTCCTCCTCCATTGTTGATGCGGCCGTTCGTAGCTGTGGCCGTAGGGTCGCTGGTGCCTGTTGCAGCGGCAATCCCCGAACCCGTTTGTGGAGCCTGGAAGTAAGGGATGCCATCAGGCATCAAGTACCTACTGTACTGTAGGTACCATGGCTATTCGATGAAGAGCGAACCCATTTACGGTCACAAACAGTTCCACTGTGCAGCAGGGCAGAAGTGGAACATAATGACCTCAATTCAGGCCTTGCCCCTCTGTGTGAGAACCACTAACCACTAAGCCACTGTCAGACTGGGATTCAGGACTACTACTAGTCTATTTCCTCCACTTTTTAAAATGGTAAATGGCAAATGGTCATATTCTCTCACCTCTGGTTCCTGACCCACAGTTTGGGAACCGCTGATTTAAAACTAACTGAAACCTGCACCTGACGGTTATTTCTGTCTTACTGCTGAGAATTAGTCTGTGAGTAACCCAATTCATTTTAGACTGTGCACATTTAGAGAACCAGAGTTACTGTAAGTAACTGTGCTCATGAGAACCGTGTGGATTCAACTCCTCTTTGAGACAAAAAGGCCACGTGTACGGCTTTACTCTTGTCTATTCACCAAACTACTGTCCTGATGCTCCGCTAGAAACAATAAGAAGAGAGTTTAAATGAGAGTGTGGCGATGCAGCCCCGAGTCCGAGCAGAGAAAACATGAGGGCAGCGCCCGGGACACGGGGGACATGCAGGAGGGGAGGCGAGCACCGGGAGAGACAGTCAAGCGGGGACGTGAAGGGGAGAAGCACTTGCGCCTTGGAAGTGACAGGGAGAAGGCGCTAGGTCTCTCCTGCTCATCCACTTCAGCAGACTACTGCGTTTTGGTGTTGTGACAAAGTAGGCGGAGAGTGAGTGAGCGCTGTCAGAGAGCCTGTCCCCGTAATCAGTGAAACAACACTGTAGTTTGACGGAGATGCGGGGCCCTTGCGGCTGCGGGGGCCCTACGCACCTTGCGTAGTTTGCGTATAGGAAAAAACGGCTCTGTACTCCAGGGTGCTGGAGAGGAGGATCCGGACAATAGCCGAACCTTGGATTCAGGAGGAACAATGCGGTTTTCGTCCTGGTCGTGGCAGGAATTTCTAGGCGCAGCCAGGGGCCGGAGGGTGTCCTGTTTGGGAACCTCTGCAGGATCTCATCTGCTGTTTACATATGATGTTGTGTTGGCTTCATCAAATCAGGACCTTCAGCTGCTCTGGGGCGGTTTGCAGCCAATATGAGGATCAGCACCTCCAAATCCGAGGCCATGGTTCTCTGTGGGAAAAAGGCGGCTTCCCCTCCAGGTCGGTGGACAGTCCTTCACGTTGAAAGGAGCAGCTGAGATGGCTCGGGCATCTGTTTCAGATGCCTCCTGGTCGCCTCCCTCGGGAGGTTTTCCAGGCATGTCCTATTGGGGAGAGGCATCGGGGATCCCCCAGGATGGAGGTGTGTATGGATCGGGAAGTCTGGGCATCTCTGCTCAGTCTGCTGCCTCTGTGACCCAGCCCCGGATAAAGCGGAAGAAAATGGATGGATGGATGGATGAGACTATTAGTCATGAAAAAAACACTTTTTTCACACTATGAATAATAATAATGTTAATAACTAAACAGTGGAAGCAGAATTGCATGTAAATTTGTATCAAAATCAGCAGATTGAACCTTAGTTATGTTGCTTTATGATAATTGACATTGACTTTATCATCGACATCTACAAAAAAAATGTATGAACACAAAAAAGGAAATGTGAGTGTAACATTGGCCTTTCATGAAACTCATTTACCACATATGGGCAATGACGTGATCATTGATGACCGATTAGACCATATTAACGCAAGAATTTGGTTTGATAAAATAGATTTTTTTTAAATCAACACCCTTGAATTAGTAAAATAGATTTGTTTCAATTTCAAAAAACAAAACTAAATATTTACCATATATGGATGATGAGGTCATCTTTGATGACCGATTAGACCATTTTAACACAAGAACTGGGCTTGGCAACATTGATTTTTGAAATCAGCGCCCTTGAATTAGTATAAAGAGCTATGTTTCCAAAAATAAGGTCATTTTTTACAGTGTTCTCCTTGGCTACAGCGTCTCCATTGGAAATGTCATCACACTGCCCCCAGCGGTCATTCTGGGAACTGTGCTGTTGCGAGCATTAATCTGGGAGAACACACGGCGGAATGTTTGTGTCAAAAAGATCCTCGGCAGATCAAAGGCTGAATGCACGCGGTGAGTGATTCACAAGTGCAGATTCAAACTCTCACATGCAAAACTAGAGATTTACAAATAAAATGTGAATTATTTCGAATAAATTGAAAGTTATTTTTTATATAAAAAAGAATGTTTGTTCAAAAAAAATTGCATGCAAAACTAACTTTTTGAATAAATCCGGATTTTGCGAGGATTCAAAACTGTGCATAGATTTTTCATAAAAACGTGTGACATTTGTCTCAAAAATATCCACATTCACAAAGGAGAAGAATTCACCCTTTAGGTGATTCACAAATGCAGATTCAAATTGGCACATGCAAAAGTACAGATTCACAAACACAAAAATATGTTTTATTCACAGAAGCAGAGATTCACAAACCAAAACATACCTTTTATTCACAAATATATATTTGCAAATAATATTTTACGTGAATAAATCTAAGCACGCAAATTAGACATTGTGAATAAATCTGGGATTTTGAATTAATTTATATTTTTGCATCAATGAATCAATATGACACAAATCTCACCCCATAAACGGGCCTGTAGTTTGTGAAGAGATGTTTATCTCCTGCCTTGAACAGAGGAATCACTTTTGCTACTTTCATACTTTCAGGAAATTGTCCAGTTTGCAGCGACAGGTTACAGATGTTGTTAACGGCTTAGAGATACTTTCAATAACATTTTTAAAGTTTTCATATCCATGTCATGGTAATCTGTCGAGGTTTTATTTTTACACCCTTTAACAATGTCCAGTATCTCCTTTTCCTCCACAGGTTTGAGGAACATGGACAGAGGATTTGTGTCTATCAGTTCACAATTATAGTTCTCAACATTTGCAATTTTTGCAGCAAGATTCGGTCCAACATCTACAAAGAATGTATTAAATGTATCGACTACTTCATTCCTATTATTTAAAGTGTTATCCTCATCTTTGAAATATTTTGGATAATTAATCGTTCTTGGTTTATTTCTAATTATACTATTTAAGATATTCCATAAACCTTTAATATTATTCTTATTGCTATCTAACAACTTATTATAATAATCCTGTTTACATTTTCTAATGATACCTGTCAGTTTATTTTATATTTCTTATATTTATCCTCAGCTTCTTTTGTTCTATCATTTATACATTTTTTGTAGAGTGAATTTTTTTTCTTGCATGCATTTAGTAATCCCTTAGACATCCATGGGTTTTCTTTACCCTTTCTGTTTTTACAATATTTCTTCATTGGGCAATTTTTGTCATATACTTTATGAAATATTCGCATAAACTCATCATATGCCTTATTAGTATCATTCTCTCTATATACAATACTCCAGTCTTGAGCTAATAGTTCCTTTTTAAATACCTCAATAGTTTTTTCTGTTTTTACCCTTCTAAACCAATAACTATTTTCATCATCAATATTTAAATATCCATTTTTGTACAATACAAAAACTGGCAGGTGATCACTAATATCATTTATCATTAATCCACTGACTGTATCACTATCTATTTCATTTGAGAAAATGTTATCGATCAAAGTCGCACTATGGGTTGTGATTCTACTCGTTTGTTATTAGAGGAAACAGACCTATACTAAATAAAGTATTTATACATTTGTCCGTCTTTTTATGTTTATATGGGTTTAACAGATCGATGTTAAGGTCTCCCCCCACAAACATTACTTTATGATTTAAACCTGAAAAGTGCTCCTCCATCCAATTAGAAAAACCTCTATATCAGAGCCAGGTGTTCTATAAATACAACTTACAATAATATTTTTCTTTTTTTGTCTTGTAATTTCTACAGTAAGGCATTCAAGTGCATCATCCACTACCATAGTCTTATTTTCCATTACTTTATAACTATAGTTGGAGTCTACAAACATAGCTACGCCCCCCCCCCCCATGTTGTTTCTTCTGTTCATACTTATAAATTCATAACCATCAATAGAAAACTCAATTTCTTTGTCATTATTAATCCATGTCTCTGTGATTAAAATTACACTAAATGGTTTAGAAAACTGTTTTAAGAAGTTTTTGATGTGGTTAAAGTTTGCATAGAGGCTACGACTATTGAAGTGGATTACAGTGAATGCCTTAATGTTCTTAAGTTTACTATTGTAAAGATCCTCTGTATAATATTGACAGTCATTAGTAGCTCTAGTAAAGAAGTTATTTTCAGGGTCGATGTCGATCTCAGTGTTCTGTAAGTCATATTGTGATAATGTAAAATCCTGGTTATTTGCTTCAGCAATTCTCCTTAATGAAAGGTCCAAGTCGATGCTTCCTATAGAACTATATGTATTACAGGACATGTGAAATATGTGCTTTTACATACCAAAATCCATACGCTTTTCCTGTGTTTATACTTGATTTGGTGTACTGGTGCGCGGACGTACAATGAGTTTATCATAACGCAGAAGGCAATCTCCCCCCTTTCCCTGGCAGCTCTCAGCTCCGGCATCAGTTCTTTTCGCTTCCTTTGGATGGATTCCGTGTAGTCCTCGTTAATGAAAATTTTGGTCCCTTTGAGGTGTTTAGCCGCTGCAGGATTGCTTCGCGATCCTTCCAACACAGCAGTCTGGCGACGATGGGTCTCGGCCAGACTCTCCCGCCATCAGGCTTCCCCACGCGGTGAGCTCTCTCTACCTCCACCGGGTGTTGTAGATGTAGCTTCTCCCTCAGTAGTGTTTTAACTTTCTCCTCTGCGTCGGCCCAGGTCTCCCCAGGCGTCTCCAACACTCCCTCAAAGACCAGGTTGTTTCTGCGGCTCTGTCCCTCCAGATATTCCAGTTTGTCCGTGATAATATGCAAGTTGTCACATACTTTATAAAATCGTTTTGTGTGGTGTTCGTGCGCTCAGTGAGTTTCAATGTTCCTTCTTTCAGAGTGTCCACCTCACCTTGCGTGAACTGTAGGCTTGTTTTTAGTTCTTGTATGTCCTTTGTCTGTGAATCCATTCGGGTGTTTGTTGCTTCCATAATGATTTTAATGAATCCCTTGAAGTTCTCCTGTTGTTGATGCATTATTTCCCTAAACATGTCCCTTTGATGCTCCATGAGTTCCGTGACTCGACTGAGGCTCACGTAATCCTCATCCGCCGGCGTATCTGGCAGTTGCCTCGCCTCTGTTTTAGTCGGTTTAGCATACATTTTTCCAAAAAGTCTAATATTAAGAGTTTAAAAGCATGTCGGCTAATCAGCTAATTACCGACCATTGTGCGGATATTTTACTTTAAAATACAGTGAAATTTTGTCGTCAGGACAGGAGTCTGAATCCACCCTGCATTTGTTTTGGCACTGTCATATTGTGTCTTTGTTTTGGGTGGAT
The DNA here is from genome assembly GCA_007210695.1 of Neogobius melanostomus. Lineage (NCBI taxonomy): Eukaryota > Metazoa > Chordata > Actinopteri > Gobiiformes > Gobiidae > Neogobius > Neogobius melanostomus. Next base: position 749,761 of record VHKM01000132.1, read on the forward strand.
GTTGAAAAAATGTGTTTCAGGATATGAAGCTTGATGCTGTTTCTTTTATGCTAGAAGAGTTTATAGACATGATTTAGTTCATTTAATCATTGTACGATTGTTCAAACTAAGAGACAATAGTAGCTACGGCCAAAGTTTTATCGTAGCAGTTTCAGGCTTCAGAAGGCGAGTGTTTAGCTCAAGTGAGCGCCACATGCTTGCGGTTGGATCCCCATTAGCTCCCACAAGTGGTTGCTAGTCTTCCTGGAGTCCTGACATAATGTAAAATTACAAAACAGTTAAAATGGAATACATGAATGTTACACTTTTCACATATACCATACAACCATAGGACACATATTGGACATGGTTACTATTGCTCACATGTACTGAGCTAATTGACCTTTTACTTTCAGCTCGAAATGTGGTGTACGTTTAGTGTTTCTAATGATAAAAGGAAGGGAAATCCAGGCATTTGCCCCTCTGTACAGAACAGGTCTTTTCATTGAGTTACTATTGGATCTGGGAACAACCAAAGAATTTGCCGTCACTTGGCAAGTCACATTATCTGTGACAGAACCCGCTGAATAAGAGTTTGTTAAAGAGGGGGTATTGTGCTTTTTTCAATCACATAGCACCAGTCTATAGCATACTACAATGATGACGTAACCTTCTGTTGGTCTGTATATGCAGTAAATTAAAATAACTGCCTTGAATAAAATTGCTCTCTCAAAATGGCTGTACTGAACGTCTTGAAATAGGCCTCTGTCTCTTTAAGAAGCTTTCAGACACGCCCCCTTCAGCACACTGCTGTGGCATCTAAACAACACTACTGTGCGGGGAGGGGGCTCTGCTGAGCTGAGGAGCAGTGGTTGGTGGCTTGGCTGGTGACGAAAGGTCCAGAGGCGTCTCCAGGAGGTGGGGCGTTCCTAGGAGGACTGAGGCATAGCTACACCTAAAATGGCTGCCGTCTAAGTTTTTACTGATTACTCAAAAATATGTGAATGAGCCAAGGCAACACTCCAGGCATGTGTTTAATGAGGGAATGACATAATAACATGATATAAAGCTTGAAAAAGTCCATTTTACATAATACCCCCCCTTTAAACAAAAAACGGGACTGTTTCTCCATGATAACATGAGGATCTTGCCTGTACTTTGGCCTCAACCGTTAACCAAGACATCTCCTGTGCATCTCACGGACATTAGTTTGAAAAGGACAGTGTTGCATAACTGCTCTGTTTTGAGAAATTTGAAGTTTCTTTAGATGCTTTTGTGGAGCATTGGACCACACTATAGGGCAGTAATGTAGGTGAGACAATACCATGCTTTGGACAACAGTTTTCAGAACAGGAGTTGGGCAGAAAGCAGAACATTTCTCTGCTAGACCTTTGCCCATCATACCGACAATATGATTAATCTGATCTGACCAAGACAATAACTGATCCAGTCTGATACCCAACAGCTTTACAAACTGACAGAGATCTTCTCTGCAGCGAGAGGATGGCTCACCGTATGAATGGCCAATCAGGACGCAGAACACAATGTGCATATGGCGTTCATATGCTGTAAAAAAGCATGCAAAATTGTATTTGCAAAAATCTGCGAAACAGCAAGGCCACGAAAGCTGAACAGCGTTATAGCGAGGGACCAAAGTTAATTTGATTATAGATTGTATTTTGTTGGGCTGTGGTTTCCTAAACTGGGTATATGTAAATGAAGGTGTGTGTTGATGAGCCATATTGGGACATGATCTGGACTGCACCTGGCTAACAATGGTTTTATTTTTTTAAACCATATATAATACTAATATCATGTTTTGTTTACAACTTGGTCCGGTGAAGATTGAGTTCTTTATTTTGGGAAAAAGAAAACTAATACACACACTGTTTCATTGCTTTTTGTCATGTTTTCGTCACTCTTTTGTTGCATTTTCATCCTTCTAATTTTCGTTGCTTTTTCAAGAAGCTTTTAGTTTTGGGTAAGTGGGGTGTATCCCATGTTTTTATGTTGATATAAGTTTGAATGTTAATCTTATTAGACCCCTAGTGTTCAGGGAAAACGTTTGCAGGTTTGTTTCTTATGGAAATCTCATTTACTCCTGAAACCCTAGCGTCAGACTCTTCTGCTGAAACCCCACTCAGCGTTTTCTGAGAGAAACTCGAGCCTCGGCCGCTCTGCTGAAGTGTGTTTAAACCGCTCTGAAAGATCACAGTGAATCTGAGTTTGAGAGATTAGAGCCTAGAGTTACAGCGTGCTTTACTCATGCTTTAAATTGATCTTATCCCCAGTCGAGATGTGATTTAGTCCGATTTAGGTCCACTTTAGAGCCGCTTTATCCTGACTTGATCTTGATCTCGGCCACTCACTGCTGCCCCGTCCCAAAGTTTATTATCTCTGGACTCCATTTTCCAAGAGGATTTCCGCTGACACCTCAACTGTAAACAGACTGTGGGAATGATGTCTTTGTTTCTTTTTGAACATTACATTTTGGGCTTCATTACCTTTTGCCCCCACGAAGCTGGTATTAGCAGGACTAGTTTTTTTTTAGCGTGAATCAAACGGTCGTGCCCGTTTCTGTCCCGCTCCTGTTCCTCGTGGACAGGCCCAGGAGGAGTTTGGGGTTTTGAAGATTCCTCCTGAGCGTCTCCTCCTCTGACGGCGGCAGACGGGGCGGCGTTACCATGAGAACAGCTTCAGTCGGAGTGTTTGTTTTGAGGGGGAGAAAGTGTCCCCTTTCAAAGACAATGAAGCGCCGTTTTCCCTCCAGGCTCTGAGTCAGGAGTTTGGAGCTGGTTTGGAAAAAGCTGATGCTACGCAGGGGGGGAACATCATACACGACCCCCCCCCCCCCCCAAAAAAAAAAAAAACCATTCAAAATTACAGGGGACGTTTTAACCAGATTTATAATCAATTAAATCATTTAGTTGAATGTTTAATTTGAACCATAGAACAATACATGGAAAACACAAACAGATATAGACTCGTAATCCAGTCTGCCAACAGTGAGCTCGACTAAATATACAGCTCATACTTATTTATTTATTTACAGGGACAGTACACATTAATGAACATTTCTGTAAATGTGTCAGTATTAGCTGCAAAGCTAGTTTTCAACTGTTGTCCCTGGGCAAGGTGTATAATGCCAACAACAATTATAAAATATAAAACAATTTAAAATTGAGGCTACATACTTACATAACAAATGTTGATACAATTCATACATTAATAACATCTGAATGTTCGTTCTGTGACTTGCACAATAGAATGGAGAGTTTAGTGCAAGGGCAGGTCATACATTTAAACATCGGTAGACATTTTAATTCAGTCCGTCTGCATCTGTAAATCACAGGCTTAATCTTAATTAAGCAAAAGATATAATAGAACTGCGACGAGTATTAGGTGAAGATTAAAGCAGGTGTTAAAAGGGATTAAGGAAAACAAACTGATATTAAACACATCAAAAACAGTTGCAATGGTCGTGGGGTCTAACAAGAACATTAAATTAGATCCAGAATTGAAACTTGAGATAGAGGGAGTTCAAATAAAACAAGTATATGATACCAAGCTGCTGGGAGTTTTAGTGGACTGTAAATTAAACTGGACCAAACACATAGAAATGATAGGGGTAAAAATGGCGAGGGCAATCTCAATGATAAAAAGACACAAGCACTGTCTTACACAGAAATCTACGAAACAAATCACACAAGCTCTGGTACTGTTCTACTTGGACTACTGGCCAACAGTTTGGTCAAATGCGACGTCTGAAGTGATACAAACTTTACAAATAGTACAGAACCGAGCAGCTCGAACGGTGCTAGGCTGTGACTACATGACAAGCACAAAAGAAATGGAGTTGATATAATTAACTAGGTTCAGGAGCAGGACCACGCCTCAATCAATTAACCTCTGCATACTAACCAATCCTGCATTCACCTCACCACGCCTCTAATTAACCAGGAGCCTATATATACTCATCAGGCAGCTTCATTCCTGTCTGTTCGAAACTATCGACCCCGCCCTCCCTCCCTTTACGTCTTATCTTTCAGCACCGATTCTCCTGCTTGGAGGGGGGTCCTGAAGAGCTGGGATAATCGAGACAGAGCCCCCACCCACAGTCTCACCAGTTCACACTATCTTGACTAATTAAACTCTTTAATAGCACTTGGTTGTGGCGTGGTCCTTGCTAGTGAAATGCTTAGTAAACTAAAATGGCTGTCAGTGAAAAACAGACTTTATCCTCTGTGAAAAGTATTATGTCAGCAAGATGTCCAAGGATTACTTATGAAGATCTCCTGTTCAGCTACGAGAATATAAAACCAGACATGCAACGGCCAGAAAATGTCTCTTGCCAGTAGTAAGATCGAATAGCATTATGAGGATCTTACATAAAGAGCTATGCATGCATGGAATGGACTTCCAGATAGCCTAACGCTAGTGGAGGACAAGAAGAGATTTACATTTTTACTGGAAAAACTCTTAGAAACAAATTTGTAATAAATTTAGCTAATGAATGTGTTATGCGATATTCCTTTTTTAATGCAAATATGTACTGTTCATATACACAGCTTTAATAGGTTTTAATTGGATATACAAATGTATTAATACACATTTTGTATGAATTTAAAGACTGTTTTTACATTTTGTGAATGGATTTAGTGGACCCCAGGAAGAATAGCGACAGCATGACTGCGCTAATGGGGATCCTTTTAATAAACAATAAACAATCTGGCAGGTTTGTGGATGTTTCTTTGTTTGACACAGCTGTACACAGTTATATATGAGATGAACATAGGACTAACAAGGTCACAATTCAATGGCAACCGGGAAAAGGAGTCCCTTTTTGACTTAGACCAAAAAGTGAGCCACAGGTTCAGGGCATAAAATGTACTGTTGGTCCCTAAAAAAATAATTTACCGGATGAAATTGGAATGTTTTCAAAGAAATCTCCCTAACTGTGGTTTGTACAGAAATATCTTTGCGGTAGAATCCTTGTATGGCTCCATTTCATACAGGTGCAAAGTCAGATGCGTTTCAAGAGCAAGATTATGTCGTCACTTCTGCTGTCCCAAAAGTGGAAGAACAAGTTTTGTGTATGTATGTAATCAGTTACATTTACTACATGTACTTGAGTAACTTTGTGAAGTAATTGTTCTTCTTTTAGAGCAGTTTTATCATACGGTACTTCATTTAGATCATCTCGTGTTCTCTACAATGATTTAGTTTTTCTGTATTTTCTGCCGTTTTCTTGGAATTTTCTTTTTCGCTAGAAACTACTTACTTGCTCACAGTACTCGAGTAACATTTTCTCCAAACACTTGTTTACGTTTACTTGAGTAATCGTTTGGGTCACTACTTTTTACTTGAGTGAGATTCTGTGATGTTACTCTTACTTGAGGTAATATTTTGGCGACTCTACCCACCTCTGTAGCATGGATCCAGATGGGACAGTGAAGACTAACAAGACTATAGAGCAGGGGTGTCAAACACATTTAGGGTCGTGGGCCAATATTCAGCCCCCACGGCGGGTTATGGGCCGCATATATTGTGAAGGACTGGCTATAATATGCTGTTTATATCCTGATCTCTTATTTTGTCAGTGCCCTCTGCTGGACATCTGTGGAATTCTTTCCTTTTTAAATTTAAGATGCCCCCTAGTGGCTGGAGTGAGCATTCTGGCTATTTCTTTAAAAATCCATAACTCCGAACAGGAATGGGCTAGAGACTTACTTTGATTTTGACATACTCAGAAATTCATGCTCTACAAAGGGCCACATTAAATCATATCGTGGGCCGCATGTGGCCCGTGGGCCTCGTGTTTGACACATGTGCTATAGACTAACTAAAATGAGGACTGGTTACATTGTCTCCTTCACCTGAGAATATGACACCATCAGATTCTAGAAACAACCCATCATCTGCTTAGCTCCTGCCTTATGGGCTGGCTTTGGGGGGTGGGTCCTCTCCTCGGGGGGGGAGTCCTCTTCTCGGGGGTGGGTCCTCTCCTCGGGGGTGGGTCCTGTCCTCGGGGGTGGGTCCTGTCCTCGGGGGTGGGTCCTCTCCTCGGGGGTGGATCCTGTCCTCGGGGGGTGAGTCCTCTCCTCGGGGGGGGGAATCCTCTTCTCGGGGGGTGGGTCCTCTCCTCGGGGGTGGGTCCTGTCCTCGGGGTGGGTCCTGTCCTCGGGGGTGGGTCCTGTCCTCGGGGGGTGGGTCCTGTCCTCGGGGGTGGGTCCTGTCCTCGGGGGTGGGTCCTGTTCTCGGGGGGTGGGTCAGTTCCTATAAAGGCCTAGGTGAGCGCAGGTGAAGGCAGACGTCACAGCAGCAGGTCCACCATGGAGCCCCTGCCCCTCTCCGCACACTCTCTGCCCCAGGACGAGCTGCCCTCCCTGGACCTGGACGCCTTAGACTTCAGCCTCTACAGCCCCACGCCTCCGCCCAAGCCGACGTGGACGCACTCAGGGGACGCAGGTGGGTGACAATTCCTCTAGGGACTTTAGACGAAATCTCTGAAATCTCATTGAAAGGCATAAAATTAGATTCCAACTGGCATTAATTTCTTGGAAAATAATGACATTGCTCGACAGTTTTTACGAAAATAGTCCATCAAAAACACTAAAAGGTTTTGGCTGTAATTGTACTTAATGTACTTTTTACCAGTTCTTTTCATTGATATCCAAAATCCCATCTGAAAAAGCCTTTGTAACTATTTTATCAACAAAATAAATTTAAAATCATTGCTGAAACTACCGGCAATGTGGACTATTTATGGCATAAAATGTCTTATTTTTAAATGAAAACATAAAATGACAGAAAATTTGCAATACATTTTTCCCCTCATATTTATGTCTGTAATCTACAGCAAACGTTTTAAATCATTATCACTAAATTTAAAAAGTTTCCCTATTCACCTACAGCGTCTTGCCTTAAAGGTTATGAATTGTAAGTCTTTAATTTCATTGAATACCATTAAATTAGATTCCAACTGGCATTGAGTGTTAATTTCTTGATAATGACATAATAATGACATTGCTTGACTACAGCCATCAAAACACTAAAAGTTTGCTGAAATTACTTCATGTTGACTTATAATGTCCTGTATCTATAGAACATGGTGCCTGATTACATTAAAACATCAATACACAGAATAATTTAAAATAAAATGTAACATTGGGCATGCTACGGAAGGTTAGCGTTACTAATTGCTAAACTATAGTAATGTCAGTTTTCACTTCCTGAATCTGCTGTGACATGATGTGGACCCGACTATCATGCAAGGTTTGATGGCATTAACCATAACGTTATATGTCAAATTTGGGCTGTTGAACCACTTTGCTCCTTTCCATGTTTCTGTATCTTTATTTGGTAGAAAAATAGATTAATATTCAGCGTTTAGTGCAGGAGTTATGGGTAAAAAAGTAGTTTTCCTCTTTGTTTTCTCTCTGGCAGCCAGAAATGCGGTCTGGAAATGCTCTTTGTCATTTGTGCCACATATTGACATAGGCCTATTATTTAGAAGTAACCTGGTCCTGTCGCCCTCCAGGGGGCGCTCAGTTCGGCTGCAGCCCAGACTCCAGCTTCGTTCCCGGGGCTCCCGCCCAGCCCCCCCTGCCCCCTCTGTACCAGCGAGCGTGGGAGGCATATGGCTGAATGCCGTCCGCCCGCCGTACTCGTACTCGGCCCTCATCGCCATGGCGATCCAGAGCGCCCCGAGCCAGAGGCTGACGCTGAGCCAGATCTACCGCTACGTGAGGGAGACCTTCTCCTTCTACAGCCGTAGCAGGAGCGGCTGGCAGAACTCCATCCGCCACAACCTGAGCCTCAACGACTGCTTCGTCAAAGTGCCCCGTGACCGCAGCGACCCAGGTGCCCTTCCACACTCCTCGATATGATGCTTGGTTTACCATACCCGATACTTTTGTCGATACCTATACTAAAATATTTGTCGTCTAGAACCAGAAAACAGAACATTAACGTTGTCAAGAAATGTGTGGGAAATGGAAGATCATTTGGGAAATAATGGGGGGAAATCAGGAAAAAATGTGTAGTATTCAGAACACAAAATAAGGAAAATAATAGTAGCAGTTAAAATTGGCAAAAACAAAATGGGGCAAGAATAAGGATTTTTATTTATTTTGAAATAACATTGGGGGAAAATGAGGCAAACATTCAGAAGAAAATGGAAAACAAATTGGGGAATCATTTATTTGAGCTGAAACAAACAAGTTACTTAATGCTGTCCCTGGACCAACAGCATCAAAACTGTGTTTATTTATTTTTCCGGTACATTCGTGAATTGAATCGTCCAAAACTCGTCACTCACTTGATTGAATCAAGAGTCATAATTCACCTCCTCCATTAACTCGTTCACTCATTTGGTGCTGTTTTAGTATGTTAGACGGCGATTCAGACAGTATTTTATTTTTCCTTTGTCACATTATGCTCTAATATTAAGAGTGAAACTAAACTTTATGGTAAAAGTGGTTGAATATTTCTGTACAAAACAAGAGTTAGTGCACTCCGAAGTCGCATGTGGCTCAGTGTGAGTGAGTGACTCATTATTATTATTATTATTATTATTATATTATGAACTGGGAGAACAAATCACTCTGTGGTTCACGTCAATCGAAGGCACTGATACGTATGAATCAAATGACTCGACCGCTAACTCCCGACTAACCTAGCCTCGCACTGAAGTGGAAATAAATCGGTGTCAATGAGGTGGTCAATTCAGGAAGAGTTGGAAAAAACAGATAAATCTAATTTAATCCCAAGATTGTGGATTACATAAAATGCTGCTTCATCCAGTTGCGTAATTCTAAAATAGCACCAGATTACAATCATTAACCATCATTTACCGATTACCATTAATAACACTGGTTGGATTTAATTTCATATGAGAGCTACGGTTTTCGTCCACCGTAATGTTTTTCATTCAGTAATTTACATATGACTGACTCACTGAATCGACTCAAAACACCCGATTCACTTCGGTGAGTGATTCATTTTAACTCGAGTCAGTAAAAGGAATCGAACTTCACATCACTACGCTATACAAATAAAATCTGATTGATACCAGTAGTACCTAAACCTTTTTCCCCGATACCAGATGGGTATCGTTTATTGGTACCAGCCCAACTCCTCACTGCAAAAAGGACTGGAATTAAATATATCTGACCTTGATTTGAGTGATTCTGACTTGCCAAGGGAAAAAAACGAATCTGGCATTGGGATATAGTACATATATATCCGCCCCAAAAACATTGTGATTTTTTTTTTTTATCAATATGACCCAGCCGTACGTGTGACGACGATGAACAGAGACATGTGGAATGTTTGACTTCAAGGAAAGTGACTATAATGACAGACACTAGTTTATTGCTAAAAACGTTTTATTGAACAATGTTTAAACTAACGTGCTTTGGTTCAAACTAACGATGCGTTTGTGTGCCCTCAGGAAAAGGAAACTACTGGACTCTGGACCCGAACTGTGAGAAAATGTTCGACAACGGCAACTTTCGCCGCAAGCGGAAGAGGAAGTCCGACAAAGCCCATCCCTGTGATGCTAGCCCCGCCTCCTCTGACGCCAAACTCACTTCCTGTGAATTGGGAGAAAAGCGCAGTCCTAAACGGAAGCGTGGCAGCCCGGAGCGCCCCCTGCTGGGCGCTGTAGACCTGCTTCTCCACGACGACTCCTCCTCTTCTTCATGTGTCTCCGTTTCTTCGTGGGAACAATCGTCTCCAAACGCCGCAGACTCCCGCGCCTTCACCTTCGCCGAGCAGTACTTCCCCGTGGCGCCGGACAGGGCGGTTGTCAGTGTGACTCCCGACGGTCCCGCCGTGGTGCCGTTGAGCTGGAGCGCTGACTCCGCCGCGGCGGTCTCCGCCCCCTCACCCCTGTCCATGGTCGTCCCGCCCGAAGACACCGCCCTCTCGCCCCTGTCCTACCTGAGCCTCCCCGACCTGCAGGAGGCCGAGCAGCTGCAGGCCCAGTGCGAGGCCCTGTTCTCTGGGTACAGCACGGGAGACCTGCCCCAGGCCCCTCCTCCTCCATGCTCTGGGTCTGAACGCCCACGGCTCCTGACGGGTTCGGCCCTCAGACACGGAAGAGCAAATTTACAGTGGAACGTTGCACATTGTTCACTCCTCCTAAAAACGCATATTTGTACTTATTTATTTCTATTATTTAATACTTCTTGTGGATATTTATCTATTTATGACTTTCAGTTCCCACTTTGGCAGTTTTCCTTTTGTGTTTCAGCTTCATTGTGTTTATTTTGTCATGATTCGTCTTTTGTTCCCCTGTTTTTGTATGTTGTCTTTGGTCTAGTCCTGTGTTTTATTTTGACATGTGTGTTCGGTCCTTGTGATTTTGCTTTGCTTCCTTGTGTTAATGGCCTGCCCCGGCCTGATGTGTTTCACCTTTGCCCCGTTTCCTTGTGTATTTATACCCTTGTGTTTCCATTGTTCGTTGTTGTGTCATTGTCTATGTTAGCCCCGGTTTGTTTGAGTTTTGTCATTTCTGGATTTTGTTATTTTGGATTTCGTCTTTATTAAACATCACCAGTTTTGTTGCAGTCCTGCATTTTGGGTTTTATTTTCCTCGTTCCACCAACACACCATGACATATTTATGCTTTGTATATGATGTTTTTGTACTGAGATGTGAATGTTTTTGGAATAAAACTGAAAAAACCAGCAGGAATGTGTTTTTAACACACACACACACACAAAAACTATAAAGCAAAATGTTTACTCAAAATGTGTATATGCATTTCCAGTGAAGTCACGCATAGCTAAAGCACCATTTTGGTGACCGAAGTAGAAATGAATGAAGTGGAATATCTCTACTCTGGATGAAAGTGAAGGACTGATAGACAGTAGCATTTTGTTAATCGTAATCAATACTGAAGAGATAACTATAAAAAGATGGCTCCAGAGACACATGTTTCCGTAAACAAACATGTGGTTATGTATAAAAGGCAAAGATGTCAGACCAGCTAGATCAGGATTTACAAAAGATCTGCTTCCACTCTGAAGACTAAATTAACAACATCCAAGAGAGAACAGGAGACCTTTCTTTTACAGTTTGTCATTTTTACGCCTGTTCCTACAAATGCGCACATTTTGTTAGACATCGAATCACGGATCCGATTTAAATTGAATGTTCTATAAGTGTACAATACTAACGTATGGGGAGGTATGTTTTGTCAGTTTCATGGCATTTATATGATTTTTGTGGTTACTTTATCATTAAAATAAAAAAGATTGGATGAGAGGACACTTTTAGAGGCTAATTTGTATATAAAGTAAAATGCGATGATTGGTGGCTAATGCTAACGGCTATAGGAAAAATACATTGAGCAGGCTAATGCTAAAAAAAAACAGTGGTTACCGCAGTTAGCATTTAGCCTCTATCCAGCGCCGGCTCCCAAACAAATTGTCTGGGGGTGCACCACAGTTCAAAAAGGGTGCAAATAAAGATTTTCACTATTATGTGACATCTTAAAGGAGCTGTATCATGCTATTTTAGCCATTCCAAAGTAAAGTATAGGCATATATATGATATATTGTACCTCTATCACTATGGAGTACTCATTTTTGAGAGAAATATAAGTATTTTTGGGGGGTATTTTCTCTACCCCGAAGACAAAACGCTTCGATTCAGTTAACTCCGCCCCTCTCTCCGCTCATTCCACATTTGCAGTATTATAAATATAAATATCGCTGCAAAAAGTGAAGTTACTTCACATAATGCAGTTATAAGGAGTTGACATGTGCAAAGCAGTTTCATAAATGGCTAACACACACGCTAACACGCGTTTTGATTGACTCACCGCTCAGTCTGGCTCCCCATGAGATCCGTTGGTTATAAAAGTGAATCCACTTTGATTCTGGCCAAGGTTCACCAAGCATCCATCAGGTGGTTGATAAAGTCGCTTAATCCCGGAAAGAAATTCCAATTCTGGCGAGTGCACTCTTCTTTAGGAAGGTTGAATAGTCTGTTCCTCTCGTAGCCAAACGCGCATCCGTGACATTATCGTTCGGTAAGAAAAAGAACAGGCGTGTCCAGAGTAGGTTAGAAAGAGCTCAGTCTTCAAAAACAACACTTATGCTCGGATCTATGGCTGCTCCGGGCCGTGGGTGCGCTTGATTAGCGTCGCGGGACAGCACAGACGCGTCGGAGAGTTGCTGCTTTTTTTTGTTTGTTTTTCAAAAAAAAAAAAAAGCTGTTTTATAAATTAAAACCAGGCCTTAAGGCATTACATTACAGACGTAGAGCACTTCCGTTCCTTTGTGACGACACAACTGAACAGCTCAGTGGTTTACCAGGAGAGGGCGGAGCAGCTGCTCAGAGAGCAGGATTCAGGAGGATTACTTAGAACTGCGTGAATGAAGCCAAAACCGCTCTGGGGGTGTTTTTGATAAGGAAATAGCATAACAACATGGCTAAAAACTCCAAAAAGTCGATTTTGCATGATATAGGACCTTTAATGTAATCAAAAGTGAGGGTGCAAACCTTTCAAAATGAGGTTGGAATGCACCCTTTTGCAGACCTACCTCTGTCACATGTTGTATCCAAGGCGAGATGTTTAGAGTGTGGTTCAGGGCTTTCTCTTGGAGAGGTTTGTACGACCTGTAGCTCAGCAGCTTTAGCTCATGGCTTTGTACTTTTAACACTCCAGGCACTTTATAAGGATCACACCCTAAGTGTTCAGTTTTCTTTAAAGCAGTACTAAGTAAATCATGCCCCTAGAGGCCATAAGCGCCACTGCAGGTGTTGTAGCATGTTGCGGTTTTTTACTCATTAATTGTCCGTGAGAGTAAATACTACGCTGACAGAAAAGGGACAGAGGGATATTGTTCATCCAATTACACAATGGAGATCATTTTTTTCACTTAAACTTGGCTGTAAATACTGTTTAAAGTGGCGCTAGCCCACAGTTAGCTTTGCTGTTAGCCTGTTAGCTTTTTCTTGTGTTTTGTGCCTTCAACCTGGTGCAGGGAAAGTTGCAATTGTGGTTTTCTGGCCAGAGACACCAGGGGGAGATGAAAGACCCCCAATCATCCCATTAACACTTGTATTACCCCCAGAGGGACTACAGAGAGGATTTATTAAAGTAATATTTCAGAATTTTTGACATAGGGCTTCATTTCCTATTTATCCAAAGTGTTAATTTCTGGAGATTTTTATTTTTTTTAAATTCATGCACTCCTTATATTTGAAGAGTTTAGTGTTGCTAGGCTAGTGCTAGGCTAGCGCATTTCTATGGTAACAGCTAGCCTGCGTTAAAAACAGTCTGACCCACTCCACAGTGCACCGGAGGCAAATCACTTATAACACCAGACTAACCATATAAATGTCTGTGTTGATAGAATAATATTGACCATTTTGCATTTAAAATAACTTATAGGTGTGGAGCATCAGCTTCGTGGTTGTAAGCTACGCAGCGGCGGACTGATCTGCGAGAAATAGTCCCACAAAATGTGGTAATTCATGTGATGCAAGGTCAGTTATATTTCAAAAAATATTCTATCGACACAGACATTTATATGGTTAGTCTGGTGTTATAAGTGATTTGCCTCAGGTGCACTGTGGAGTGGGTCAGACTGTTTTTAATGCAGGCTAGCTGTTACCGTAGAAATGCGCTAGCTTAGCGCCACTAGACTCTTCAAATATAAAGACTACATGAATTAAAAAATATATATATCTCCAGAAATCAACAACACTCTGGATAGGAAATGAAGCCCTATGTCAAAAATCCTGAAATATCCCTTTAAGGTAAGTTACTAAACCCATTTGAGACCTACAAAATTTCTTCTTCTGAGACTCTGAAGAGGCACCAAGAGCCCCCACAGCTGCAGCACAGTGGAGGCGTCACAAGAGGAGCTACAGGAAACAAAAAGGGACAAACAAGAGATGGTGAAAGACTGTTGTGAAGCGGAGGGAGTGGAGGAAGGAGAAGGTGGAGCTGACCAGTGCAGGACACCATGCTCTGAAACAGGGACAAACCCAGGAGGCGCGGCACCATTTCAGAGGATCAGAGGAGACAGAGGGCAGCCAGCCAGGTTTCTTCTGAGTTTCCCCGACCTCCAAGGTCATGCGGGTCAGGTTGACACAGTGGCAGCGCGGCTCAGCCGCAGCAGCTCAGGACTAACACCTGAACACTATTTCGTCGTACAGTTGTACAATGACAATAAAGCCCTTACTTACTTACTTACTTACTTACTAATTCTGCTTGAATTTGATATACACGAGCCAAAGATCTCCAAAATGGCAGACACACTCAAAGTCCAAGAGCATCATAAGTCCCACAGTCCCCAAGCTGTAAGAACTCCCTCCATTATATAACAAGTATATCTATGGACTTTAAAAAGTGCAATAAAGTCGTATTAATGTCAGTACAGACTCTTTCATAAGCCTTGGGCCCACAGAGGGACTCGGGCCCTGCTTTGGGAACCACTTACCTAAAGTTTACCTCTGGTTTACATGTGAGCGTTGATCCTCTGGTCAAGAGGGAGTTACAGTCGTTTACCTGAGGTTAGAGATCTGTGAGCTTACTTTAAGACTCAGCCAAACTCAGACAGGTCCAACCAGGACATGTGACCTCAGCTTAGATTCAGACCTGGTTTAGTCTCGGTTTACACCTGATTTAGTTCTGATTTAGACCTGGTCAGCCCTGGTTTAGAACTGTTTTAGTCTTGGTTTAGTCCTGGTTCAGACCTGGTTTAGTCCTGGTTTAGACCTGGTTTAGTCCTGGTTTAGAACTGTTTTAGTCCCGGTTTACTGATTAGTCTGATTAGACTGTTCAGCCTGGTTTAGAACTGTTTTAGTCCTGGTTTAACCCTGTTTAGTCTGTTTAGCCTGGTTAACCTGTTTTATCCTGGTTTAACCGTATAGTCCTGGTTTAACCCTGTTATAGTCCTGGTTTTAGTCCTGGTTTAGTCCTGGTTTAACCCTGTTTTAGTCCTGGTTTAACCCTGTTATAGTCCTGGTTTAACCCTGTTATAGTCCTGGTTTAACCCCTGTTATAGTCTGGTTTAGTCCTGGTTTAACCCTGTTTTAGTCCTGGTTTAACCCTGTTATAGTCTGGTTTAACCTGTTATAGTCCTGGTTTAGTCCTGGTTTAACTCCTGTTTAGTCTGGTTTAAGTCCTGGTTTAGTCCTGTTTAGTCCTGGTTTAACCCTGTTATAGTCTGGTTTAGTCCTGTTTAACCTGTTTAGTCCTGGTTTAGTCCTGGTTAACCCTGTTTATAGTCCTGGTTTAACCCTGTTATAGTCCTGGTTTAGTCCTGGTTTAACCCTGTATAGTCCTGGTTTAGTCCTGGTTTAACCCTGTTATAGTCCTGGTTTCCGTTACCTGTTATAGTCCTGGTTTAACCCTGTTATAGTCCTGGTTTAGTCCTGGTTTAACCTGTTTAGTCCTGGTTTAGTCCTGGTTTCAACCCTGGTTTAGTCCTGTTAGTCCTGGTTTAACCCTGTTTTAGTCCTGGTTAACCCTGTTTTAGTCCTGGTTTAGTCCTGGTTTAACCCTGTTTAGTCCTGGTTTAACCCTGTTTTAGTCCTGGTTTAACCCTGTTATAGTCCTGGTTTAACCCTGCTGTTATAGTCCTGGTTTTAGTCTGTTTAACCCTGTTTTAGTTCCTGGTTTAACCCTGTTATAGTCCTGGTTATAGTCCCTGGTATTATAGTCCCTGGTTTAGTCCTGGTTTAACCCTGTTATAGTCCTGGTTTAACCCTGTTATAGTCCTGGTTTAAGTCCTGGTTTAACTCCTGTTTAACCCTGTTTAATAGTCCTGGCTTTAGTCTGGTTAACCCTGTTATAGGTCCTGGTTTAGTCCTGTTATAGTCTGTTTAAGCCTGTTATAGTCCTGGTTTAGTCCTGGTTTAACCCTGTTTTAGTCCTGGTTTAGTCCGGTTTACCGTTTTAGTCCTGGTTTTAACCCTGTTATAGTCCTGGTTTTACTGTTATTATCCTGTTTGTCCTGGTTCAACCCTGGTTTATCCTGGTTTAGAACTGTTTGTCCTGGTTTAACCCTGTTAGTCCTGGGTATCCTGGTTTAACCCTGTTGTATCTGGTTTAACCCTGTTTAGTCCTGTTTAACCTGTTATAGTCCTGGTTTAGTCTGTTTAACCCTGTTGAGTCCTGTTTAGTCCTGTTATAGATCCTTGGTTTACCCTGTTATGTCCTGGTTTTACCCTGTATAGTCCTGTTGTCTGGTTTAACCCTGTTTATAGTCTGGTTTACCTGTTATTAGTCCTGTTTAGTCCTGGTTTAAACTCTGTTTTAGTCCTGGTTTGTCCTGTTTACCTTTTTAGTCCTGGTTTAGTCCGTTATAACCTGTTTTAGTCCTGGTTTAACCCTGTTATAGTCCTGGAGTCTGGTTGAACCCTGTTGTGTCCTGGTTTAACCTGTTTTAGTCCTGTTTAACCCTGTATTAGTCTTGTTAGTCCTGGTTAACTCTTTATAGGTCCTGGTTTACTGTTAACTGTATAGTCCTGTTTAGTCCTGGTTAAACCCTGTTTTAGTCCTGTTTAGCCTGGTTTAACCCCTGTTTTAGTCCTGGTTACCGTTTAGTCCTGGTTTAGTCCTGGTTACCCTGTTATAGTCCTGTTTAACCCTGTTTATAGTCCTGGTTTAGTCCTGGTTTTGAACCTGTTATTCCTGGTTTAGTCCTGGTTTAACCTGTTTTATTCCTGGTTTTAGTCCTGTTAACCCTGTTATAGTCTGGGTTAGTCCTGGTTTAGTCCTGGTTGTCCTGGTTTAACCCTGTTTATAGTCCTGGTTTACTCCTGGTTAACCCTGTTTTGTCCTGGTTTAACCCTGTTTTAGTCCTGGTTTAGTCCTGTTTAGTCCTGGTTTAACCTGTATAGTCCTGGTTATCTGGTTTACCCTGTTTTAGTCGGTTTAAACCCTGTTTTAGTCCTGGTTGTCCTGTTTAGTCCTGTTAACCCTGTTATAGTCCTGTTTAGTCCTGGTTTAACCCTGTTATTCTGGTTTAGTCCTGGGTTTAACCTTATTAGTCCTGGTTTCAGTCTGTTAACCTGTTATGTCCTGGTTTAGTCCTGGTTTAACCTGTTATAGTCCTGTTATTTAGTCCTGGTTAACCCTGTTGTTAGTCGGTTTAACCCTGTTATTGTCCTGGTTAGTCTGGTTTAACCTGTTATAGTCCTGGTTTAGTCCTGGTTAACCCTGTTATGTCCTGGTTCGTCCTGGTTTGTCCTGGTTTAACCCATGTTTTGTCCTTGTGGTTAACCCTTGTTTTAGTCTGGTTTAGTCCTGGTTTATCCTGAGTTTAACCTGTTTAGTCTGCGTTTAGTCTGTTTAACCACTTTATAGTCCTGTGTATTCTGGTTTAACCCTGTTTATCCTGGTTTAGTCTGGTTTAACTCTGTTATAGTCTGGTTTGTCCTGTTTAACCCGTTATAGTCCTGGTTTATCCTGTTAACCCTGTTTCAGTCCTGAGTTTAAGCCTGGTTTGTCCTGGTTAACCTGTTATAGTCTGGTTATCCTGGTTTTACCTGTTTGTCCTGGTTTAGTCCTGTTTACCGTTGTCCTGGTTTTTAAACCTGTTTATAGTCCTGGTTTAGTCCTGGTTTAGTCTGGTTTAACCTTTATAGTCCTTTGGTTTAGTCTGGTTTGTCCTGTTTAACCCTGTTTAGTCGATTTTAGTCCTGTTTTAGTCCTGGAGTTTAACCCTGTTTAGCCTGTCCTGGTTTATCCTGCGTTTATCTGTATATCCTGGTTTATCCTGGAATTAGTCACTGGTTTACCCTGATTTATTATCCTGGTTTAGTCCTGGTTTATAACCTCTGTTCTAGTCCTGGTTTGTCCTGTTAACCTGTTATAGTCCTGGTTTTAGTCTGGTTTAACTGTTATAGTCCTGGTTATAGTCCTGTTATAGTTCCTGTTTAACCCTGTTAAGTCTGGTTTACTCTCAGGTTAGTCTGGTTTACTCTCAGTTAGTTCTGGTTTACTCTCAGGTTAGTCCTGGTTTTACTCTCAATTTAGTCCTGGTTTACTCTATGTTAGTCTGGTTTAACCCTTTATAGTCCTGGTTAGTCCTGTTACTGTTATAGTCCTGGTTTATCCTTTATAGTCCTAGTTTAACCCTGTTATAGTCCTGCTTTAACCCTGTATAGTCCCTGGTTTTAGTCTGTTTAACCCGTTTTAGTCCTGGTTAGTCCTGTTAGTTCTGGTTTAACCCTGTTTTGTCCTGTTTAACCCTGTTATAGTCCTGGTTTAACCTGTTATAGTCCTGGGTTTAACCCTGTTATAGTCCTGGTTTAGTCTGGTTCAACCTGGATTTAGTCCTGTTTAGAACTGTTTTAGTCTGGTTTAACCCTGGTTTAGTCTGGTTTAGTCTGGTTTAACCCTTTTTTTGTCCTGGTTAACCCTTTATTAGTCCTGGTTTTAACCGCTGTTATGTCTGGTTTCCCTGTTTATTCCTTGTTAGTGTTTAACCCTGTTTAATTGGTTTAACCCTGTTATAGTTCTGTTAACCTTTATAGTCCTGGTTTAGTCCTGGTTTATCCTGGTTTAACTTGTTTAGTCCGTTTATCCTGGTCTTACACCTTTTTAGTCCTGGTTTAGTCCTGTTTAACCCGTTTAGTCCTGGTTACCCTGTATATCCTGCTTGTCTGTTTTAACCCTGTTTTAGTCCTGGGTAACCCTGTTATAGTCTGGTTTAGTCCTGGTTTAACCCTGATTATAGGCCTGGTTATAACCCTGTTATAGTCCTGCGTTAGTCCTGGTTAACTCATTTAGTCCTGGTTAGTCCTGGTTAACCTTTTAGCCTGGTTTATCCTGGTTTAACCCTGTTATAATCCTGGTTTTAACCCTGTTTATCCTGGTTGTCCTGGTTTAACCCTTTATAGTCCTGGTTTTAGTCTGTTAACCCTGTTTAGTCCTGGTTTAGTCTGGTTTAACCCTTTTATAGTCGTGGTTTAGTCCTGGTTTAGTCCTGGTTTAGTCCCTGGTTACCCTGTTACTAGTCCTGGTTTATCCTGAGTTAACCCTTAGTTCTAGATCCTGGTTATACCCTGTTTTAGTCCTGGTTTAGTCCTGGTTTAGTTCCTGGTTTAGTCCTGTTTAACCCTGTATATCTGGTTTCAGTCCTGTTTGTCCTGGTTTAGTCCTGGTTTAGTCCTGTTTAGTCCTGGTTTACCTGTATTAGTCCTGGTTTAGTCCTGGTAAACCCTGGTTTAGTCCTGTTTTAACCTGTTTTTAGTTCCTGGTTAGTCTGGTTTACCTGTTTTAGTCCTGGTTAGTCCTCGGTTTAACCCTGTTTTAGTCCTGGTTTAACCCTGTTATAGTCGCTGGTTTAACCTGTTTAGAGTCTGGTTTAGTCCTGGTTTAGTCTGGTTTAACTCTGTTTTGTCCTGGTTTAGTCTGGTTTAACCCTGTTTTAGTCCTGGTTTAGTCCTGGTTTAACCCTGTTTTGTCCTGGTTTAACCCTGTTATAGTCCATTGGTTTAGTCTGGTTTAACCCTGTTTTAGTTCCTGTTTAACCCTTGTTTAGCCTGTTTGTCCTGTTTAACTCTGTTATAGTCTGGTTTTATTCCTTGTGTTAACCCTGTTTTATCCTGGTTTTCCTGGTTTTACCCTGTATATAGTCCTGTTTACCTTATAGTCCTGGTTTAGTCCTGGTTTAACCCTGTTATAGTCCTGGTTTGTCTGGTTAACCCTGTTTTGTAGTCCTGGTTTGTCCTGTTTAACATCTCTTTCTGGGGGTTTAACCCTGTTATAGTTGCCTGGTTTAACCCTGTTATAATCCTTGGTTTTAGTCGGTTACCTAGTAAGTCCTGCGGTTAGTCCGGTTAAAACGGCTGTTATAGTCCGGGTTTAGTCTGTTATAGTCCTGGTTTAAGACCCTGTTATAGTCCTGGTTTAACGCGCCTGTTATAGTCTGGTTTAGTCCTGGTTTAACCTGTTTATAGGGTCCCGGTTTTAGTCTGTTAACCGGTTTTAGTTCCTGGGTTTAGTCCTGGTTTAACCCTGTTATAGGCTGGGTTTAACCCTGTTATAGTCCCGCCGGTTTTAGTCCTGGTTTAAACCCTGGTGTTAGTCCTGGTTCAGCCCTGGTTTAGTCCAGAGGGCTGTTTCGCTTATTTGTCCAAGTCTGGCTTATTGTGTCGTCTTTTCGGTTTCATAAACCAGGCTCACTCTGAGTCTGGCTCAGTTACTATGGAAATATAGTCAGAGAACTCAGCCTGGTCCGGACCAGGCTAAGAGCAGACTGAGCACAAGCTATGTTTCTTCTTCGTGGAACGCAACACCAATGGGCAATGTAAACGACACAAACAGGGTATTAGCACCATCATCTGGCCAAAATGTATGTTGGCCTCAAAAATGTGAAAAAGAAACATGACATCACAAAATCAATTACTTTATGCCAGTGGTTCCCAAAGTGGGGTCCGGGGCCCCTGGGGGCCTTGGAGACACTATAGGTGGGCCCCAAAAAGCTTGTCTAGAAACAAGTACATTGAAAAAATATATATTTTAAAAGGAAAAATACATTTATTCCCTAAAATGTATTGAAATCAGTTTTAAACTCCACTCATTGCTAGATGTTGCTTTATGTAATTTTAGCTGTAAAACAATAAGAAAATTCCAATGAATAGGATAAATTATTTTATTATTTTCTATTGGGGGGGCCCCAAGAGAATTTTGGATCGACAAGGGGGCCGCAATGTTCCGGACTTGGGAATGGCTGCTTTAATGCAATAAATTATAAATATACACCAACACTGTCTTTGTCTCTCATCTGTGAAATACAAAGTTGTGTGACATATTAATGACATTATGTGTCATCAAAAAGCTTTTTCAATAAAAGGAACCTTAGCCCACAGGACCAGTGCTTCATTTGTAAATGAGTCGTTTCGGAACAGCTTTTGGTTTGATGTGATGGATTCAGGAACAGGCCAAAAACATTTGCCGGAACACTCTCATTAAACACCATTATATCAGATCTAGTCTTTGCCGGATCCTTTACCCTGAAAAACTGAAAATTGGGGGAATGCGTTGGGGATCAAATTAAGCACTGCACAGGACCCACCCTCATGACCTGTGTCCTGTGTCAACAGTGTTTAAAATATATATATATATATTATCATGTGTTTAAATTCCTGGGAAAAAAAAGAAAAGTGTTTAAATTCATAAGCGCTAATTTATGTTCTTCCCAGTGAGTGCCCAGTCCAAAAAAAATAAAAAAATCGAGGTCGAAGCTGAGATCGATCTCACAGCCTCGTGGATGGGAGCCCTGCGCTCTACCTATGGAGCTAATGTAGCGGATCAAAGCTGGCGGCCTGTGAAGTATGTTGTGCGTTCATGCTTGGCCATGATTTCTCATTGAACTCTGTGATCGTCAGTGTGGTCTGCTTATGTACATGGCAGGTGCTAATTAGTTGAACCTGTCTTGAATTAGTGAGATTAGCCAAGCTCGGTGTCCCTTTGGTGAAACCCATCGCAGCTTCAATTGTTGTGCCTCAGGTAAGCCAGGATTTGGAGCCTAAGCTGAGCTTTATTGAGCGAGTTTTATGAAATAACCCTCTGATTTAGCCCTGTGTTAGTCCTGGTTTAACCCTGTGTTAGTCCTGGGTTAGTCCTGGTTTAACCCTGTGTTAGTCCTGGGTTAGTCCTGGTTTAACCTTGTTTTAGTCCTGATTTAGTCCTGGTTTAACCCTGTGTTAGTCCTGGTTTAGCCCTGTGTTAGACCTGGTTTAGTCCTGGTTTAACCCTCTTAGACCTGGTTTAGTCCTGTTTCAGTCCTATTTTAAACCCACAAAATGAAGCTCACATTTTGCTGAAAAAACTTTATTGATAAGGCAACACAGACGAGATGTTTCCACGACAGTGGTTCATGTGTACAGTCACATGACTTATGAAATCCATGAATAGGTAACAGAGTTCAGCGATACGGGATCTGGATCTAAAGACACACCTGGAGCTCAGGTTCTCCCTGTTACTGTGACAGTGTTAAGAAGCAGACAGTAGGACAGCCAGTGATGCAGAACTACTACTACTACTAGCTGCTGCTGCTGCTGCTGCTGCTACTACTACTACTATAGCCTGGTAGATTAGGCAACAAAACGTTGAATTTGAGATACAAGCACCAGATTTGACAGAAGTGCAGGCCTTAGTATTTCAGAAAAGCTCGTAAACCGCCAAAATATCTCTTACAAATCATTACATGGATCACATGAAAGATTATTTCATTAATTTATGTTGATGTATTTAAAATAATAATAACAACCTTATAATCTTGTGCCTAAAGTAGAAGTCCATGAAGTAATGTTCTGGACTCTAAAATGTTGAGCAGTGCTGATGAACTCTCTGTTGTGTTAATCCACTTTTCAATCTTCACACTTGGATACATGTCCGATGGCATTTGGTTTATAACTGTTGGACACATGGCTTAGCTTTATTTCTCTTTCACACATTAGACACATTTGTTGCTAAAACATAGTTCACACAATAATACTTAAGATTTAGCTTTTCCAGTTTTTGTTAGACTTTTTTTGTGGTGTTTTTTATTCCACTTCCTTATTGGACACTGACAGGAAGTGACATAGATAGAGGCAAACCATTTTTCACTGTTACCATGCCAACCATGTTATATGAGAAATGAGTGAGTCAGAATTCTATGGAACTTTCCCTCTTTGTCATTAACTTGATTTTAATAAAAATAGCTTTTGTTCATTAAATTGGTGCTTCACTGAAATAAAAGTGTGATTTTTACTCACAGACGTCATCCATCTAAATAAGCCATAAGTATTAAAATCCAGGGGCGTGCTGGGACCTCATTTCGGCCAAGGAATTTCGAGGAGACCGGCTCAGTTTTGTACATAGTTATAGCACAGTGGTCGTGCGCTGGTGTAAGGTACAAGAGGTTAGCCCGGAAAGATCGCAACAACTTGATTTCCACAGCGTAACAGGAACAGGAACAGGAAGCGGAGTAAACCAATCAGCGATTATTAGCGGTTTTGCGTTAATATTGAAACATAATTATAAATCACAAAACTCACCTACTGCTGATGTGTTTTTGGTCATTTACCACTGATTAGAAAAAAAAACCTCGGCTCCCCGTGCGCCGCCCGTAGATTGTTATCGAGGGGACTTCCGCATCCCAAACGTCACTCTGCTCATGAACAACACGTGACCGCAAATAAACCATTCTGATTGCACGGATCCGTTTGAGTTCAGCAGGAGCGGCAACAGCCAGCTCCCTGCCCAGACTGATATCCCCGTGTATTAAATATACAGAGAGGGATCATTCTGGATGCCAGGCTAACAAGAGGTCGCTAGTTCAAATAGGGCTTTGACAATTTTCTAACAATTTCTTTTTTCACACAGTCTGAGCCTGATACAACTCCACAATCAGCACCAAGTTATGTAGATACATATATCCATTATCTGTCCACTTTTCTACCTTTCCCTTCCACTTAAACCCCTCTGAGTTAGTTCAGCGTCAAATGGCATCTCCCTGCCAGAAGGATGAAATGTTTTGTGGATTTTGACACATCAGTGGTTATTTTGATAGATTTACATCAGAATTACGCTTGTGTTACTTAGTTTATATCTGGAACAGCAGCCCAGGCTCCAGCTGCAGCCCAGTTAAAGCCTTTAGGCCTGGAATAGCACAACTGTGAGTCTGTTATTAATTCATTATTTTATTCTGACGGGCCGGCCCAAAGGCACCGCAACGTGCGGTCCACCGGGAAACTCCCGACTCTCCCGATTACCCAGCATGCTTCTGTCCAAATCTGTCATCTGCACTTTAAAATCAAGGTACTGGCTGATTCCGAAACCCTTAAATAATAGCCTCTAAGTCCAACACTAGCCACTAATCCTTAACCTTTCATGGGGTCAACTGTTAGATCTCTATGCAGTTAGTGAACTAGAGCTTCAGCAGCATTTGCCCAATCGACTGTCCTTACCCAGGGGAAGGGGAAGTGACATCACCAACAGCTATTCATCTTCTTCTTTAACGATATTGGCAGGCAAACAAAAGGGCATGCCGCCACCTACTGTAGTGCATATGCAACAACATAACGTCCAAATAAAGACATTTAAGGAGAAAAAAAAAATAAATCCAAATGATCCATCACATTTTCATTTAGCCTTATTTTATCTCAACAGCTGTTTCATAAAAGAGTATGCAAATTAGCCATATGGCTTAAGTTCTACTAAATAAAAGCAAAAGCACAAACTGCCTTTATTTAAGCCATTTACTGAGGCTGTGACTGAGCTGTGGTGACTCTAACATGTATTTCGTCACTTTCATAAAGTTTGGCTTGTGCAGAATCTCTTCTACGTGAGGAAAATAAGTATTTGAAATCATGGAGGGGTCTGAAATTGTCATCGTAGGTGCATGTCCACTGTGAGAGACATAATCTAAAAAAAAAAAAATCCAGAAAACCACATTGTATGATTTTTTAACTATTTATTTGTATGATACAGCTGCAAATAAGTATTTGAACACCTGTCTATCAGCTAGAATTCTGACCCTCAAAGACCTGTTACCCTTTAAAATGTCCACCTCCACTCCATTTATTATCCTAATTTAGATGCACCTGTTTGAGGTCTTTAGCTGCATAAAGACACCTGTCCACCCCATACAATCAGTAAGAATCCAACTACTAACATGGCCAAGACCAAAGAGCTGTCCAAAGACACTAGAGACAAAATTGTACACCTCCACAAGGTTGGAAAGGGCTACGGGGAAATTGCCAAGCAGCTTGGTGAAAAAAGGTCCACTGTTGGAGCAATCATTAGAAAATGGGAAGAAGCTAAACATGACTGTCAATCTCCCTCGGACTGGGGCTCCATGCAAGATCTCACCTCGTGGGTCTCAATGATCCTAAGAAAGGTGAGAAATCAGCCCAGAACTACACGGGGGAGCTGGTCAATGACCTGAAAAGAGCTGGGACCACCGTTTCCAAGGTTACTGTTGGTAATACACTAAGACGTCATGGTTTGAAATCATGCATGGCACGGAAGGTTCCCCTGCTTAAACCAGCACATGTCAAGGCCGTCTTAAGTTTGCCAATGACCATTTGGATGATCCAGAGGAGTCATGGGAGAAAGTCATGTGGTCAGATGAGACCAAAATGGAACGTTTTGGTCATAATTCCACTAAACGTGTTTGGAGGAAGAAGAATGATGAGTACCATCCCAGAACACCATCCCTACTGTGAAGCATGGGGGTGGTAGCATCATGCTTTGGGGGTGTTTTTCTGCACATGGGACAGGGCGACTGCACTGTATTAAGGAGAGGATGACCGGGGCCATGTATTGCGAGATTTGGGGAACAACCTCCTTCCCTCAGTTAGAGCATTGAAGATGGGTCGAGGCTGGGTCTTCCAACATGACAATGACCCGAAGCACACAGCCAGGATAACCAAGGAGTGGCTCTGTAAGAAGCATATCAAGGTTCTGGCGTGGCCTAGCCAGTCTCCAGACCTAAACCCAATAGAGAATCTTTGGAGGGAGCTCAAACTCCGTGTTTCTCAGCGACAGCCCAGAAACCTGACTGATCTAGAGAAGATCTGTGTGGAGGAGTGGGCCAAAATCCCTCCTGCAGTGTGTGCAAACCTGGTGAAAAACTACAGGAAACGTTTGACCTCTGTAATTGCAAACAAAGGCTACTGTACCAAATATTAACATTGATTTTCTCAGGTGTTCAAATACTTATTTGCAGCTGTATCATACAAATAAATAGTTAAAAAATCATACATTGTGATTTCTGATTTTTTTTTTTAGATTATGTCTCTCACAGTGGACATGCACCTACGATGACAATTTCAGACCCCTCCATGATTTCTAAGTGGGAGAACTTGCAAAATAGCAGGGTGTTCAAATACTTATTTTCCTCACTGTATATATATTTTTAATGAATTGTGCACCTGTCAATCAAAGCATGAAGAATCACTCGAGGGTGGGGGCGAGGGGGGCAGGCATGCGGCGCAGTGGCTTATGGGATGGCACATGGCTCCTAATCGCCAGTGAGGTAGCATCAGAAGCTCCTATGCTAAAGTGGCTATGATAGTTAGCATTGAGGCTCCTTTCCCTAACTCCTTCCTAACTGACAGCCCAATTCGGAGGCTTCTTATCATGGCGGACACTGACGCACATACCAATTTCACGGTTTCGGAATCAGCCACTGTCTAACAATATGTATGGTATCAGCCCCCAATGATCGCTCAGGTGCATATCACAGGTTTGAACGCTTTTGTAATTAGGCCTTAGTTTGATGGATAACATTTGTTGTAAGTAATAATCAAAAATTGACATAGATAAGGAGAAAGTCCCATAGTGCTGATGTCATCACTCTACCTCAATAGGACAGTGCTCTAAAGGCCTATAATATTTATACAGGAGGGGGTAGGTAAAATGAATTTGTTTTTGGGGAGATTTTTGGTCTTGTACAGAGAGATCATGGATGATTCTTTTTGTAATTCACAAGTTTTATTTTTAGATGCAAGTGTAATGAAGTTAATAGGTACAACTGGCTCCTGCTGCCCACATGGGATTGTGACATCATCACATTCTAGAACCTGAAAAACAACCAATTCATTATAATGGGATTTAGCTGATTGTAACCTGCTGTAGAGCCGACTACAAGGCTCTTCTCTTCGGATCACACAAAAATATTACATTTACTCTGGACTTTCTGACATTAATGATCTTTTTTCCCCCCATACACAATGAAAGCTTATTTGAATATAAATACTTATCTGTTGTCATTTCAGCAGAAAATTCAGATAGTTTTGTTTTTGCTGTGTTTGTCTATGGAGCTCTCAACAGTTTGGACTCGGACGTATCTTATTAATGTGTGTGATGTCACACTTTACAATCCCATTGATATGACATGGTCGGCACGACAACAGTTAAAAATGAAAATCCTAAGTATAATTAGACTCTGTGCATAACTTCAAATCATAACAACGCCACCCAAGAAGTGACTTCCTGTTTCTATCCAGCACGGCAAAATAAAAGCACACAGCTCGTTTCATTGATTAGTTCAGCAGGTACTTGCAACATTACAAGAATATAATTAAATACACACATTTTAAGTGTTTTGTCTGTTAATAGTTAGGCAGAAAGAAAGTTGAACTAATGAATAAGATGGTGCTTTTATTGTGTGTTGGATCGAAACAGGAAGTCACTCTTGGCGGCGTTGTTAGGATTGAAGTTATGCACAGAGTCAATTGCCTATTGCCTATGTTTTAGCAAAAATTGTGTCTGATGTGTCATATGCACTTTAAGTATTGTAATATTGCATCAGGACTAAAGCGTATCCTTCCAGCCCAAGTGAAAACTCTCTTTGAAAATGTCGCACATAATCAATTGAAATTGAATTGAATAATGCAGAATGTGGTGCTTGTTTTACTAATTCAATGATTTGGCCCAAACTGGGCTTAGTCTCCAATCCTTCTGTTACACTACTGCTCCTTAGACCTGGGTTCATCTCCTGGACCGTGTGGTATGAAACAAGTTGTGTTTTCCATATTAAAACCCCACTCAATACAGAAGAGCAGCACCTCACGCATCACCAAGACGTCAGGAAAATTAACCCCTGAAAGCGCAAAAATGTCTCCATGAAATCTTCTCATGTCAAATGCTGTTTAAATGTGATATTCTTCCAAACTGGATGCAGAAAAGCCTCATATCGATCTGTTTTTAGCCCTAATTACTCCTGTCCAGGATTAGCCCGCTTCAGCCCCGCGTTAGCCTTGGTCTGACCTGGATTCTCGTTTGGTGACACGCTGATTGGATTGGAGGGGGGATTAGACAGGTCTAAGTTCTAGGTTTCCCCTTCCTGCACTTCATTTGTCTTTGGCAGTTGTTAAGAAGTGCAGGAAGGGAAACTTAGAACTTAGACCTGTCTAATCCCCCCTCCAATCCAATCAGCGTGTCACCAAAGACAAAATGGCCGCGCTAATATGGCTCTGAGCTTGATCTGTCCGAGAGTGTGAACGTATTTAGTGGCAAAGTACAATCGGTGAAGGAGGGCGGGGCTGGTCATCAGCAGAACGTCCTTCAAGAGTCACACACACACACATTCATGAACTCAGTGGTTTTGGAAAGAAATGTCCAAACAGAAAGGGCCCGATCTTGTGTTTCAAAACGCAGACTATAGCGTAACATTTTGTGCTTAGTAGGAGCGCACTTTGATATCTTACGACTCCAGACTTCGCGTATTTAAGTGGGAAGTACGTGGGCTGGAGAAACACTTATGGTGGTGTATGTACAAGAGCCTATTTCCTCCAACCAGACTCCGCAGCCGGAAGGGGCGAGAGAGAGGGGTTGTGGGGAGTGGGGGTTGAACATGTGCATTTGTTTTGTTGGCATTTACAACCAAGCAAGTGCCGATCGGCAATAGTTTGATCTGTGAGAGCCTTAAGGAAGAACACAAGGCAGGCACAATGGAAAACGAGGAAATGAATGTCAGCGGTGCTCCCATCAGAGCAGTCACCTCCTCTGGCGACGCCCTCTCACAAGATGCGATGGCGCAAAGCACATAGCTCCGCCACTCGGATAATTTCAATTCGTTAGAATGTGAAACTTTTGGAGATTATATGAATTGGAGGAGGGTCTGACTGTTTATATCACTATTTGGTGTATCATCTATGGGCCAGAATATAAATGCTCCAGGCCGAGTTTGGCCCCTGGACCCGACGTTGAATACCTCTGGCTGAAAGCCTTGACTTGACATTGGCCTCTCTTCCTTTATTATATGTTATTCCAATAGAAATCAACTGAGCAAATTTGATGGTCAGTAATAATGTCAAGGTCACAGTGCCCCCTAGTGTCACAGAAGCGGCGTTTGATCCTAACGTGTGCGGAGCCTGCTCAATGTATTTTTAGCATTAGCCACCAAACATCGCACATTTTTAATGATCCAGAGTGTTGTTCAGCGTTGTCTAATCCACCAAATTCAGGTAATAGCCGTCGTTCAGATAATCTGAATGATGTACCAGACCTGTGGACATTTAAGATACAAAATTAGTGTTAGAAAAGTGTCTGCAGCTACAATGCTAACTCCATGTATTTGGTTTTTGCTTTTTTGTGGGTCAATACACATCTCAGTGGGCACTAAACTTCATCTTACATAATGTATTGCCATGAAACGGCCACACATTAGATTGACATTATACTTAGAACCTGATTCAACCAGCACTTGTGTGGGGATAGAACATTCGATGTAGGGACATCTTGTAGGCAGAGGCTCAGATGGCTAATGCATTTCTATGATTCTATAGTGTGCTGAAAAAAAGCTTGGGAAACCAGCCCCCGCCCGCTAATGACTACATTGGCAAGCAGTAGTAGTATTATTATGGAAAGTCAGCTTAGGACTCACCCACTCGCCGCAGTAAACAATCAGGTTAAGCCCATGTGGTCCGTTACAGATCACTGAACCAAAGAGGATTTCACCTTCAGGCTCCACTGAAAGTATGTCACAGAATACTTCTTGTGCTACTGCTACGTTCCTATGTGTACTCATACTTTTTAGTGCAGTACAGTTTCTACAGCGATAATTCTTAATATAGTAGTAGTTGTAGTAGGGGCATGCTGATTATTTTGCGTGTACAGACATGAATTGCACAAATATGATATGGCCCAGCCCTACTGTTTGGTAATGAAATAGTAGTCGCAGTAGTAGTAGCACTAGTAACAACAGTATTAAGTATCCGCAGTAGTATGGTAGTATATTGATTGTAAGTAGCTTACTTG
The DNA here is from genome assembly GCA_007210695.1 of Neogobius melanostomus. NCBI lineage: Eukaryota > Metazoa > Chordata > Actinopteri > Gobiiformes > Gobiidae > Neogobius > Neogobius melanostomus. The sequence continues at coordinate 779,477 of VHKM01000132.1, forward strand.
AACCTGAAACTTGAACACACAACTTTGACTTCAGTATAAGGGTACTTTTCCAGCTACTCTTACCTAATGGTAGCACTAATCGTTTTAAAGTAACAGTACCTTTCCTCGGTACAGTGAAGTACTCCGTGTACCCCCGTGATCCTCCTCCTGAGTAGAAAAATTAACTCGATTGACAGCGCCATCCACAATGCACAGTCAGACCGCCTTTACAGATAATGGCCAATACAGTTGACACAGTATCTTTGGCCAAAAGGGGAAACATCGGTGCCGTTTTTTTTTGGTGCATGTTTTTAAATTGTCAAGCATGTCTGTTCAAGCGTCAGAAGATATTCAGATTTGAAATGGCGCCCAGACAGATACGATCTCTTTTTTGCAGCTTCTGGTGACTTTATGGGTGGAAAAGACGTGGTTCAAAGCATTTTAAAACACCTAAATCCCGCAGAGCTCAGTTTTCTGGTGAGTTGGAGGCGTGTGCGTCTCAGGAGCCTATCCCGTTGACGATGATGACTAACACCGGCGTGAGGGTCCATCAGGTTCTTCAGCACGTCCATGATGTCCGGATGGCCCCTGGCTCCTTCGATGAACTCCTCCAGTGTCAGCTCCCCTGAAACACATACACAGAGTCATACAAAAGGCACAGGTTTGACAAGGGTCCGTCCTGGTGAAGGGTTCGGTTGTGCAGAACACAGATTTTTTGAGTATTTGCTGCTGATTGGCCATAATGTGATGATCCAATCATAGCAAAGACTTAAAAACCTATAACCATAAAGTATTGTGCTAGTCCAGAGATGGAGCCAAACCTAAAAGTGGATTTTGGGAGGTGTGGAACTCTAATCTCAAAGACTCAGAACGCTACATTAGTCGATATGTGAAAGGCTGTGTGTATATTACATGTAACAGAAGGTGTTTTATATTACTTTTAATTTATTTATTTAACCCTCAGGGCACCCTAGGGCCTTTTTGTGGCCTTTGACATTTTCATTTTTATGGCATTTTTTCTGTGTTCAGTGGATGTTCCTCAAATTTCCCTCAGGATATCATTTCTGGAGAAGTTCATTTTGGCTATTTCAGTTTTTTTATATAGCTTCCCAGAGCTGTGCTGAAAAAAATCACACATAACACCCTAAGGCCACAAAAGTGGCCTCTACTTTCAACATCCATAAAATTTTTGTACTTTCATATTTTTTTCTACTTTAAAAAACTCAGAATCATAGAACTACTTCTGCTTGACACATAACATACCAAATATTTGTAAATTTTAATGATTTTTAACCCTTTATCGGCCAAAATGCACACAAAAGTTCACTGTCATGCAAGTATTTGTGATACCTAAACAGGAAAACTTTTTTAAATGCATTCCAAATTGAATGAGGTGTTTAGTTTTATTAGCCTTGGATGGGTCAAAGTTGAGTGGTAAAATTATTTTTACAGGTTTTTGTTTTTCTGTAGTGACAGATTTTTATAAAAAATCACACATAACACCCTAAGGCACAAAAGTGGCCTCTACTTTTAACAGCCATAAAATCACTATACTTTAATATTTTTTCACACTTAAAACTCAGACTCATAGATCTATGTCTGCTTACAACATACATACCAAATATTGTAATTTTTAAATGATTTTTAACCCTTTATTGGCCAAAATGCACACAAAAGTTCCCTGACGTGCTGTTTAGAAATCACAAAAACTTGCATAACTTCTATAAAAATATTCCAAATTGAATGAGGTGTTTATTTTTATTAGGCCTTGGGATGGGTCAAAGTTTAGTGGTAAAATTATTTTTACAGGTTTTTGTTTTCTGTAGTGACAGATTTTCATAAAAAATCACACATAACACCCTAAGGCCACAAAAGTGGCCTCTACTTTAACACCATAAAATCACTATACTTTCATATTTTTTCATACTTTAAAAACTCAGACTCATAGATCTATGTCTGCTTGACACATACATACCAATATCTGTCATATTTTATATTTTTAACTCTTTATGAGCCAAAATGCATTCTTAACTCCTCATTCTGCTCTTGCAGCGTCAGTAATACTTGTATAACCTTTATAAATGTGATTCAAATTGAATGAGCTTTCATTTGTTCATTTGCCCTAAGGGTTGGTCACACAATGGTAGTAACCTTGTTTTAAACAGTTTTTAAATGTTTCTGTAGAGCCACACTAAAATGAACAAAATGCTGTCATCCCATTGAAAATCAATACAAATGTTCCACAGAAACTCTGTCTTCTGTGGTTTATCTCAGGAGCAGTTTGCAAATGTGGGAACATTTTTATATGAGTTGGATGACTGTGCATAAGATAAACATTTGGAGGGTGTGGTGTAGTGAGGGGGATTGGGGTGTGGCGTCAAAAGCCTTTCCTCTTTGAAAAAACAACTAAAACAACAGCAATAACAACAGTAAGAAAATGTAAACAAAAGCGTGTAGTGTTATGGGTTTCACACAGTGTTCACAGGTGCACTGGCACGATCCAAAAAACTTAATTTGGTCTTTGTGTGTTAACTGCAAACGATTTCTTTTAGATCAGACCAGTGTGTTTTTTTTATTCCTATATACAGTTTCTACTGGTCACTTTCTGCAGAGTTGGTCACGTTACTGTGACTTGCCTTGTCAGCTCAAAACTTCATGTGACCAACTCTGAGGAAGATTGCAGAAAGTGAGCAGTGGAAACTGTCAGGGATAAAGAAACCACCACTGGTCTGATCTAAAAGAAAACTTCAGCAAGCTCTGGGCACTATATAAGAGCAGTGGGACAATGAGGAGACATTTGAAGATACATCATGAGGCTTTGGATGTGATCATGAACTCTGGGAGAGAGGATGAGGAGAAAAATATTAGACCAACGAGGATTCTGATTTAGGAATGACCAAATGAAATTAAGCTCTGATTCAAGGGAGGGCTCATCTGAAGACCACACTGAAGATGGCAGTGTAGAGGAGATTGGGGAAGAATTGAGATGGATATCCAAAAGTGGAAGCATTGTGTGGTACTCGCTCCGGTATGTACTCGCCCCAACAGGATTGTCTCCTGGACATACAGTACTGCCTATGCTGTCACGCGAGTAAGTGATCCTTGTCTAACATCAGGATGTTCTAACTGATAAAATAATGAAGCATTTATTATAGCACTTCGGGCCAGATAAAGGTAGAAAAGCGCTGTATAAGTTGAGATCATTTATTGACAATGACAAACTTGCAAACGTGAAATTGAAAACTGGCGAGATTAGGACATGCTGGAAATCTTGGCTTACGTCGGGCTTCTTTTCTGTAGTCAGTCCAGGAGACAATCCCATTGTCCCACTGCTCTTATATAGTGCCCAGAGCTTGCTAAAGTTTCTTTTAGATCAGACCAGTGTGGTTTCTTTATCTCTGACAGTTTCCACTGCTCACTTTCTGCAATCTTCCTCAGAGTTGGTCACATGAAGTTTTGAGCTGACAAGGCAAGTCACAGTAACGTGACCAACTCTGCAGAAAGTGAGCAGTAGAAACTGTTAGGAATAAAAAAAAAAAACACTGGTCTGATCTAAAAGAAATCTTTTGCAAGTTAACACACAAAGACCAAATTACGTTTTTTGGATCGTGCCCAGTGCACCTGTGAAACACTGTGTGAAAACCATAACACTACACGCTTTTGTTTACATTTTCTTACTGTTGTTATTGCTGTTGTGTTTAGTTGTTTCTTCAAAGAGGAAAGGCTTTTGACGCCACACACCCCCAAATCCCCCCTCACTACACCACACCAACACCTCCAAATGTTTATCTTATGCACAGTCATCCAACTCATATAAAAATGTTCCCACATTTGCAAACTGCTCCTGAGATAAAACCACAGAAGACAGAGTTTCTGTGGAACATTTGTATTGATTTTCAATGGGATAACAGCATTTGTTCATTTTAGTGTGGCTCTACAGAACATTAAAAAACTGTTAAAAACAAGGTTACTACCATTGTGTGACCAACCCTTAGGGCAAATGAACAAATGAAGCTCATTCAATTTGAATCACATTTATAAAGGTTATACAAGTATTACTGACGCTGCAAGAGCAGAAATGAGGAGTTAAGAATGCATTTTGGCTCATAAAGAGTTAAAAATATAAAAATATGACAGATATTTGGTATGTATGTGTCAAGCAGACATAGATCTGTGAGTCTGAGTTTTTAAAGTGTGAAAAAATATGAAAGTATAGTGATTTATGGCTGTTAAAAGTAGAGGCCACTTTTGTGGCCTTAGGGTGCTAAGTGTGATTTTTATGAAAATCTGTCACTACAGAAAAACAAAAAACCTGTAAAAAATAATTTTACCACTAAACTTTGAACCATCCCAAGGCCTAATAAAAATAAACACCTCATTCAATTTGGAATATTTTATAGAAGTTATGCAAGTTTTTGTGATTCTAAACAGCACGTCAGGGAACTTTTGTGTGCATTTTGGCCAATAAAGGGTTAAAAATCATTTAAAAATTACAAATATTTGGTATGTATGTGTCAAGCAGAAGTAGTTCTATGATTCTGAGTTTTTAAGTATGAAAAAATATGAAAGTATAGTGATTTTATGGCTGTTAAAAGTAGAGGCCACTTTGTGGCTTAGGGTGTTATGTGTGATTTTTTATGAAAATCTGTCACTACAGAAAAACAAAAAAACCTGTAAAAAATAATTTTACCACTAAACTTTGACCCATCCCAAGGCCTAATAAAAATAAACACCTCATTCAATTGGAATATTTTTATAGAAGTTATGCAAGTTTTTGTGATTTCTAAACAGCACGTCAGGGAACTTTTGTGTGCATTTTGGCCAATAAAGGGTTAAAATCATTTAAAAATTACAAATATTTGGTATGTATGTGTCAAGCAGAAGTAGTTCTATGATTCTGAGTTTTAAAGTATGAAAAAATATGAAAGTATAGTGATTTTATGGCTGTTAAAAGTAGAGGCCACTTTTGTGGCCTTAGGGTGTTATGTGTGATTTTTTATGAAAATCTGTCACTACAGAAAAAAAAAAAAAACCTGTAAAAAATAATTTTACCACTAAACTTTGACCCATCCCAAGGCCTAATAAAATAAACACCTCATTCAATTTGGAATATTTTTATAGAAGTTATGCAAGTTTTGTGATTTCTAAACAGCACGTCAGGGAACTTTGTGTGCATTTTGGCCAATAAAGGGTTAAAAATCATTTAAAAATTACAAATATTTGGTATGTATGTGTCAAGCAGAAGTAGTTCTATGATTCTGAGTTTTTAAAGTATGAAAAATATGAAAGTATAGTGATTTTATGGCTGTTAAAAGTAGAGGCCACTTTGTGGCCTTAGGGTGTTATGTGTGATTTTTTTAAAGGATGCCCTGAGGGTTAAAAAAAAAACTTTCAAACCATTTCACAGAAGAACTCTTCTTTTTGTGTGCTCTTGTTTGAGATACTCCCAGAAAGTTAGAGCAACAGCCAGTCCTACCCGGGAAATGTTTTGAAAAATCAGATACAATTTAGTGTAATCTGGTAGCCTGGCTAACGCAGGGGGACCATGGCCGAAATCTTCGCATGGATTTGGGACCAATCACAGAACGAGGAGGGACGGTAAAGACAATGACGCACTATTCGACATACTTGTAGTTTGTTTACGGATATAAAAAAATATATGTATATTTATGGATCCAACATGACAGCAGCAGACGCGACGCCATCTTTGGATCAAGCTTTAGACCGTGTTCTAAATAGTTTAGCTCAAAAGTTTACAGCGGGTACGTCATACCTCATCTGATACCATGATACGATTGGCTATGGCTACATGCAGACACATATTTTAGAATCTTCAGTGTTTCCTCTGAAGGAGCCCTCTGCCTCAGGAGCGGTGACTGACTGTGGCTGTGTGGGTGCTGTCCTGTGGGTGCCCAGGTGGAGGTGTGGTGTCTCTGCCGCGCCTCCTTTGGGGACCCTTGTGAGTGTGAGTAAAGGGTAGGAGGTGTAGGTGTACGCACCTGTGTATGAAAAGCGCTCTATAAATAAAGATTGATTGATCGATTGATATGATAGACATTCGTAGCGCCCAATAAACGGCTATGGACAATCGGAAACCACACCTCTCCTACAAGAAAATGAACTGGTGACTAAATATCACTTGTGATTTTAGTCTGACGTTAGCCAGGCTAGCAATCTGGTGTATTTTACGCAAAAATATGCTGTTTGAAATAGCCTTATACAGTGATTAAATCAGAACTGTCTACTTCTGATTGTTATAGCAGCAATTAGACTACTTTTATTATTTTATTTATATATTTTAATCTATTTATTTATTGTTTTTATGTACTGTCAAAATCCTGTGTTTCCCTGTGGGCCCATCTGCTGTGGGCACCAGTCCCTCGGCTGCCCGTGTCAGCTCCGCCCCTGTTTTCCTCCATCTGAGAGCTGCTCATCGTGGCGAGCATTGAGGAGGAAACACAGCCTTTAGCCAGGACAGTTCCCGACTGTTCCGCCCACTTCAACCGCTGAGTGCAATGTACATACACTGAACAAAAATGTAAACACATGGGGTGAACTCAGAGATTTGATTTGATTTGAATATTTTATTTATTAGAGACATAAAACTTTTTCTATAAACACAACAGACCAATTTCTCCCAAATATTGTCCACTAATCTGAGCACTTCTCCTTTGTCAGAGAATCCATCCTCCCTCACAGGTGTGGCCAGGGGCGTAGCCAGGAATTTTCACAGGGTGGGGCAAGGGGGTCCACTTATAATACTGGATTGGCATTTTAATATGACAATAAAAGTTTGCTGTCCTCTACAATAATATGTGCCGACCAAAGTGTGCGCTCGTGCTTCACAGCTAGAAGGTCCCTGGTTCGATTCCCACCTGGACGGGGCCTTTCTGTGTGGAGTTTGCATGTTCTCCCCGTGTCTGCGTAGGTTTCCTCCGGGTACTCCGGTTTCCCCTACCACTAAAAACATGTACAATAGGTCAGGATGAATGAGAGTGTGTTTGAGAGTGTGCATGGGGGACGACGGATGGAAATTAGCCCAAGGCTACAATCCGGTGTGGCTTGTTTACATGCATGAGACCCATGTATGTTCATTAACATGCACTGTCCCGACCAAATAAACCCACAACTATTTACATTTTTGTTCACTGTGTGGGCTCCCTGTAATGATTAAACAGCATGCGTTTTAAGGAATTTGCAATATTTTCATTATTTTTCAAGTGAGTAGCAGGTGTTTAGATTATGTGCGATAAACTCTCAAAATCCTAGTCCTGCTCTGTGTGCCGTTACAGCGGGAGCAACTGTACCTTCTCCATTGACGTCGATCCTCTCGTAGATGAGGGTGACGATCTCCTCTGGGTTGATGTCTCTGTTCCTCGTGATGTCCTGAATCGCCTGTAAAACAACACACGCTTTTCAATAGACCACAGGATTGAATCGTCAAAACAGTGACTTCTGGGATTTTGGTGCATTCCATAATAATAAATAATATAACTGGGAACTTGTTTAGGAGTTTAGTGGAGGACTGTACTTGTTTTTCTTCTTCTTTACAGTTATTGGTGGACTTTAAAAAGCGCATGCCGCCACCTACTGTATTGCATATGCAACAACATAGTGTCCAAATAAAGACATTTAAAGGAACAGGCCACTGTTTTTCCATGCTGAGATATGTTCTTACCTGAGCTTAGACGAGTTGATGCGTACCTCTCTGGTCTTTGTGCGTGCGCTCAGTCATGCAAAACGCCCAAAGATGTTGTTAGCATTTGGCCTCTCCCAATGTATTCCTATAGCTCCAAACGGGGTGAAGTTGGAAGCGACCAAACTCTTGCACGGGCACAAAGACCAGACAGGTACGTATCAACTCGTCTAAGCTCAGGTAAGAACATATCTCAGTATGGAAAAACGGTGGCCTGTTCCTTTAAGGAGGAAAAAAAAAAGAAAAATCCAAATGATCCTTCACATTTCCCTTTAGCATTATTTTATCTCAACAGCTGTTTCATAAAGCTACAGTATACAAATTAGCCATGTGGCTTAAGTTTCTACTAAATGAAGCAAAAGCACAAACTGCTTCATTTAAGCCATTTACTGAGGAGGCTCTTTAAAACCATGTGACTGAGCTGTGATGACGACAATATGTATTTTGTCACTTTTATAAAGTTTGGCTTGTGCAGAATCTTTTTTATTTTTATTATATTTATTAAATCTGCACCTGTCAATCAACAGTGGTTGTGCATGAATCACTCAAGGGTGGGGGCAAGGGGGGCTGGCATGCGGCGCGGTGGCTTATGGGATGGCACATAGCTCCTAATCACCGGTTAGTTAGCATGAGAGGTCCCTATGCTAAAGTAGCTATGATGGTAAGCACTGAGGGCCATTTCCCTAACCCCTTCCTAACACAGACCAACTCAGACCAAGCGGAATGAAGTCTCCATCCTTCGCTCAGCTTGCTCTGCCTCCTTGGCCAGCCCTCCTTGTGCAGGAGCACGTGGAGGCGGGGTTTGAGACGCAGCTGAAGCGCATGAGCCAATTACGCACAGGTGTCTCTCAGATCTTGTTCTGTGGTTGGTGGTCGCCGCCGGAAATGGCTCTAGCTAGTCGCCGCTGCGGCCGTCCGTATCGTGCCACTCTCATGTGGATTTCCGGTCTCTTCTCTTCCACCGCTCTAGGTGTGAGCACGGTGTAACTGACAGCCCAATTCGGAGGCTTCTTATCATGGAGGACGCTGACGCACATCCGGTTTGGCGTTAGACCTCTTACCAATTTACTGGTTTCGGAAGTACCCATAGTTTGCCTGGACAAGGTAAGGTAAGGTGTTTGCTTTTGTTTGGGGCTGCTTTGATTTGCGTTGTTGATACATCCTTTAGTGAACAAGTGCCACGCAAAAGGCAGTTTTATCCATACGCCTGTTGTTGATCAGTTTATATGTGTTTGACTGCGTGAACCCAGGTTGCTATTGAAGGCCTGACTGAAACCCCACGGCACTGCTCATTATATTGTTTCTGTTCTTTATCACGGACCTGCATAAACCTGCCCCAACATTGTAAAAACCTGCCCCTACATTATAACACACAACCTTTTGTGCAAACAGGATCTATTAAGACTGCTGACTCATAGTTCAAATCAAAATGTTACATTTCAATTACTGAATTAGGCCTAATATTTAGCGGAAAATGTAGTTTTCCCACATCAGCGACTAAAACAAGTCCAAACAGTACAACGCTAACAAGGTTTGAACTGAAGTAAACAAAACTTGGACTAAGACGAAAACCTGTGACTAAACACAGAAACCAGGTCCACATTAGGGCTAACTCTGAGCTATTGTGCTTGTGTCATGACGTAGCTGTATGTGGCTAAGAGTAGCTAAAGCAGGAGAAACTAACACCAGAAAACACTCCACAGAAGTCTCTTAGCCACAAAAGTACATTCTTTTCAAAGCTTCATAACACATGTCGTACATGACTGAAATAAAATCCATCTCTGTCATGTTGGACTCAACAGCTTCAGCTAATGCTTATGCTAATGCTAATGCTGCTCTCACAGACACAGAGGAGCATCAGGAGGAGGAGCAGCTCTGAGGGACAGGGAGACCACAGAGAAGACCACACTGAAACACCTAATGAACAATTTAACACACTCTAGTGGATTTATCATGACATTTAATACCTGAATTCAAAATAATTGAAACCTGGTTTAGTTTAGTCTTTACTCCTGGTTTCATTTGATTTATTTGACAAGGACAGATACAAAAACATAACAGAGTCAGATATATATGTTGGACTTTAATAGACTGGACAAGACAGTGTAGAGAGCTATGAGAGGACAATGACATTTACAAAGGGAGTACAGTGCTGCTGCTGCTGCTGCTGGCATCATTTTGGACGTTTTTTTTTCTTTGAATGCAAGTGACGTCGGGTGAACTAGTTCCACAGATTGGCACTCTCCCTGTTTGTCTAAAAGGCCCCTTACAGTTACAGTCTCATCTTGAAGCTCCTCTGTGGACGTGTCTGCTAAGGCTGCTTCAAACATGACCATTTACGAGCAATCCCAAAGATGACGTCCGTATCTATCTGACATTATCACATTATCACATTCTAGAACTGGAGCCAGTTTGTGACCATTTCCTCATTATCTGCCCCATGTATCTGGACCTGCAGATCAGTAGTCGATGAAGAACAAATGCCTGGTTTAGTCCCAGTGTGAGGCCTGAAGGGCAGAGACAGAATGTGCTCGTCAGCAGATTATCCTGGAGCTAATCTGAGCGTTAAACCTGGCGCCCTGCCTTGCTCTGTCACGACGCCTCTGCCCTGACTCAGACCTTTACAGGGTTTCAACAGGCGTCTGCAGGCCAAATTTAATGTTTATAATGCCACAAATGCACACAAATCGAGATGTTATTCATTTCTTAAGATTTGTAAAGATTCAAACAATGCAATGAGGGGAAATTCTGATATTCAAAACTGAATTAGGCAAGAGATTGTGTAAATTTCAGTCCGAACGAGTTTTTGTGTTTTGATGATGAATATATATCTATGCAGTTAAAAGAGTTAAACAGTGCCAGGGTTGTGGGTTCTGTCTCTAAAGAAAAATCCTATTTAAGAAATTTAGATTTAATGTCAGTTTTGAATCCAATAGAATGGTTTTTAATGACTTTAAGGCCAAGGTGTTTCAGGGATATTGCATCGCGAAATGGCGACATCCAGTGGAGTCGTTGGTCACGTGTCTTCATTTAACCGATTGGCTACTATTCATTATTCCACCATTTGGACACACTTTATTTATTGTTTATTTAATCAGGACAGTGCATTTTAATGAACACATATGAGATGCCGGCTTGTAGCCTTGGGCTAACTTCCATCTGTCCCACACTCACACGCTCAAACACACACTCACTCATCCTGGCCTATTGTACATGTAGTTGTTGGGGAAACCAGAGTACTTTGAAGAAACCTATGCAGACACAGGGAGAATAGAGATAAAGAATGCACGGCACGTTTATCTTTAACCTCTTAGCCCCCACTTTAACTGAGCACATTTTCATCTGTTCGGCTTTACCCAAATCTAAAAAGCTAAGACCTGCAAAACTGAGCTAAGATTTTTCCTTGTGTTGTTGCTACGCCGTCACGTTTTTTGTCATATTTTTACAGGTTTTTTGTCATGTTTTTTAAAACTTTGTTGCTTTTTAGTTGTGTTTTCATGCTTGTTGCCGAACTGGAGAAAATGTGCTCGGTTAAGGTGGGGGTTAAGAGGTTAAACAGTGTTTTGAAAGCGCTGAGGTGAGGCCTCTAATGCACTGCCCCTGACGATGCTTCAAACCAGGCTGATATTTCTCTGCACAGTTTAGGAGGTTAGAAGTGACAGAGTAGACTTTGAACATTGTGACTGTAGATATGGGCAAAAAACAAGACAAAAAGTCAACATTTTGACCATCATGGGATTGCTACCTGCCTACCACCATTTGTGTTGACTTCTCCTATATGTTTCTCCAATAGAAAGAATAGGAAAAGCATGTATTGCTGGACAGGCTAAAGCCCTGGTGCACCCAAATACAAAACTGAGATGTTATTCTGAAGCCCTGTCCAGTGGGGCAGTGCGATATGACTGGGGAAAAAGAAAAAACTAATTGATATCTATTCCCTGTGGTCAGTGTTTGCTCACAGTGAAGATGGTCTCCAGCTCGTCGCGGTCGATCTTTCCGTTTCCGTCTTGATCGAACAGTTTGAAGTACCACTTGAGTTTCTGGTTGATCTCTCCCTTCAGCAGCAGACTGATCGCCGCAATGTACTCCACAAAGTCGATGTATCCGTCCTACAAAGGAGAGAGAGAGAGGTCAGGAGTCAAAACCTACAATCCCCAACAGGCCAAAGTAACACACCCTACTCAGCGAGATCCAGGAGTCAGCCCCGTGACCAAGAACCAGGTCAGAACCAGAGACACTGCAGCAACACGGTTTTACAGTTTGGGGGCAGTTTGATCTAAATCTTCCCAAAGGTGTTATATTATTACAGTCAGTCGTAATGTCTGTCATTGTGCTGACAACATTTAATACAGTAACAGTAGTTTCAACAGTTGTCTGAAGTACCGTCATTTCTGGACTATAAGCCGCTACATTTTTTCACATGCTTTGAATCGTATGGCTTATACAGCGATATAAGGATAGATTTTTACAGTCATAGTGAATATTGTGTGATGTTATCAACAACAATGCACCTGGGTTCTAAAACACTTGGTTATTTCTAACGAAAGAACTCCGATGTGAGAAAGATGCAATAACAGCTCCACATACAAACATAAAGTTTTGCGCGTGGAGACAGCGTAGAGCTCACGTGGTTCCTTTCGGATGTACTCATCTGCACAATAACTTTTAGCAGTATCAGCTTCGTGGTTGTAAGCTACGCAGTGGCGAAGTGATCTGCTAGAAAATAGTCCTTCAAAATGCGATAATTCATGTGATGCAAGTTATATTTCAAAAATGATTCTATTAACACAGACATTTACTGTATATCATTAGTCTGGCCCCCTCCTGGAACCGCCACCTTAACGTGGTGGAGGGGTTCGAGCACCTGAATGATCCTGGAGCTCTGTTGTCGGGGGCTTCGTGCCCCTGGTAGGGTCTCCCATGGCAAACAGGTCCTAGGTGACGGGCCAGACAAAGAGCAGTTCAGAAGCTCCTTATGAGAGACCAACAGGCCCGGTTAGAACCACGAGGCCGTCCTTCTGTGGACCCACCACCTGCAGGAGGAGCCATAGGGGCTGGTGCAATGGGATTTGGGCAGCTCCAACAGCTGCCCCCACGACCCGGCAACGGAAAAGTGGAAGAAAATGGATGGATGGATGGCATTAGTCTGGCATTTTAAGTGATTTACCTCAGGTGCACTGTGGAGTGGGTCAGACTGTTTTAATGCAGGCTAGCTGTTACATTAGACATGCGCTAGCCTTGCCCTAGCCTAGCGCCACTAAACTCTTCAAATATAAGAACTGATATAAGAATATAAGAACTGCATGAATTTAAAAAATATATATCTCCAGAAATCAACAACACTCTGGATAACTAGGAAATGAGGCCCAATGTCAAAAATCCTGAAAAATCCCTTTAATGTCAGCTCTAGCTCACAATGAAATGTGAAATTACAAAACGTGCAGTAAAAAGTACCATCTCTGAGATCTGTGCCAATTCACTAAGAAGCCTGAGAGCCACCAAAAATAGGTCTGATGGCCGCATTTGGCCCCTAGGCTGCATGTTGGGCACCCCTGGAATGATCTATTTTATTAACTTTGAAGTTCTTAACACACTTTTGTAAACGTAAATGCACCTGTAGGGCGCCGTTCTGTTGGAATATTTGACAGAGAGAAAAGTCTAGTATTTCCAGTGGCTGATGCCGCGTCCATGCGCTTTGTAACAGCGTGGACACCTGTGGCTTATAGATCAGTGCAGCCTATATATGTACAATCCTTTATTTCTTTTTAAATGTAGTTGGTGTGGTCAATTGTCTGAACATTACGTTACTACAGATATTTTCCCACTCTTGGATTTAAAAACACTCTGAGGTGACCCGTTCTAATATTTGGTTGTAGCATCTTTAGCTTGATTCTCTGCAATGTCCAAAGATCCAGTGTCGCATTAATTTTTCACCAAGATCCATCCAAAGATTCTCAATGGGGTTAAGCTCTGGACTCTTTGGTGGCCGATCCATTTCATGATTTATTGAATTTTGTGCCCCCCTACAGATTATTTATGTATAAATGTATTCGAAGACAAAATCAGACAAATCGCATCTGGAAAAAACAACATTGTATCTAATATATCAACAAAATATATCTCCTAAACTTAATCCATTCTACAGTGTTTGTTGTCACAAATAAAGGCCTTTTTGGGGGTAATTTCTCAACATAAAATATTTCATCTTCTTTATGAAAATATGAAATGAAAGAAAATTTGCAAAACATTTTTTTCTTATATTTAAGTCTGTAATCTACAGCGAAAGGACTCATAGGTCACCCACATCTGAGCTCAGATGCAAGGCGACTGTCTGTACAGCTTGTTTCTTTGGGCCGTCTGTTGGAAAGATCAGGTGTGGACGTCCAACATTGTGTAACAGCAGCAGTTTAAAAGGATGAGGCCTTCTTTTTAGGGATTTGGCTCCGGCACACACTTCACTTTTGGAGATCAGACCTTCTCCTTCAGGACACTGTGCCAAAATGACCTTTCCAAAAAAGCCCTGCCCACATGTCAGAAGGGAAATCATATTGATACCCGAGTTCCCGAGATGAGATTGTTATATGATGCTAGCGGTATCTATTTAGCGATGCTCTTTTCATGTCATCCGTTAAACACAAGTCACACTTGTGTTTAACGGAGCAGAGAGCAGGTGCAGCTTAGTGGCCGCCTTTCTTACGTGATTTTACTTTTTTACAGCCTTTTCTTCTGTGTTTTTAAATGTTTCACTTTGCTGCAACGACACAAAAGCACTTGAACACAATGCCTTCATAATTTCCACTTCACGACCGGAAAGGATCAAATAGTAGTGACAGTGGGACAGGTCAAAAATGGAGTGACAGACATGAGAAATTCTAACGTTTTATGGATTCATGGCATTAAATATAAAGAAAAACAGTCCAGGTACATCATTACGCCGTTATTAGGGCGAATTACATTCCAAATCGGACCCAATCCTTCATGACTGGCCGTTTCTCCTGCAGGATCAGTCCTGAGTCAGTCCTACAGCTGCACTTGTGTGTCCTGGGTGAACTTGGTTGAGCTGAATGATCCAATAATCTAAAAGTCTCCATTACGTTAATCCACTGGGCACAGATCTGATGAGATCAAAAGGTCCTCTTGGGCTCGAGTCCACTCTTTGGCCAAATCCGGACTGATATCGCAGCGCTAACAAGGTCAAAGCAAACCAGGGTCAAGTTAACAAGGTCTCTGGAACTGCTCCCGGCGGAATGGTTAAATCGAGGAGAGTATTTATGGCAGGATCAGGTTCACAGCAACAGTGTCTCAGGTTAAATATCCACTAAATGCTGTCATTATCTTGTCAAAAGAGCCAACTATAGAAATCACAGAAATGCCTTTAGCTCTGAGCCTGTTCCTACAAATGTGTGCACTTTGTTAGCCAACGGTTCCCAGACCAGATTTAAATTGAACGTTCCATGCCCATACAAATGACTAGGTGATTTCTTTATCATGAGCATATCATTAGACGATGTTTAGTGACCACTTTATGTGCATTTGACCCACAAAAAACAGAAACTTAACTGAATATGAGTTAGTATTTCGCCGAGAGGACACTTTTAGATGCTAATTTGTATCTAAAGTAAAATCTCAAAAGGTTGCTACCAAAGCTATGTAATAAAACTCTAGATTGAACGTGACACTTGTTGACGTAGCAAAGGTGGCAGCCATCTTGTGACTGGCTGGCGTGGCTAACCCCTATAGATGGGAGCAACATCCGGGAACTTTTACTGGGCAACGTCCCCTTTTGGGGAATCGAGAGTTAAACATTGCATTAGTGTGTATGTGAAAAAGGGACTATTTCTCGTTCAGAGGATAAAAATTCAAACCAGTGATCAGAACTACAGGACAATGTCCGTTCTTCATCACAGACACATCAAGTCACTGTCAGAAGATGATTGGAAGATTTATTTTTTGTGGACACTTATATGAGCGAGTTTATCGATCACTAGCATCTGTTATGGCCATGTCAGAGCTCATTACTGAGGAAACAGCTCCCCCTGGTGGCCGTGTATTATGCACTTTGTGTAATGTCTTTAATAGGTAATTATTCAAATTCATCCAACCTGTTCAGCATTAGGCCTAATTAATGATTCTCTCGGTTTTAAAACGCACATTAACGTTAGCATTAGCAGCTAGTAGGTTAGCTGCTGAATGAACCATACCATTTGCGCTCATAAGCTATAAAACTACATCATAGGCTGTATGATTTTAATTTAATGATAATATAAAAGCAACAGACTAAAAGCTGAAGCTGTAGTGACATTATAAAGCATCCAGCGAAAAAGTTCCACAGGCAAATGTTACAGACAAGTCATGATCACAGTGGGTTTAGCAGCTCAGTTTTAAAACGTTAACCGTCTTCTCTGTGAATTATCTGAAACAACAGGTCACTTCCATGGCTTCCTTTTCACGTTCGATAATTAAATAAAACAAAGAAAATGTTTTTTCATGTGTAAATAAAAGTTTTCAGACAATCTTTCCTCATTCATTCCAATGTACGGAGTGTCGTGGCAATTTCTCACCACTATAAAGGAAAACTTGAAAGTATTTGTCTTAACAAAAAGTGTAATTTAATTTAACACTAGTGCGGAGGGCCGCCATACAGAAAATACAGGTAAGTCCATGATGGCGAGCTCTGAGGCCCAGAGCCTCTTGATCCCGAGAGAGAGAGAGAGAGAGAGTCACAGCATCACCATGCAGACATCACCTTCTTGTGATGTTTAGAACAAGACACAGGAAGGCCTTTGAGCCAGGACACGTCTTTGGCCATTGTCTTAGGTGTGAAACAGAGACTCAGGCCAGGATAAAGCACAGGAGACGGGTCCAGGCATTGATTAAGCGGGCCAGACGGTACTTCACAATTACTGGCTTCAATTTAATTAACTCTAAAACTGCATTACAGGAGCTTCTGTTTGCCCCTGAAAAGGGGCGTTAACCTTTTGGCGTGAAAGCTTGAAATTTTATTTTAAAAGAAGAACAGCGTTTGGCTGAAGTACATCATCGGGTAAAATTAGTACGACTGGTTATGGGCTACGTGCAGATAGACTTCTGTAGCACCCAATATCTAAGGTTAAGGTATACTTTATTAATCCCCGTAGGGAAATTCACTCTCTGCATTTGACCCATCTTCAATGCCGCTGGGGCTCTTGTTGGAGCAGTGAGCAGCCAGCGTGGGCCAGCGCTCGGGGACCTATCTCCCGATGCGGATCCAGCTGGTGGTCAGAAATACCTGGTTGGAGGATTCACCTATTTCATCACATATTTGTAGTGGTAGGGGAAACCTACACAGACACGGGGAGAACATGCAAACTCCAAACAGAAAGTTCCCGTCCCTGGTGGGAATTGAACCCGGACCTTCTAGCTGTAAAGCATGAGCGCTAACCGCTGTACTACCATGCCGTCTAGGCGGCCTAGTTTGGCATCAGCCAGGCTAAACGGCTATAGGGAAAATCCATTGAACAGGCTAATGGACTCTGAAAAATCTCCTGGACCAGTCGACTTGCTAACTGTCCGCATACGTTAGATTGAAAGGCTGCTTCCTTTTTATTTCTATGGAGCTAACCACTCTATGTGTAGCTCCAAACCTCACCCTACAGCAGAGGTGGGCAAAGCAAGGCCCGGGACCAAATGCGGCGATTTCGCCCCTACATCTGGCCTGGAGGCATGACCAAGCTCCCCAAAAAGGGTGAACAACACCACTATTTTCACTGACATAAAGAAAGGTACTATTTTGTTACTTTTTTGTATATCTTTAGGCGACGACCGACTATTGGAGAATTGTATACTCCAACTTGTGAACAACCTGTCCCATCTTGCCTTACATCATAAAGTTTGCCCATACCTGCCCTACAACAAAATCCTAATCCCACTTTAGGGCCGGGCGATGTGGTATGAAATTGAAATCACAGTATTTAACAGGTTCCCTGCTCGCTATAGCTGTCAAGTGTTTCGCTGTAGGAAACTACCATATTTTACTCCTCTTACCGTTCTCCCGTATTATCCAATACATTTCCCGTATCATAATAAAATTATAATAAAAGAGTCCTCTGCCTCTCTAAACTGAACTCTGCCACTAGACTCACAAAAACATAGGTCACATAGCTGTCAAGTGTTCCCTTTTGGCCGCTAAACTACCGTATTTGACCCGATCTTGGAGCTTGGTTATGGTGATGGGACAGCTCGCAGCAGCTTCAACAAAATGTCCCTTATTTTCAAATCCAAAACTTGACAGGTACGTTACTTTCAGCAGGAACAGTCCACCGACCTGAAGAGGGTGCCACCTTATTGGATTTGGATTCAGTGATATTAATATCATTGTTAAGAAGGATTTGTTTGTTTATGTTCTTATGGCATTCTTCTTTGGATATACATGTATATTTATTTATTTATTTATTTGACAGGGACAGTGTACATTAATCAACATTTCTGTAAATGCACCGGAATTAGCCAAAAGGCTATTTTTCATCCGTATTTTTCATCCTATTTTTCATATACTGTAGATTTTCACATTATATCACATTTTGTTTCTCACACCTGACTTTTACGCTCAAACAGTTACTCAGAACTCACATTACTCAAGTAGCCTTTTTCCCAAGTACTTCTTCTTTACAATTAATTGGGTCACAAACATTTCATTTTACTTCTATTTAGGCATCATTATTTTAAAGAAAGGTTACTCTACCCTCCTCTGGCAATACCTATCACACTATTTGTGTAAAGTCTTACAAAAAGAATGATCTAGGCCTAAAGGACTAAATAAAAAAAATAAGAAAATCAAAATGTGGGAAGACAAAGCTGACCCAGTAGTAGTAATAGTGGGATTAGTAGTTGTAGCACTGATCTTGTATGGTATTGTAGCAGCAGCAGTAAGCCTTAGTTTAGAAGCAGTAGCAGTAGTATTGTAATACTGTGTCTGTAGCTACAATAGTTAGCTTACCACTGAGTATGGAATGAATAAAGGACTACAGTGTAGCTCTTTGAGAAACTGTTACAGTACCATACAAATGTAAGACGTTGCAGTATAGTAGTAGAAGTAGTAGTACTAACCCTCTTCAGTGTTCGTGTGATGAACATCTGGACAATGTTGCTGTTTGCTGTTATAAAAATATAATATTTGTGATAACAGTAGTAGTTCCAGCAATTGTGGTATTTGCCGTACTGACACCATCCACGTCAAAGGTCAAAATGGCCAAGTCCACATTTTATATGATAAGAATGTTAGTAGTAACAGTGGAGGTAGCAGCAGCAGCAGCAGCAGATGTAGTAGTAGTAGTAGTAGTACAGTATGTGCAGCACTGACCCCGCACTATATAGTAGACTATATACTTTATGCAATGAGTCTGTTGGCGTTCCGCACAGCTCACTACTTTCTCCTCGCCGTGTGTTATCACGTTTGGCGCAGTGTGCAGAAAGTAATGAGCCCGGTGACCGGAACGCCACCAGAATAAGTGCTACATCTACTAAATTCACTAAACTCAGAGAATTATGCAATCCTGTGATAAAGACTGACCTAATACAAGACACAGTGTATCTATGGATGGATATTAGTCAGAAACGTTTTATTTCACATGGATTTGATATGAATGAAGAAAACAGCCTGGATTATTGCCTTTCTGCCTGAGAGAGGAAGCTATCGATCATTTAACAGCTCAAGCTAAAGGTCAGCAGCTAACATTAACAACTTTTCACTTTTCAACGATTTATATTCAAGTAGTTTATTCATGGAAAATACGCAACACGTGAATGAAACAGCAATTTTCTCTCATTCGTGTTGTGTTTAGTTCAAAGACCTGTCTCTGTCTGTTCTCCTCCGACTCTCACAATGCATTGTGGTCTATATTGACCCATCTAGTGACCATCGCTGCTCAGTACCTATCAGAATGCATTGTGGGAAGTTTTACGTTTTTTTCTCTTTGGACATTTGGACGCCACTACAAAATGGCGTGACCACAATATAGCACACTGTAAAGGCAATAGTGAGGACATTCAGACACACGCCTGGTCTATAGCTGTTTGCTTTACAGTAATAAGTAGTATAAGTGTTTGTAGTGGAGGTAGCAGCAGCAGTTTCAGTAGTAGTAATAGTAGCAGAAGTACAGTATTTGCAGCACTCACCCCGTCCATGTCGAAGGTGTAGAAGACCTGGTCTACGTAGCTGTTGGCGTTCTCGTTCATGCCTTTGAGTCCGAGGATAGCCTTGAGCTCGAACAGCGTGATGAGCCCTGACGGACTCTCCCTCATGAACTTGTTGTACCAGTGGTGCATGTCCTCGGCCAAGATCTCTTCCAGGTTCGAGCCGTGGTTCCCCATCGCGGCGGCCCCCGAAGGATCCTACTGCCGGCTAGCTAGCTTCAATTAGCTTCCTCTCACAAAGCCCCTCAAAAGTCCATCGTTGTCTGTTAGCTTAGCATTAGCAGTTAGCAGTCTTTAAAAACAGTTCAGCTTTGGAATTGCTTTTGAAACCAGTAAAAATGATTTCAATGCAATTATTTTTTTAACTTTTCCCAGCAGTTATCAAAGTTATTTTAAGAACTCTGGTTCTTGCAAGTAGTGCTTCATTAGTTACATAGCCGCGACTTGCCTTGTCAACATTTAAGCCGGATTTTAAAAAAAAGTTCTTCACTTACTGATTGTCACAAGCCGATAGGACAATTCCAGGCCTTCTGCAGATATTTCTCAAGATTTGTCAAACAAATTTTGAACTGAAATTGAATTTCTAGCAATCCTGGTATCTGCAGCTGTTTCCGGTGATTTTGATTGATTTCGTTACTTTTGTCGGCGACTTCTCAGATGCGACGTGGAGCCGCGGGTCTTTTCCCCTGAGGATTCAGTTTAGTTTTAAGTGGATTTCCCGGCTTTGCGTGTTAGCCGGCGTGATCCCACAGCTCTGCTTCCTCTGCTCTATCCTCAAGACAACTATGCAGTTTCAAATGGCTAATGATTTGGGGGAAAAAAGTAAATGTCCATTGCAAGTTTCAGTCCTTTTGTTGCAGAGTTGAAATTCGATGCAGCGATGTGGAATATTCCTCAAAGTTTCTTGATGATTTAAAATATGATTTTCTTGAATGTATCTTGTAAAAGCCGTCTTTCTCGATGGCAGTCAGTGATTTGAAAGTTTGCAATATAAGCTTCAAAATAAAACGTTTTACAAAATGGCAGCCCCTTCAATTGTAGATACTGCAATCTTTGGCTGTAAGTTTTTCTTGTTAGCGTCCACTGATTGGAAAGTTTGCAAAAGCCTATTCCAACAAATGCATGCGAGCTTCAATATGACAAATGTTCCAAAGTGGAGCCAGTTTGGTTATTCAATGGTAACGAGTCCGTTCCTTTGCCACAGATAATTGTTCTCAAAGTCTTGCTGCAAAATTCCGATGCTTTGGCAGTCTGCGGTTGGTCACAAAGATGTTTATTGGCTTCTTTTGTCAAACTGTCTCTGAATTTGGTAAGAATTTTGCTTTACTCCTCGTGGTGAAGTGGCCGCAGCGGCTGCAGAGAAGCAGGACACGGCCAGTGGAGTATTACCCTCTTAGAGACAAAAGTCAAACCAAAATAAACCAGTGTTAATGAGATGGGCTTAACTCCTGTACACTGCACTGCACAAGCTTATGTAAGAGACCTGAACCAGGACGGACCCAGGCCAGAACACTAAACCAAGGCCAAAACTGTGGATTAAATTAAATCTGTAGCCCAAACTGACACAGGTGGATGACGGCAGCCCCTGAGCCCTGTTCATAGCGCCTTTTCAAGATTCTCAAAGCATTTTTGCATTCATTATTACGTCCCTCTCTGGCATGGGCTGAGTAACTGTAACATGGCAATCTTCGCAAAAGCCATTAGACAATCACAGGCAGCATAGAGCAACAGCAATACTGAATACACCGCGTTCCAAATTATCAAACCAATCAATCAAACTTTATTTATAAAGCGCTTTTCATACCGAAGGCATCACAAAGTGCTTTACAGATTACAACATTTAAATCAAGTATCCAGGCAAACATAATGTCCAAATGAGCGTCAGCACTGGCGACGAGCGGCGCGGGTGTCCCCTGTCCTTAGACTCTCCAGCACGGCAAGGAAAAACTCAAAAACCCGGTGGGAGAAACGAGAAACCTCGGGGAGAACCACAGGCTGGAAAGATCCACTCCCATGGACGGACAGGCTATAGAGACCCAGGCCGATGGGATCCCCTCAGCAGAAGGGCCAGGATCGAGACCATCCAGTCCCCGTTGTCAATCCAGTGGGCAGGGTCCCTCCGTTCAGCCGGGTTCCTCCGTTCAGCCGGGTTCCTCCATTCGATCTAGACAGACACTCCCAAGGGGGAGTGGGACAGGAGACACCATGTGAATAGTAATGAACAGACTACAGATAAGATAAGTATTGTATCATAATAAGACAAGTTTGCAGTAAGAAGAAGAAGAGGATAGCGCTCAGTGTACCGTACTTCCCACAGCAGTGTTTCTCCTAGGGCAGCTTTACTTCAGGCTGAGGGTTAGTGCTTTACCTAACTGACCTGATCATAAGCTAATTCAAAGAGGTACGTTTTGAGCCTAGTCTTAAATGTAGGGACTGTGTCTGCTTCTTTAACGTGAGCTGGAAGTTTATTCCATAAAACCGGAGCTTGGTAGCTAAAGGCTCTTCCTCCTACAGTGATTTTGGAGACCCGAGGAATCACTAGTAGCCCTGAGTTTTGAGAGCGGAGTGCTCTGGTTGGCTGATATGGAACGATAGCGTCTTGGAGATAAAGCGGAGCCATACCTTTTATGGCTTTAAATGTGAGGAGCAGGATTTTAAATTTGATTCTAAATTCTACAGGAAGCCAATGGAGAGACTTTAGCACAGGTGTAATGTGTTCTCTTCTTTTTGTACGCGTTAACAATCTTGCAGCTGCATTTTGAACTAATTGAAAACTTTTTAGGGAACTTTTAGGACACGCTGCTAGCAGGGAGTTACAGTAGTCCAGCCTTGATGAAACAAAGGCATGGATAAGTTTTTCTGCATCACTCTTAGGTAGGATATTTCGTATTTTAGCAATGTTGCGCAGGTGAAAGAACGCAATTTTACAAGCCTGGTTTATATGTGTTTTAAAAGAGAGGTCTTGGTCAAACAGAACTCCAAGGTTTTTTACTGTAGAGCTCGTTGATACGCTAACATTATCCAGGGAGATGATCTGCTGAGATAGAGACTCTCTCAGTTTTTGAGGACCTAATATAATAACCTCGGTTTTATCAGGGTTAAGGAGGAGGTAATTTACAGTCATCCAGGTGTTAATGGCTTTTACGCAGGAACTAAGCGTATCTAATTTATCTGTCTGACCTGGTTTCATTGATAAGTACAGCTGTGTGTCGTCCGCGTAGCAGTGGAAATTTATATTGTGATTTCGGATTATGTTACCTAATGGAAGCATGTATAATATAAATAAAATTGGCCCGAGAACTGAGCCCTGTGGCACCCCACAGCACACTTTGGAACACGGTGAGGACTGTTGGTTTACATTAACAAATTGGTGCCTATCAGATAAGTAAGATTTAAACCAAGAGAGGGCTGTTCCCCTAATGCCTACGTCAGTTTCTAACCTCTGCAGGAGAATATTGTGGTCGATTGTGTCAAAGGCGGCACTAAGGTCTAACAGAACTAGGATTGAAGCTAATCCGGCGTCAGCTGCTAATAACAGGTCGTTGGTAACTTTGACTAAGGCGGTCTCTGTGCTATGATAAGTTCTGTATCCTGACTGAAATTTTTCAAATAAACTATTGTCCTGTAGGTGGCTGCAAAGCTGCTTAGCCACGACTTTTTCAAGGACTTTAGAAATGAAAGGCAAATTAGATATGGGCCTATAGTTTGCTAAAATATCAGGATCGAGATTGGGTTTTTTCAAAAGTGGTTTGATAACAGCATATTTAAAGGACTTTGGCACATACCCATTTTCTAAAGACGAGTTAATTATTTTCAATATGGTATCTGAGATTTTAGGAGTAATTTCTTTGAGGAGTTTAATTGGGATTGGATCTAGAAGACAAGTTGACGGTTTTGAAGACATAATGATTGATAATACCTCAGCCTCATCTACAGTTATGAACCTGTCTAAGACTTCAGAAGGAGACAACGATTCTACAGCTGGATTTAGATTAGAATAAGATAAGGGAAGCTTATTATTTATTTTATT
This sequence comes from Neogobius melanostomus, assembly GCA_007210695.1. NCBI lineage: Eukaryota > Metazoa > Chordata > Actinopteri > Gobiiformes > Gobiidae > Neogobius > Neogobius melanostomus. The sequence goes on from VHKM01000132.1 coordinate 803,353, forward strand.
TCTAATGGTTGTGATTTTATCATTAAAGAATTTAAGGAAGTCATCGCAGCTAAGGGTATCAGGAATGGAAGGCACTACTGCACTGTGACTGTTTGTTAGCCGGGCTACCGTGTTAAAAGAAACCTAGGGTTATTTTTATTTACTTCAATTAATGAAGAGTAGTAATTAGTTTTTGCTTTCCTCATGGCTTGCTTATAGGCGAGTAGGCTATTTCTCCAAGATCTAAGAGATTGCTCAGTGCTAGACTTGCGCCATAACCGTTCTAATTTGCGAAATTATTATGCAAATTGTATTTCAGTGCCATAAAAGTAAAAAGAAAACGTTTTTCAATGAAACTCATGGATGGTATTGTGTCTCAGGGCTTTTTGAATCACTGACATCAACCTCAGACGCCTGTGATAATTAGTTGTCAGGTAAGTCCAGTTAAGGGTAAAACTACTGAAAAAGGACGTTCCACATTATTAAGCAGACCACCATTTTCAAGCTATATGGGAAAGAAAAAAGATTTCTTTGCCAATGAAAAGCGTGAAATAGTTTCATGAAAGATCAAGCGTAATCATCGTACTGTTAAGAGATTTGTGGCTGATTCAGAGCACACACGGGTTTGTGCAGATAAAGGCACAATGAGGACGGTTTCTGACAGACAAATACATCAGATTAAGAGAACAGCTGCTACAAAGCAGCAAACAGGTATTTGAAGCTGCTGGTGCCTCTGGAGTCTCCCGAACATCAAGGTGTAGGACCCTCCAGAGGCTGCAGTTGTGCATAAACCTTCTATCCGGCCTCCCCTAAACTGTTCATTGAAGCTGATGAGCAGAAACGGCTGCAGTGGCTCATAAATATATGAAGACTCATTTTCAAACAGTCTTGTTCACTGATGAGTGCCGTGTAACCCTGGATGGTCAGATGGATGGAGTAGTGGATGGTTGGTGAATGGCCAATATGTCCCAACAAGGCTGTGATGTCAGCAAGGAGGGGGCGGAGTCAAGTTTTGGCCTGGAATCATGGGGAGAGAGCTGGTCGGCCCCTTTAGGCTCCCTCAAGGTGTGAAAATGACCTCTGAAAAATATGTGGAGTTTCTGACAAACCACTTTCTTCCATGGTACAAAAAGAAGAGCCGTGCTTTCCCTAACACAATTATCTTCATGCATGATAACGCTCCATGTCCTGCTGTAAAGAATACCTCTGCATCATTGGCTGCTATGGGCATAAAGGAGAGAAACTCATGTGGACCCCGTCCTCCCCTGACCTCAACCCTATTGAGAACCTTAGGAGCCTCAAGCAAAACATCTATGAGGGTGGGAGGCAGTTCACATCCAAACAGCAGCTCTGGGAGGCCATTCTGACATCCTGCAAAGAAATCCAAGCAGAAACACTCCAAAAACTCACAAGTTTAATGGATTTAAGAATTTTGAAGCTGCTAGGTCCTATGTTAAAATATAACTTGACCTGTTAAGATGTTTTTGATTGAAATTGCTTTTGATTTCAGTAAATATGACCTCCTAATGCTGCAAATTCAGCAAATTACCATTTTCAGTTAATTACAACCTTTAAAATGTATTGAAACTATGAGTTGCATAATAATTTGGAACAGTGGATTTAGAGTTGTTTACTATATTTATTTTTGAAAATAATACTGTTATCATTGGGAGGATTCATATTATCCTCTAACAGTAAAGACTTGAAAATTACACTGACTGTCATTTGAGTTGATAATTTAGAAAATCTTGGAAAAATGTCATTTGCATAATAATTTGGAACGCGGTGTAGTACTGAATTTGCAAATCACAAACGTTACAATTATTTAGGCAGTGCATTATGTTTTGGAAACGATGACATGTCTAGTTTCAGTTAGGCCTTCTGGTGTATAAAAGCTGCCAACCCTGTAGTTTAGAGTTCCACAATCATGTTCTCCTTGTGTCTGTGTAGGTTTCCTGAATAATAGATTTGGAAAATCAGTGGGACTTTCCTGTTTAATTATAGGTACTGTATATAAAAAAAATAACAGTGCTGCAGAACTGCCAACTCTTCAGTTATAAGGCAACTGCTCTGCCACCTGAGCCACAGGACTGAAGCAAGACTAAACCAAGACTCATGGAGTGAACAGGGACAAAATATTTGCAAACATTCTTGTGATTGTTTCAGTGTTTCCTGTTCCTTTACTTCACTTCGTGTGACAGAGAACGTGTCAAAGCTTTGCTCCTTTTAAAGATTTCACTTTACATCAAGTTTTTTTGTTTTGTTTGTTGTTTTATTTGGGGGACATTTACATTTTTGGCTCATTTTGATTTCTCTGATGAACACCGCGGTGATAGAGCCTAGAGCGTGGAACACAGGACTGTGCCACTGTGTCATGACTCCAGAGAATGTAGGTCTGACTTTTATTTTATTTTATTTTTTTATTTTTATTTTTTTCACAAAAAACATACAAAACCAACAGAGCTAACGACTCTGTTAAACAGGGTAAAACAAGACGACAGTTAAAGGAAGGGGACGTGCATACATTAATGGGTGGGGGAGACCAAGACGACAAGAATGGAGTGATAACGTCAACCAGGAAGTTTTCCATTGTTTGATGCTGGTTTTATGTCTTGTTTTCCAGTTCATGAGGATTGTTTTCTTGGCGACAGCCAGGGCCACAAGGAGTATTCTGTTGTTTGTGTTATTCAGGGTGATTGTGGATGTGTCACCGAGAATGCAAACAGAGGGTGATAGAGGGATGCGACAGCCAAAGAATGTGGACATAGTCTTTGTGATCTTTGACCAGTAGTTTTGTATTGGTGTGCAATGCCAGAAGGCGTGGATATAAGTGTCCGGGGTGTTCTGAATACAGTTTGTACAGTTAATAGATGAGTAGCCCATTTTTGATAGTCTTTGTCCAGTGTAGTGTGTTCTATGAAGAATTTTATATTGAATTAATTGTAAGTTTGAGTTATTAGTCATAATGTATATGTTACGGCAGATTTGCGTCCAGAAGTCGGCACCAGGAGCAACCATTAGGTCGTGTTCCCACTTTGCTGTTGGGATGCAAAAAGAGGTGTCTGATTTGGAGATCAACTGATAAGTTTTGGAGAGCTGTTGTTTTGGCTTTAATTTGAGTAGGTCAATAGTAAGTGATGGGAGATTTAGGTCTAAATGAGTACTGTTGTATGCAGCTGTTAGGGAGGATTTGATTTGTAAATACTGGAGAAATTGGTTGCTCCCGATGCCGTACCCCTGGACAAGATGATTGAAGGAGACAAGTGTGTTGTTATGGAAGATGTGTCCTAGGTGTGTTATTGCCTGGCCTGCCAGACACTCCTCCTTTCTGTTCAAAAGAAGAACCGTCTGGACAGCTGCTCACAGCCAATCATTTCACGATTTGACCCACATCGGTCCAATCACGCACCAAGAGACGGAAGCCGTCACCTGTCACCACCACGCACTCTTCCAAAACATTAAAGATGACGGCTGATACACTGTTTTCTTCGGCTCTTTCGTCTGTTTTAAATCATTTGGAAAATATGAAATCCCTAAAACCGGAGCAAGAAACAGCGTTCGAAGCGTTCCTCGTAAAAAAGGACGTTTTTGGAAAGGCTTTCTGCCGCTTGTTACTGCAACGTATCTAGCGTTGCTCTAATTGGTTGATGCCGTCTGTCAATCACGCCCACCGGGAAATTGTTGAGATCACGCTCGCTCCCAGACTATATGTCTTTGAAAAATCTATGAAAAGGCATGTTGTTTGGCAGGCCAGGCAAGGTGTGTTATGCCTTTTTCCGACCAGGTGTGAAATGAATTGTCTTCTTGTTGCTTAGTATGTCGGGATTGTTCCAGATAGGTCTGACTTTTAACCTGCTTTAGCCACATAGTCCTAGTTTAGACCTGGTTAGGTTCTGGTTTACATAAAGGCCCTATACCTGATTTTTTTTATTACAAACAATTAAAGAGGAAGACACAAAATGAAAATGGTCCAAATCAATTAATTCCTAACTTTTCTACTTTTCTAATTTGTAGTATCACAAATATTTGTAGTTTATAAGCATGTTTCACAACTTGCAGGGTCACTTTTCAGGGTAAATTCCACCTAAAAACCGCAAAACTAGAGTTCATGAAATTGAATGCTTTATAACTAGATGCAGTGTTTTTCACACAAACATTTGAGTTTGAGATATACTGAAGGAGGACAAAACTAATTTCATTCCATTATTAGAAAAAGAAAAATCATGTATAGTGCCTTTCGTGTGAGCCTTCAATTTGCACCCTTTCAAGACCCTAATGTCAAAACATTAACACTCCAAACAAGAGCCTTAAAATTACCACACATTCATATTTATTTCTGCTTCTTTTTACAAAAATCTTCAGTGGCTTTTGTGGCATTTTGATGGGCTGCGGCTCCAGTGGCTCACATTAACGTGTCTGAAGTGCAATGTGTTCCAATGGGAGACTAGCGGCTAAATGGAGGTACTACAGCAATGGCGGACCAATGGCGACCCCAGTGTTGTGGTCGTAGGGAGAACAGCCAGGGGCTATTGGGTTCAACTAAACGCTTCTCGAAGCACTTGCAAAATAAAAGTCTCTGTATATTCCAACTGCGCAAACAACAGGGAAAACTAGTCTTACTCATTAGGAAACTCCTGGTTTAGACTTGGTCTGGTCTGTCTACAGGCGTTACTCTCCTGGTGTTACCGGTTTAGACTTGGTCTGGTCTTGTCTACAGGCTGTTACTCTCTCTGGTGTTACCCTGGTTTAGACTTGGTCTGGTCTTGTCTACAGGCTGTTCTCTTTGGTGTTACCCTGGTTTAGATTGGTCTGGTCTTACAGCTGTTACTCTCTGGTGTTACCCTGGTTTAGATTGGTCTGGTCTGTACAGGCTGTTACTCTCTCTGGTGTTACCCTGGTTTAGACTTGGTCTGGTCTTGTCTACAGGCTGTTACTCTATCTGGTGTTACCCTGGTTTAGATTTGGTCTGGTCTTACAGGCTGTTACTCTTCTGGTGTTTTTTTTTTTTTTTTTTTTTTTTTTTTTTTTGTTACTGTTACTCTTCTGGTGTTACCCTGGTTTAGACTTGGTCTGGTCTTACAGGCTGTTACTCTCTCTGGTGTTACCCTGGTTTAGACTTGGTCTGGTCTTACAGGCTGTTACTCTCTCTGGTTTCCCCTGGTTTAGACTCCTGGTCTTCGGTTTACTCTCTGGTTCTTGTTGGTCTTACAGGCTGTTACTCTCTCTGGTGTTTCCCCTGGTTTAGACTTGGTCTGGTCTTACAGGCTGTTACTCTCTCTGGTGTTACCCTGGTTTAGACTTGGTCTGGTCTTGTCTACAGGCTGTTACTCTCTCTGGTGTTACCCCTGGTTTAGATTTGGTCTGGTCTTGTTTACAGGCTGTTACTCTCTCTGGTGTTTCCCCTGGTTTAGACTTGGTCTGGTCTTGTTTACAGGCTGTTACTCTCTCTGGTGTTTCCCTGGTTTAGACTTGGTCTGGTCTTGTTTACAGGCTGTTACTCTCTCTGGTGTTACCCCTGGTTTAGACTTGGTCTGGTCTTGTTTACAGGCTGTTACTCTCTCTGGTGTTTCCCCTGGTTTAGACTTGGTCTGGTCTTGTCTACAGGCTGTTACTCTCTCTGGTGTTACCCCTGGTTTAGACTTGGTCTGGTCTTGTCTACAGGCTGTTACTCTCTCTGGTGTTACCCCTGGTTTAGACTTGGTCTGGTCTGTTACAGGCTGTTACTCTCTCTGGTGTTACCCCTGGTTTAGGACTTGGTCTGGTCTTGTCTACAGGCTGTTACTCTCTCTGGTGTTACCCCTGGTTTAGACTTGGTCTGGTCTTGTCTACAGGCTGTTACTCTCTCTGGTGTTACCCCTGGTTTAGATTGGTCTGGTCTTGTCTACAGGCTGTTACTCTCTCTGGTGTTACCCCTGGTTTAGACTTGGTCTGGTCTTGTCTACAGGCTGTTACTCTCTCTGGTGTTACCCCTGGTTTAGACTTGGTCTGGTCTTGTTTACAGGCTGTTACTCTCTCTGGTGTTACCCCTGGTTTAGACTTGGTCTGGTCTTGTCTACAGGCTGTTACTCTCTCTGGTGTTACCCCTGGTTTAGATTGGTCTGGTCTTGTCTACAGCTGTTCTTTTGTTTTTTTACTTTCTGTCTTGTCTACAGGCTGTTACTCTCTCTGTGTTACCCCTGTTTAGATTGGTCTGGTCTTGTCTACAGCTGTTACTCTCTCTGGTGTTACCCTGGTTTAGACTTGGTCTGGTCTTGTCTACAGGCTGTTACTCTCTCTGGTGTTACCCCTGGTTTAGACTTGGTCTGGTCTTGTCTACAGGCTGTTACTCTCTCTGGTGTTACCCCTGGTTTAGACTTGGTCTGGTCTTGTTACAGGCTGTTACTCTCTCTGGTGTTACCCCTGGTTTAGACTTGGTCTGGTCTTGTCTACAGGCTGTTACTCTCTCTGGTGTTACCCCTGGTTTAGACTTGGTCTGGTCTTGTTTACAGGCTGTTACTCTCTCTGGTGTTACCCCTGGTTTAGACTTGGTCTGGTCTTGTTTACAGGCTGTTACTCTCTCTGGTGTTACCCCTGGTTTAGACTTGGTCTGGTCTTGTTTACAGGCTGTTACTCTCTCTGGTGTTACCCCTGGTTTAGACTTGGTCTGGTCTTGTTTACAGGCTGTTACTCTCTCTGGTGTTACCCTGGTTTAGACTTGGTCTGGTCTTGTTTACAGGCTGTTACTCTCTCTGGTGTTACCCCTGGTTTAGACTTGGTCTGGTCTTGTTTACAGGCTGTTACTCTCTCTGGTGTTACCCCTGGTTTAGACTTGGTCTGGTCTTGTTTACAGGCTGTTACTCTCTCTGGTGTTACCCTGGTTTAGACTTGGTCTGGTCTTGTTACAGGCTGTTACTCTCTCTGGTGTTACCCTGGTTTAGACTTGGTCTGGTCTTGTCTACAGGCTGTTACTCTCTCTGGTGTTACCCCTGGTTTAGACTTGGTCTGGTCTTGTCTACAGGCTGTTACTCTCTCTGGTGTTTCCCCTGGTTTAGACTTGGTCTGGTCTTACAGGCTGTTACTCTCTCTGGTGTTACCCCTGGTTTAGACTTGGTCTGGTCTTGTCTACAGGCTGTTACTCTCTCTGGTGTTACCCCTGGTTTAGACTTGGTCTGGTCTTGTCTACAGGCTGTTACTCTCTCTGGTGTTACCCCTGGTTTAGATTTGGTCTGGTCTTGTCTACAGGCTGTTACTCTCTCTGGTGTTACCCCTGGTTTAGACTTGGTCTGGTCTTGTCTACAGGCTGTTACTCTCTCTGGTGTTACCCCTGGTTTAGACTTGGTCTGGTCTTGTTTACAGGCTGTTACTCTCTCTGGTGTTACCCCTGGTTTAGACTTCGTCTGGTCTTGTTTACAGGCTGTTACTCTCTCTGGTGTTACCCCTGGTTTAGCTTGTCTGGTCTTGTTTACAGGCTGTTACTCTCTCTGGTGTTACCCCTGGTTTAGACTTGGTCTGGTCTTGTTTACAGGCTGTTACTCTCTCTGGTGTTACCCCTGGTTTAGACTTGGTCTGGTCTTGTTTACAGGCTGTTACTCTCTCTGGTGTTACCCCTGGTTTAGACTTGGTCTGGTCTTTTACAGGCTGTTACTCTCTCTGGTGTTACCCCTGGTTTAGACTTGGTCTGGTCTTGTTTACAGGCTGTTACTCTCTCTGGTGTTACCCCTGTATTGCACATGAGGTCACAGGGAGGTTCGGGCAGTGTCTCCCCTGTTGGATGTCTTCATTCTGGGCTATGGCTGTGGTCTGTGTCGCCCTGTGACCATGACTCTCCGGGCCACTGTACGCCAGCGCTACGGCATCCGGGTATGTCATCTTGGTTAGTTCTGGACTCAGTTCTGGTTTAGTCCTGGCTTGATTTTTGTCTTTTTTCCCCGCTGACTTGTGACTTGTTCCTCCTCAGAACTAAACAGGTCCCAGCTCTGACAGTCTGCTGATTGATTGTCCCTGCTGTTCACCACCTTTTAAGACAATAAAACAGCACTTACTATATGTCCTACTATTTCCACTGTACCAAATTATTCACATGTACAACTTATAGTCATAATACCAAATAGGACTGTTTCTGCTTGTAATTTTATGTATTTATTTACCTTTTTTTTTTAAATGTTAAATCCAATCCAGTATTGTTTTTGTAGAAAAATTAAGTTTGTTTTCTCTGTTGTTTTTGTGTTCTCTGTTTTTGTGTTCTCTGTTGTTTTTGTTGTTGTTTTTTCTCATTTAACTTTTTTTTGATTATTGTTGTTGCCATGAACAATTTACAATTTTAAAATGTTAAATCCAATCCAGTATTGTATACTTAAATTTTGTAGAAAATTAAGTTTGTTTTTCTGTTGGATCCCCACAACTTGAAAAAAATAAACATCAATAAACTAATCATCATTTGATGTTTGTGTTTGATTCAAAGTTACAAGCTTTTGTAGGGCATTAAATATAAACTTTATGTCCAAAATATTCAAAAATTATATAATGGATAATGTAGTATGGCCTCTGTAGTTTTTATCATCAGTCAATACCAGTTTAATCTGGGTTTATCTTGTTTAGTCTGCATGATTGGTCCACACTTTAGCCTCTAAACCCCCAAAGAGCTTATTGAAAAAAGCATAAAAATAGCAATAAAAACGAGGCTGAAACGTGACAAAAAGGTGACAAAAGAGGAACAAAAAGCGTCAAAAACATAACAGAAAAGCAAAAGTAACACAATAATCAAGCAACAAACAAATGGCGAAAAAGTGACGAAAAAGCCACAAAAGAGCCACATAAAGTGACAAAAACATGCTGAAAAAGCAATAATCCATCCATCCATCCATCCATCCATCCATCCATCCATCCATTTTCTTCCGCTTTATCCGGGGCCGGGTCACGGAGGCAGCAGTCTCAGCAGAGATGCCCAGACTTCCCGATCCGCGCACACCTCCTCCAGCTGCTCTGGGGGGACCCCGAGGCGACACCAGGCCAGCTCGGAGACATAGTGCCACCAGCGTGTCCTGGGCCTTCCACGAGGCCTCCTCCCAATAGGACATGCCTGGAACACCTCCCGAGGGAGGCGACCAGGAGGCATCCGGAACAGATGCCCTAGCCACCTCAGCTGGCTCCTTTCGACGTGAAGGAGCAGCGACTCTACCCCGAGCTCCTCCCGGGTAACTGAGCTCCTCACCCGATCTCGGAGGGTGCGCCCAGCCACCCTGTGAAGGAAACTCTTTTCGGCCGCTTGTATTCGCGATCTTGTCCTTTCGGTCATTACCCAGATCTCATGACCATAGGTGAGGGTGGGAACGTAGATCGATCGGTAAATCGAGAGCTTTGCCCCCTGACTCAGCTCCCTCTTCACCACAACAGTCCGATACAGCGACCGCATCACTGCTGACGCTGCACCGATCCGTCTATCGATCTCACGCTCCATCCGTCCCTCACTCGTGAACAAGACCCCGAGATACTTGAACTCCTCCACTTGAGGTAAGGACTCCCCACCGACCTGAAGCGGAAAGCTGAAAAAGCAATAATACCACAATAAAAAAGCAACGAAATAAAATGAGCAACAAAAAATGACAAAAACACAACCAAAAAAGAGACCAAAACATGACAAAAAAGTGTCATATATCCGGCTGCGACAGTGCAACAAAAAATTACGATTAGTTTTGTAGTTCTTAGCTTTCAAATGAGGCTTACTCTGGCCTATAAGCTGTAAGCTCCAGTCGAGAAGCTTTTAGATTTGGGTAAAGCTGAACTGGAGAAAATGCGCTCAGTGAAGGTAAGAGATTAAAAATAATGCAAAGTGCTTCAAAACCATTAAAATGTTTTAAGTAGGCCAGGACCAGACTTCTCCAGCTCACACTTTTGGAACTGTCCGAACATAACAGCTTACTGGACACACATTCTTAAATTTATGTTTGTGGAACACCCCCTGACCCTGTGCTTGCACTTTTGGAGTACCTCGAGTAACTGCAAATCTATAATAATAAGCAGAAAACTGTTATTAAATTTGTCTCTGTGCTATCTAGAAGACTGATATTACTAAACTGGAATAAAAAAAAGAACTCCAACCTATGTAATGAAGCACATTCAATTGGAAAAAAATAAATGTGAATTAAAAGGGAAGGTAGATGATTTGGGATCTGTTTCTGGAGTACTTTGGCAGGTTCAATAAAAGAATAATAATTAACAAAAAGTTTTAAGTAGTATATGACAGTAACTAAAACCAAACGTGTGTGGATCTCAGTCGGATGAAGACTTTAGTGATGTTTTGCGATATATTGTGGCTTTTTGCGATACAGATATTGCATCACCTAATATTGTGATATGATATTTTCTTCGATTATATTGTGAAGCCTTAGTTCAGATCTTTTCACCGCCTTGTAAATAGTGTGAGCTTACTGTTTGACCCATCCTCCGGAACAGTATGTAGCGGTAATGGTCTAACATTTGGTTGCAAACCGCCGGAATAATCCCAAAGAAGATCTTTTCACCGTGTTGCAGTTCTCCTCCTGCCCGCTAGAGTCGCTGTTTCGTGGGCTCAGTCTCTCCGTAAACACGTGTATCTTCCTTCCTTTACACGGCGTGTAGCTGCTGTTTTCGCTCAGCACACGGCCATTCGGGAATTCAAACTTGATTTCTTCCATTTCCCTCCAATCTTTGACCCAAAATGACCAAAGTAAAGAAGGAGAAGGCCGCGGAGGCGGAGGAGGAAGCGGCTGCTCCCGCGGAGAGGAGCTACCACGAGCTAATCGCTAACGTCAACCCATAGCACAGCCCTTAGCCTCCAAGAAACTCAGCAAAAAGCTCTACAAATGCGTGAAAAAGGGTAAGATCGGACTCGACACAGACAGAAACCATCTTTACGGGGACGGGTTGTAGTTTTATTTTATTACGACCATCACTAAACATTGTTTAGTCGTTTAGAAAAGTGCGTATTTGAAATGTATTATCTTTTTTTGATCATGCAGTACAGTAAAGTTATATTGGCAACACTGTATATTCCAACCTAATATGAGATTGTTGATGATTCCGGTTGATTAATTCTACGTTACTTCGCGCATTTGTTGAATACAGGGACGGTATAGATTAACAAATGCAGAGTGGTAGGCTAACCACGTGTTAGCATAACCACGTGTTAGCATCAGGGTAAACAGAGACACAATTTAAGGCTCATTCATACTTCACAAGACGCAAGAACTTCTTGTTCTTGCACCCTGAGCTGCACAACAAAATGAAGTCACTTTTGTATGAATTAGCCTTAAGTGCAGAAAGAGAGGATTTTAGGTTGAGTTTGACACGTTTTAAGACAGATTCATTCCTGTCAGATATTACATTATAAAATGGAACTGTTTAAAAATGATAATTATAAACACACACTGGCTCATAATTAAAAGTTCAATGCGAGCGTTTGGCAGGGGATCCTTAAAATTATTGAGAAAAGATCAAACTGTTGTGCATTTCAATTGGATTTTAAAAATAGTTACTTTTAGTGATATTTGAATTGTGTTTTCAGCCTTATTAATAACCCAACACACTGCTCTATACTAATAAATCTGAGTTTAGATGATCATTTTCGAAATAATCGGAGGCACCCTCAAGATGAGGGGTACTTTGAGTCGAAATGAAAGATTCAAGGGGTACACAAGACAAAAAAGGTTGGGAACCAGTGATCTAAACCAGTTTTTCCCAACTGGGGCAGGGCCCTGGCCTTGTATAGTATTTGACTATAAGTGGCCCTCACAACGTCAACATCACACAGATTCGACAATTGATGATTCACACTCCACACAACAGCTGTCATCTCCCCTTACAAAATACCAACAATAAGGCACAGGAACAGTTCTAGAGGTAGAGATCACCTGACCCCATTATTTCCTGTTTCCATGTGCATTTTAATATGGTACAGTCTGCTATAAAGTGATCAAATTTATATTTGTGATCTCATGAAATGATTAAATATTTGAGCCTTTGTCAGAATGAGCTCCAAACACAAGGTCCGCTGCCTAAAGAGTCTTTCAACCTAAAGCTCTAGACGAATGATTGTAAACCACATGTTTGAGCATCATGCATACGTTTATGATTTGACACAGTATAAGGTGTTATGATTTGGACCTGGCTGTATCAGGGGCATGTGAAAGGTACAAGCCAAAACACGGCACCTTTTTGATAATAGGCTCAGACTTCAAGAACTACTAGGCCTGATGTACAGTATATATACAGTACCGTTTATTGCGTAAACTATACACAATACAGCCCGCCCTCCTTATTGCACTCTTAAACGTATTTTCTAAATATTATTTGCAATAAAAACTTTGGGGCCCCCTGGTGTAGGCTGGGCCGGCCCTGACCGGGGGTACGCGAGTACTAAGCAGGGGGTACTTTGAAATATTTCAGAGCTACAAAGAAGGCGAATCTCAACAGTATTTCAATAAAACATTAAAAGAAAACCTTTTTTTATTAATCATAATTTGTTTGAATTTCATAATGTCTTTGCTTTATTTTTGACACAATACACAACTAAACACCAATTAATCAGAGTTTAGCAGATTATTTTCTAAATAATTGGCTGCACAGTAGAGTTTTGTGGGTTCTTTGAGTCGAAATGAAAGACTTAAAAAGTTGGGAATCACTGATTTCGACTACAGTGATGTTGGAACATATTTAAACATTGTGTCACCAAATATTGCAGCCAAAATAATTTGGGGCTTCATTTATAAGTACTGGGAGCCATTGTTGCAAAGCTAAGAACAGGAACAGTGGCAAGTACATTTTAGATGATGATAAACAAAACATCGAATATAAATATGAAAACTTTGCAATTGCAACAAAAAGAAGCCATAATAATCATGTATGAATAATATAATATTTTTTTAAAGTCCTTAAAATTAGTCTGGAGAAACAATGGGAGAAACTGTATTAATAGTGGGATAACAAAATGTGATATGTTTCTGAAATGTTTTGAGCTGCCTCTCCTCACTTTATTATACATTTTATTTCCAAACTGAACTACCAAGTATCACTGATTTTGGCGAGAAGAAGATTGTCTAAACTTAACTGTGTTTTCTTCCGCAGCTTCTAAAGTGAAGCAGATCCGCCGCGGAGTGAAGGAGGTGCAGAAGTTCATCAACAAAGGAGAGAAAGGGTAAAGCTTTAGGATCTTGTTCCTCCAATACATTTTTGTTCTCAAGTACTCATGTACTTTGTGGTGTAGTATATTATTTGTGCGGCTTCTGTTATTTCAGAATCGTGGTTCTGGCTGGAGACACGCTGCCCATTGATGTGTACTGCCACCTGCCTGTGATGTGTGAGGACCGCAGCCTGCCGTACGCCTACATCCCCTCCAAACTGGTGAGAGCTGCACTGCTGCTGCTGTTAGTACTGTGGATTAACATTAAAGTGATAGTCTGGAAGTCTAAACCTGGTCTTGCATTTTGATAGATATAATATAATTTATTTTTTGTAAGGTCCCTCCTTTGCGGATCTCAGCAACTAATCAGAGTCTTGTATCCCCCCACTTTGACCAATGAGATGAGCTTTTCTTGTGAAGGAGGAAGGGGAAATATTCGGTCCCTGCTCTCCTCATTTTGCAAACTAAGAAGGGCTTTCTGGTTAAAGAGGGGAGTAATTTGTACGTTTGCAAAGTGAGGAGAGATATTTCACTCTATCACTTTCATATTAAATCAAACTACAAAAGGTTTCTCTATTAAAGAAATATTTCAGGATTTTGACATAGGGCCTCATGTCCTAGTTATCCAGAGTGTTGTTAATTTCTGGAGATATATATATTTTTTAGTTCATGCCGTCCTTATATTTGAAGAGTCTAGTGGCGCTAGCTAGCGCATTTCTATGGTAACAGCTAGCCTGCATTAAAAACAGTCTGACCCACTCCACAGTGCACCCCGCCCCAATATTTTCCTAATGCGTGATTAAATGCAGGGCTTAAAGTATTCCGGCCGGGCTGCAAATTACAGTCTGAGGCATTTTAATCTGACTTGAATAACAACCTACCTGTCCCTTCAACCTACCTGTCACCACTATTGCCAACCGCTGGAGAACTCGACTGTTATATATTTGTCCCGATTTTCCACGCATTTGTGAAAAAAACCTCGCCAACTTTCCCCTACTTCTTATGGTCCCTGAATGCATCTCATGCGCAGCCTCGCCTCTTGCGTGATTCCTCTGAAACCACAACAATGGCCACGCGGCTACAGTAGCGAGTGTTAATGCTTATTTACAACTTTAGACATAATAATAATAATAATGCATTTTATTTCTTAGGCGCCTTTCAAGACACTCAAGGTCGCCTCACAACAACAAGTAAATTAACATCAACAATTAAAAACAGTTAAAATACAATGTTAAAACAGCATGAATAAAAAGGACGATGCAGTTGTGGTCACAGTGAGTAGGCTTGTCTAAACAGATGAGTTTTGAGGATGGATTTGAAGTGTGGGAGTGAGTCGGTGTTACGGAGGTCAGGAGGGAGAGTGTTCCAGAGCTGGGGAGCAGAGCGACTGAAGGCTCTACTCCCCATGGTGACGAGATGGGCGGGAGGGGGGACAGTGAGCCGGAGAGAGGAGGAGGAGCGGAGAGAGCGGGCAGGTGTGGAGACATGGAGGAGGTCAGTCAGGTATGGAGGAGCGAGCCTGTGAATTGCTTTGAATGTGAGAAGCAGGATTTGTATTGGATGCGGTGGTGATGGGAGCCAGTGGAGCTGTTGAAGGACAGGAGTGATGTGGTTTATGGAGGGGGTGTGTGTGATGATACGGGCGGCTGCATTTTGGACCAGTTGGAGTTTATGGAGAGTTTTTTGAGGGAGGCCAAACAGCAGGGAATTACAATAGTCGAGACGGGAGGTGACGAGGCTGTGTACAAGTATGGCAGTGGTGTGAGGGGAGAGAGAAGGGCGGAGCCGGCGGATGTTTCTGAGGTGGAAGTAGGCAATGCGGGTGATGCTATTAATGTGTGCGGTGAAGGAGAGGGTGCTATCGAGGATGACACCCAGACTCTTTACCTGAGGGGAGGGGGAAATGGAGGAGCCGTCAATGGGAATGGAGAAATTGCTGATTTTATTGAGGGTGGATTTGGTGCCAATGAGGAGGAGTTCAGTTTTATTGCTGTTGAGTTTCAGAAAGTTTGAAGTGAACCAGGACTTTATTTCATGGAGGCAGTTGGTGAGAGAGGACGGTGGGAGTGTGGAATTTGGTTTACTGGAGATGTAGAGCTGGGTGTCGTCCGCGTAGCAGTGAAAGTGAATGTGGTGTTTTCTGAAGATGTAACCAAGAGGGAGAAGGTAGATTAGGAACAGTAAGGGGCCGAGGACAGAACCCTGGGGAACACCTGAAGTGACAGGGAAGGGACGGGAAGTAAAAGATTTGAGCTGGATGAACTGAGTGCGGTCAGAAAGGTAGGAGCGGAACCAGGAGAGGGGAGTGTTTGTGATGCCAATGGAGGAGAGTCTGTCCAGAAGGATGGAGTGGGAGATAGTGTCAAAGGCTGCGCTGAGATCAAGCAGGAGGAGGATGGAGAGTGAACTGGAGTCAGCAGAGAGGAGAAGGTCATTGGTGATTTTCAGGAGGGCAGTTTCAGTACTATGGAGGGAACGGAAGCCAGATTGAAATTGTTCATACAGGTTATTGGAGGAGAGGTGGGTGTGGAGTTGGGCAGCAACAGTTTTTCAAGAAGTTTGGAGATGAAGGGAAGGTTTGAAATGGGGCGGAAGTTATTGAGGTCAGAAGGATCAGAACCAGGTTTCTTGAGAATGGGAGTGACAGCGGCAGTTTTAAGAGGAAAGGGTACAGTACCAGTAGTTGGGGAGGCTTGAATTATGTTAGTTATGAGAGGGGAAATTGCAGGAGTGGAGGCTTTAACAAGGGCAGTGGGGAGGGGGTCAAGTTGACAGGAGGAGATTTTGGATTTCTGGATAAGGGTGGAGATTTGGATGACACATGGTAAGGTGAAGGCAGAAAACAGGTGAGTTGGAGCTGGGAAGGATGGAGCAGGAACATTGGGAGAAGATGGAGTGAGTTGCTGGTGGATGTGCTGAATTTTAGAGGTGAAAAATGAGGCCAGGGTATTGCAGAAATCAGAAGAATAGAGATGAGATGGAAGAGAGTCAGGAGGTTTGTGATGGTTGAGATGAGTGAGAAGAGTACTTTGGAATTACCTTCATTTGAACTGATTAAACCGGAGTAATAAATGGATTTGGCTTTGGAGATGGAGTCCTTGTAGTGGAGAATGTGTGTTATGTACATGTTTTTGTGAATAGTGAGTCCAGTTTTTCTGTAGAGTCTTTCAAGTTGGCGGCCTTTTGTTTTGAGTTGTCTGAGAGCGGGAGTGAACCAGGGTGCTGTGTGAATAAAGGAGACAGAACGGGTTTTGAGTGGGGCCAGAGTGTTGAGAATGTTATGGAGGTTTGTGTTGTAGTGTGTAAGAAGCTCATCAGTTGTAGAAAGTCTATCAGCACTGGGGAGGTTATGGATAAGATATGTTAAATTGTCCGGGTTAATGTCCTTTATTTTACGGAAATGTATAGTGCGTGGTGGGTTGGATTTGGTAAAGGACAGATTGACATTAAATGAGAGAAGTAGATGGTCCGTGTATGGGAGGTGGTCAGTTTTACAGTCTGATGGTGTTAATCCTGAGCAGCAGATTAAGTCCAGAATATGTCCTTTATTGTGAGTGGGGAAGTTGACAAACTGTTGAAATCCAAAACTGTCCAGACAGGAGGTAAAATCTTTGGTGAGAGTGTTATTGACACGGTCCATGTGAATATTGAAATCTCCTAGCAGTATGACATTTGATGAAAGTGTGGATAGATGAGTTAGAAATGCAGCAATGTCAGTGATAAAATCCTTGTTTGGTTTAGGTGGTCGGTAGATAGTGGCAAAAACTGTGGGAATGTGTCCAGAGAGCTGTAAAACAGTAGCTTCGAAAGAATGACAGGCAGGTACATTCACGGGCAGAACCCTCCAGTTCTCACGGTGTATTACCGCGAGACCGCCCCTCTCCCAGACACGCGAGCTGCAGCGTGGTAAACAAACCCCGGTGGAGTAGCTTCATTGAGAGGAGCGAAGTCATTTGGCTGCTGCCAGGTCTCAGTTAGGCAGAAGATGTCAAACTTACGGTCCGTCAGAAGGTCTTGGACGAGGTGGCCCTTACTCGTGAGAGAGCGGATGTTCAATAGGCCGAAGTTGACCGCAGTGTTGCTGCTGCTGAGACCGACAGTTTTGCTAGCCGACCTCGGGACGCGGGCTAGCACGGAGTGATCCGCACGGCGACCGGTGTTTCTTTGCGGACGACGAGCAGTGGACCAGAACGACTTGATGGTGGAGGAATTGTCGTATTGGTAATTCCGACGTGAGCCCCGGTGAGGGTATCTCCGCCGTGGCACGTATAGGATGTCCGGGTGTTGGAGCAGAGCAGGCGCTGGTGGATTGTGTGGATTAAAATGGAGTTTAAACTCAGTGGCTGTATACTGGAAAAGTGCTGTCGATGGATGATGGATAACGGACAGGACGAACCAGCAAAAAGCAAGCCACACACAGCTGATCCACATAGCTGGGCTGGACTTCTGCAGCAGGAAAGTGGCAACAGGTAGCAGGTAAGCTAGCCGCAGCTCAACAGCACAGTAACACTAAAAATAGTTGGTATTTAACAGTGTTATGTTTAGACGGATTGATTCTCCACCCATAGACCACAATTGGAAGGTCCAAAGCAACGTAATTACTTAAAATCACAGGGAGTAGCGGCAGCCAAAAGCGCGCCAGCGTTCACTCAAACAATCACCTGTTTCAATCACCTGGAGGAGCCAGGACATGTAAAAGAAGCGGCGATGGGCGCAGGGCAGGTGAAGACAGGCCTGTGGTTGTGGATTATGCAAAACAAGTTTGCCAAATGGACGCTATGACTGACCAGACGAGTGAGACTCATCGGATAAAGACGCAAAAAGCATCAAGTTCTACGACTGATCCCCAGTGAGTGTAGAGTTTATATAGGCTGCTTATTCTGTGGAGTAGAGTCGGGCTAATGGGGTCGCTGCGTTGCCACCCTCATCACCCGCGCTAAAATAAGCACTAAGATTCTGTCGCTCTCATGAATTCATTCCCTTCATCGGATCTGTCCATCCCCGGTATCCCGCACGAGAGCACGGTGTCGGACCATCCCCGCTCCGCTACGTGCCTCCTCCCTGCAGCCGTGCGCGCGGGAGACAGGTGTGGGCGGGAAAGACCCGCGGTGTAAAACATTAATAACTTGCTCATTCTCAGAAACCCCCCGAGCTGCTGCCGCTAACCCCGCTGTAAAAAGCGAAAAGTAACGCTTTCATATTGAACAGATCCTCGCACTGTTCTTTATTCACAAATACCCCAACTTAAGCGTTTCGAGTGGAGTCTATTTTATTCGCAAACGGTGCACACAGTAGCGTGAACGCACACACGTGTGCGCGCTCCCACGTGACGTCAGTGCGAGCCAGTGTTGACCATAGACTGACCCACTGGACACAAGCTGAAAGTGTCAGAAAACAGGCTCTAGTTCATTATTTTACAGCACTAAGTTTTCATTTGGGCTCAGTCCCAGAGCTACAGTCAAAGCCATCCAACAACCTGATTAACAAAACAAGTATGAGACTTAATCCTTTATTTACTAGATAATTTTTGAAAATATTTACTTACATTTTGGTCTATACTTGTATTTTCCCTTCCATAATTAAGTGTTTGCACAAATTGGAAATATATTAGGTCCAAACATAGAGTAAATGTGTAATTAAAAGTGTATTAAAAATATAGGCCTAGGCTACATTGCCTATACAGTAGCCTCTATCTAACATTTTTATTTCCTTTTAAAGTACCGATAATAGTATCGTTAAAGTACCGGATCGATAAGGAGTATCGATAAAAGTCCTGGTTGAGCCACAGAAAGTTCAGGCTCAGGATTTTTTTTCACTTTAAGCCATGTAAATGGCGCTGCAACAGTTGACTGAATTATATGAATACATAAACACTTCTATCACAGTGTTTATTGTTGGGAGAAACACGTATGCATTTGTTTCCTGGAAGCACTGCAAAAACATACCGTTGATAGAAGCACTCCGCACGCAAACCACCCGTCCTCTCGCTCAAGACGACCGCTTTGCAGAGGTTTACTCACGGCGGGGAAACCCCCCGCGCCACGGCCCACTGGGACGGCAGGTCCATGTTTGTGGCGGGTCAAGACGGGGCGAGAGGACATGGCGTCGGTAGAAGCACATCCGCACTCGAACCGCCTGGTCCTCTCTCTTAATACGACTGCTTTGCAGAGCTGTACGCACGGCGAGGAAAACCCCCACGGGGACGGCAGGTACATGTTTGTGTTGAGTTGGCGGGTCAAGACGGGGTGTGATAGAGCAGGTGGGCAGGGAGAGGGAGTGAGGAGAGCGGGTGCTGTATTTAATGTCGCCATTTAAGTTGGTTAAAAAATAGCAGCACAACGCATTGGCAGGGGAAAACCGAGCCCGGCCCGTGTCCGACGCAATGATGCGGTAATGGGCCCGAAGCCCGGCCCGTGGGCCCTCGGGCTCAAATGCAGGGCTCTACTGTGGAGTGGGTCAGACTGTTTTCAATGCAGGCTAGCTGTTACCGTAGAAATGCACTAGCCTAGCGCCACTAGACTCTTCAAATATAAGAACTGCATGAATAAAAATAAAAAGATTTCTACAGAAATCAACAACACTCTGGATAACTAGGAAATGAGGCCCAATGTCAAAAATCCTGAAATATCACTTTAAGTTGAAATGTATAACTTTGATTTGGTTTTGCCTTGTGATTGATTAGTTATCTTGAATATTTTCATCAGCAGATTTCAACATTAGAATAAATTGATGGTTTACTTCCTGAATCCATAGTTTTTGTAATGTTATTCAGACAATTGTGAGCTCTAAAAATGCACCCATACAAAGAACCTCTCCTATTTAAAATCTTACATATAATTCTTAATTTGAGCAAATTATCCAAATTAGACAACAGCAAAAGGACCAGCTGAAAATATTATTCATCATTTCAAATGCACCAGAATGAATCCTTAAAAATCTCTGCCCTCAGTGTTGTACCTTTGTTCATTGTATTTGTCTCTTGACGTCTTAAAGGGATATTTCAGGATTTTTGACATATGGCTTCATTTCCTAGTTATCCATAGTGTTGTTTTCTGGAGATATAAGGACTGTATGAATAAAAAAAAAATTTGATTGTATTGATTTATGAAGAGTCTAGTGGTGCTAGCTAGGCTAGCGCATTTCTACGGTAGCAGTTAGCCTGCATTAAAAACAGTCTGACCCACTCCACAGTGCACCTGAGACAAATCACTTATAACACCAGACTAACCATATAAATGTCTGTCGATAGAATAATTTTAGAAATATAACTGACCTTGCATCACGTGAATTATCGAATTTTTTTGAGGGACTATTTTCTAGCAGATCACTCCTCCACTGCGTAGCTTACAACCACGAAGCTGATGCTGCTCAAATAGAAGTTATTTAAATGCAAAATGGTTAAATTATTCTATCAACACAGACATATCGTTATAAGTGATTTACCTCAGGTGCACTGTGGAGTGGGTCAGACTGTTTTTAATGCAGGCTAACTGTTACCGTAGAAATGCGCTAGCCTAGTACTAGCCTAGCGCCACTAGACTCTTCAAATATAAGAACTGCATGAATTAAAAACAATATCTCCAGAAATCAACAACACTCTGGATAACTAGGAAATGAGGCCCAATGTCAAAAAACCTGAAATATCCCCTTTAAGGCTTATGTTCTGGGACTATAGGAGGAGCATATTAGGGAAACGGAGGTGCGAGAATGTGTGCACTCTGCTGTCCTGCATGTAGCTTTATCACTATGGAAATTTGCTTTAACCCTTGCTAAAGAGTCAATAACACAAATATCAAGTTTTGATCATGAAAAAGGACTTTGCTCGACAACTTTTCAAGCCTGATTCGATTGAAAATGCACTTTTTTTTTAAATATATTTCCTGTTGTGTCCATTCTGCCTTTGAATATCCACTGTTTGGGAATATTTCTTTCCATCATTTTGTTTTGCGTCTGTGGCATTAAAAAGCACTAACTTGAACTGTCACCTACATTCAAACCTGCTTTGTCTCTTTGGTGCCAAATGTAAGCCGTGAGTCTGAGAGAACACTGACGAGGTTTGCTTTTGGTTTGCTCCGTGCAGGATTTGGGCTCCTCCGCTGGATCCAAGAGGCCGACGTGTGTGATTCTGATCAAACCTCACGAAGACTACCAGGAGCAGTACGATGAGGTGCTGGAGGAGGTGTCCACACTGCCCAAACCTCTGTGACGAGGTGTCCACACTGCCCAAACCTCTGTGACGAGGTGTCCACTCTGCCCAAACCTCTGTGAATAAACCAAGACTTAACCTGGGCCTAAGCCGGGTCTGAACTTTGCTCCAGTTTAATTTGATGATTTTATGCATCGTACATCTTTTGAACAGATGGGTTTGAGTTTTTTATTAAAATGTATTTCTTAAAAAATGTTTAATTGTTTAGAATGTAACTTGAGTTTTTGTAAATAAAGTCCAAATGGATCTGTGAGTCATTTTTAACTATGGAACAAAGTAACACACTCTGGAAACAGTAATGGGACAAACAGAGGTGGTAAAAGTTTATTATTATTTAATAGTTTCTAATGACTTGAGTAAATCCTGATACTGCTCTTTGGTTGGAATTTATCTTGAAAACACAAGGAAGATAAACCGTGTGTGGGAAAACGTTTAATATGAAAAAGGATTGTACATATTTCAGAAAGCACAGGTAAATAACTTATTCAGGAAGTGTATTACTTCATGACACAAACGGTGGCAAAGTTCAGTGTCTTCTGTCACATGTCAATTTAGGTGATTGTGTTCACTGTAAACTGGGTGGGCCCTGTACTTTTTGTTTTTTTCCTAATCATTTTGTTTGCACTCATTGTTAATACATTTTGATTAATTAGCTGTGTTTAAACTTCCCAATAATCTCAATTCTTCACGGACAAGTTTAAGCCCGTTAGTTTTCAGGGTCACTATGAAAGAAAAAAGTTTTAATTAAATACAGTGTACATATGCTTAAATATAGTAGGTCCAAAGGGACAGACACAGGTGAGTTAATACGGAATATATGTTTATGAAGAAGTCACAAAACACAGCGTTAGGATAAATATTTGAGGCCGGTTGATGTCACTGCCTCTGCAAGATGTCGCCGAGTGTGATCTCTCGCTGAATCTGACCGTACACATAGGGGCAGCAGAACATGGCGAGGAGGCATGAAACACAACAGGAACATCAGTTACCACAACAGAACAACGTACTTTGCTCTGCCCGATCTCGTCAGACCTCTGAAGCTCAGCAGGAACGGCCTGGCAGTTTTTGTAGTGAGTCAGTGATGGCGCAGACTGGTTGCCTCACTTCCGTCAGTCTTCCGTCAGATTTTCAGTAGGATTTAGGTCAGGACTTTGACTGGGCCATTCTAACACAATAAGTTTGTTTTTAAACCATTCCATTGTAGATTTAGCTTTGTGTTTAGGGTCATTGTCCTGCTGGAAGGTGAATCTCCGCCCCAGCCTCAATTCTCTTGCTGACTCCAGCAGGTTTTCCTCCAAAATGTCTCTGTATTTGGCTCCATCCATCTTCCCAACTATTCTTACAATCTTCCCAGTCCCCGCTGAGGAAAAGCAGCCCCATAGCATGATGCTCCCCCACCATATTTGACACTGGGGATGGTGCACTCAGGACGATGAGCAGTGTTAGGTTTGCTCCATACATAACGTTTTGCATTTGGGCCAAAAAGTTCAATTTGTGTCTCATCTGACCAAAGCACCTTCTTCCACATGGTAGCTGTGTCCTCCATATGACTTCTAGCAAACTTCAAACAGGATTTCTTATGGCCTCCTTTCAATAATGGCTTTCTTCTTGCCACTCGTCCATGGAGGCCAGATTTGTGTAGAGTACGACTTATAGTTGTCCCATGTACAGATTCCCCCAGCTCAGTGGCAGTACGTCGCAGCTCCTCCAGAGTTATCTTGGGGCACTTGGTTACATTTCTGACCAGTGCTCTTCCTTGTTCGGTCTGTTAGATTAGGTGGACGGCCGTGTCTTGGTAAGTTCTCAGTGGTGCAATACTCTTTCCATTTCTGAATGATGGATTGAACAGTGCTCCGTGAGATGTTCAAATCTTGGGAAATCTTTGTATAACTTAACGCTGCTTTAAACTTCTCCACAGCTTTATCCCTGACCTCTCTGGTGAGCTCCTTGGCCTTCATGATGTTGTTTAGTGACCAATACACTCTGACCATAGCTCTGAGGCCCTCACAGAACAGCTGGAATTATATTATATAGATTACACACAGGTGGCCTCTATTTAATGGTTAGGGCAAGGTGTGAACATTCTGCAGTCATTAGGAATGTTATAAAGGCAATTTAATGCACTCTGAAAATGCGTTATGAATACTTATGCACGCCCCACTTTTCACTTTTCTATTTTTGTAAAATAACAGAATCATGTATCATTTTGCTTTCACTTCACAGTTGTCTGTTACTTGTGTGTGAACTTTCAGTAAAAAATTCAAAATAAAATCTTTACGTTTAGGGTTGTAAACATAAAATGTGCAAAAGTTCAAGGTGTATTAGTACTTTCACAAGGCATATGTTGGTCTATTTTTTAAGTTGAGGCATTTTCTCACTTCCACATATAAATGACTGCAATGTCATTTGGTGTAACATGTATCCTAGTTATCTTGGAAAACTGGAGAATCTTCAGAAGAAGGTTACACATGTTATACCATGGGCAAACTTTAACTCTCCCTCAGATCCTCTTTTTTTATGGTTTCAAGCTTCTGAACCTCTTTGAGCGCAATAGATTCTACAATGCTTGTAATTCTTAAAGAGGGGGTATTATGCTTTTTTCAATCACATAGCAGCAGTCTATAGCATACTACAATGATGACGTAACCTTCTGTTGGTCTGTATATGCAGTAAATTAAAATAACTGCCTTGAATAAAATTGCTCTCTCAAAATGGCTGTACTGAACGTCTTGAAATAGGCCTCTGTCTCTTTAAGAAGCTTTCCGACACGCCCCCTTCAGCACACTGCTGTGGAATTTAAAGAGTAACTAAACAGGCGTGCCAAAGCCTTTCCCCACCCACAAACAAAAGTCAAAAAGTGCTGTGAAAGAGGCGGTCTCTGAAGTTTGGGGGTGACATGTGGGGGGTGAGTGTGTGGGCCTTTGCATTGGCACAATCACAGCAGACTGATTACGTGGGAGGGACTTGGTTATAAACCACAGGTACAGGGGCGGGACAATTGGCAGCACCTGATGACGATGTGTGGAGCTGGTGCGGCTTATGACGTTCTGTGGAGGCCGTGGACACGTCTCCAGCCAATCAGGAAATTCTAATTTAGTAGCAGAGTTTACCCTGAAGGGGGCGCAACCCATTCGTTTCAGGCCAAAGTTAGGATTTTACACATGTTTGCGCTATAATGTCAGAATAATGTCAGGGACCAGTGGACAACACTATGAGACACCCATTGAGACAGTTTATCAGTAACAAAAACTTGATTTGGTGTTTAGTTACTCTTTAAACAACACTACTGTGCGGGGAGGGGGCTCTGCTGAGCTGAGGAGCAGTGGTTGGTGGCTTGGCTGGTGACCAAAGGTCCAGAGGCGTCTCCAGGAGGTGGGGGCGTTCCTAGGAGGACTGAGGCATAGCTACACCTAAAATGGCTGCCGTCTAAGTTTTTACTGATTACTCAAAAATATGTGAATGAGCCAAGGCAACACTCCAGGCATGTGTTTAATGAGGGAATGACATAATAACATGATATAAAGCTTGTGTTGCCATCCCATTTTTTTGCACTCTGCTATTTGCACAAGTGCTGAAGCGCTTTTTATTATTCATGTTTGGTAAATGTTCACTGTATATAACAATATTTATTCATCTTTTGCAAATGTCATACACTGCCGTTTTTATGGGTTGAACCGGAAGCACTGTGTCACGTGACTTGCCCGGATTAGTTAGAAAGCTAGGCCCATAGCCTCTCTCATTGTAAGAGCTGTGGCGCAGCAGTCGGCCGTGGCTTAAGGCGTTGTACACCTGTGGGACGTGTAAGTTTGTTTTCTGTTTCTGTATACTGGTCACTTACAACTTAATCCTAAAACCTTTTTTGTTACTGTTTATTCACAGGGGACCTATGTTTACCCCGTCAATGTTTGAGCTCAAAATAAACTTAAGAAAACGACATCTGAGTGCCCTGGTCATTTCGAGGGGGCAACAAAATCTTGGTGTTTCTGCCCGGTTGGGATTAAGTTTGTGGATCATCTGGATCGCTGCCGTGGATTGCTGCCAACGGAGCTCGTGTGTGGATTTGAATCGTGAGTGGATTACGCTACGAGAGACGCCAACACGAAGCTATCACGGAGCTAATGCTAACGGAAGCTAGATCACGGAAGACGACACAACCCACCACAAGTTACGATCAAAGCCAAGGTAAAAGACTTTCCAATCATGCCAGACTTTAATGAACAAGTGTCTGAATGGGAAAATACGATGGAGGAAATCGAGGGAAAGCTTATTGCCTTACCTGTTTCTGAACTTCTTGGAATATGCACTACACTCGAAATCACTATTGTTGATGAAGATCAAAACTCACCTCGCAAATTGAGAAGGCTTATTCTGCGGTATTTGGAGTGTGAGGATGTCACGTCGCTTGAAGATGGAGGAATGTCAGTATTATTGAAAGTGAATGACCGAATTGATGAACTGTTCCAGTCTGGTCACACGTCGCCACGCCGCCCTCTGGCGGACACAGCTGGTACTGCACACAGCAACACTGAACCTGTGGTAAGACCACGCACTTCTGCCACTATGTCTACTGCTACAAATGTGTCCGAAAGAACTCAAACTGTTCACCCAATGTACAGAAAAGACTTGAAAATTAATGGACAAATTGGTGAACATAATCAAAAGGATAAGCTGGGATATGCAAGTTTAGAAAGACAAATTATGAAAGCATTAAAGAAAGGATATGATGAATGTGAAATTATTGATGCAGTCCTTCAAGCTATTATTCCAGGGACAAAACTGAGAAGTTACCTGGAAGGTAAGATTTGTCATTGCAAGCTTTAAAACAAATATTACGGACCCATTTTATTGAAAAAGATGCTACTGAGCTGTACCACTTTCTCACTCGTGCTGCACAGGATCACGGAGAGACTCCAGTCCAGTTTTTGGTTCGAGCTATGGACTTGAGGCAACAAATACACTTTGCTTCAGAGAGGGCAGCCACTGGATTAAAGTACAGCCCAGAACTCATCCAAAATCAGTTTTTGCAAACCATACTCACCGGACTCCAAGATGACACCATCCGTACTGACTTAAAGCCATATTTGCAAAATCCAAGAGTAACTGATGAAGTCCTGCTGGAGAAAATGACTGCTGCCTACAACCTGGAAATGGAGAGGAAGAGCAAGCTGTCGGCGGTGAGTCATGTTTCCCATCTCACTGACTCAGAGAGCTGCAGTTATGACAGTAACTCTACAAAAAAGGAAAGTAAGCAAAAAGAAAAGTTTGAAAAACGTGACACATTGATGGAAAAAGTAGACCAAGGGAATAAAGCCATCTGTGAGGCCTTTCAGAATCTCACCACCCAGCTGTCAAGCCTGCACCAACTACCCGGACAACCACCACCATGGGGACAAGCCAGCCACAGCTGCAACAGACCACCACCAAGGACACGCCCCACCCGGCAGTGTCACCAGTGCCAGCGGACCAATCCAGGAGGGAAATGCGATCACTGTTACAAGTGTGGGAGCATAGACCACTGGGCTGTTGGTTGTCGCAGAGCACCCAGGAACACTACAGCCTCCACAAACAAGATCGAAACCAGCGTACATCTTGGTAAGAACACAGACCTATTCTGCACTACAGCACCCCTCACTGGTAAACAACATCAAACAGCTAAGCTAGTGGGGAGAAGGTGCCTTGTTCGAGCCACAATGAACAATGTTGACACCAAAGTGCTGTGGGACACCGGCTCTCAAGTATCCATCATTGGAGCCGAGTGGAAGCAGAGACACTTACCTGATGTTACTGTGAGGTCTGTGGAAGAGTTACTGGAGGAAGGAGGGCTGGATCTGTCCGCAGCAAATGGGACAAAGATCCCATACCAGGGCTGGATTGAAGTGAAGTTTGCACTGTCACCAGATGCTGTAGCTGGGCTGAGTGATAAACCAGTAGTTGTGCCTATTCTAGTCGCTCTACAGATCTTGAACGTCCTATTATTGGATTTAATGTAATTGAAGAGCTGGCTTTGACAAATGAGGGTTCTGGAAGTTGTTTTCCTTCTGGTCACATGGTAAGGAAATTCTCTTCAGCACTTGATGTTGGTCAGAAAACTGCTAGGGCTGTTCTAACTGTTTTACAGACGCAGCCACCTGAAAACAGCCCCCACATTGCTCGTCTGGGAAGAATGCCAATTACTGTCCCAAAGAGGAACACTATCCAAGTGCAATGCAACTATCTACAGCAAGGTTTGCTATGTGGCACTCATGTCGTGTTGGAGCCTAATCCGGAGACACCGTGGCCCACAGGACTGAAAGTAAGAGAACAGCTTATTCAAGTTCAAGCGAACACAAGAATTAAGGTGACTGTTGAAAATGCAACAAGTTGTGACGTTACGCTATGTGGCCGCACGACGCTTGGCTGGTTACATAGTGTTGATGCTGTTTATCCACTAGAGCCAAGGTCTACAGAGTGTCAACCATCAGAGGGCAGTGCACATCATCACTGGAGCAGCCCAGTCAAGCACCAGAGAGGGAGCCCTGGGTCCCGCCAGTGGATCTGAGTCACCTCCCAGCCGAGCAACAGCACAGGGTTCGCCAAATGCTGAGGGAGGAGGGTGACGTGTTTGCCAGAGATGAGTGGGACGCCGGCTGTATTACTGGCTTGCAGATGGACATTAATCTGAAAGACTCTGTTCCTGTCCAGAGAACATACAATGCCATACCCCGACACCTGTATCAAGAAGTTAAGGCTCACATTCAGGACCTGCTAAACCGAGGTTGGATTCAAAAGTCATATTCCTCTTACTCTTCACCTGTAGTTTGTGTCAGGAAAAAGGACGGCACTCTCCGTTTATGCATCGATTACAGGCTGCTGAATGAGAAGACCCTGCCAGACCGTCATCCCATCCCCAGAATCCAAGAAATCCTGGAAAACTTGGGTGGAAATTCCTGGTTCACTGTTCTGGACCAGGGCAAAGCCTACCATCAAGGCTTCATGAGCGAGAAGAGTAGACCTTACACAGCCTTTATTACACCGTGGGGACTCTATGAGTGGACCAGGATCCCATTTGGTCTCTCAAATGCCCCGGCTGCTTTTCAACGCCACATGGAGGGATGTCTTGGAGATCTGAGGGATGAAGTCTGTGTGCCCTACCTGGATGACGTCCTTGTTTTCAGCCGCACATTCGACGAACATGTGGACAACGTCAGAAAAGTCCTGCAGAGACAGAGAGCCTGTGGGATGAAACTGAGAGCTGAAAAATGTGAGTTTTTCAAGCCGCAAGTAACGTATGTTGGTCGTGTTATCTCTGCAGAAGGATACAGGATGAACCCGAGGGAGGTGGAGGCAGTAAAAGCGCTCGCATACCAGACCCCAGCTACAGTGAGGGAGGTGAGGAAGCTCCTTGGATTCCTGAGCTACTACAGAGCTTACATTCAAGACTTCTCAAGGACTGCAAAGCCACTGTATGAGCTGCTGGCAAAGCCCAAAGGTGACCAAAAACACTGCCACAAAAAGGGGACAAAACATTTAAGTGCTCAGCTCCCACCTTCTTCGGTTCAGTGGACAGAAATTCACAGAGTAATTTTAGAGACTTTTGTGAACCACCTTACAATCCACCTGTTATGGCATATCCAGACCTCGAGCGGCCTTTCATTCTCCATGTTGACGCCTCAGAGGAAGGTCTCGGTGCCGTGCTGTACCAGCGTCAAGGTGGCGTCCTAAGAGTGATCGGCTACGCGTCCAGAACCCTGACGCCTGCAGAGAAGAACTATAAGCTGCACTCAGGTAAACTTGAATTCCTCGCACTAAAATGGGCCATCACAGAGCGTTTCCGTGACTACCTGTTCCACGCGCCACACTTCACAGTCTACAGCGACAATAACCCACTCACCTACGTCACCAAGTCGGCAAAACTCAACGCCACTGGTCACCGCTGGGTGGCAGAGCTGGCAGACTATAGATTCACACTCAAGTACAGGCCTGGAACAGCTAACATAGACGCTGACTTTCTCTCTCGCAGACCAAAGCCCATCGAAACCATCATGCAGGAGTGCACGGAAGAGTGTGAGCCGGAGGTCATGGACAGCATCTGTAAAGCAATCAAAAGCAGCCAAACAGGTGAGATAAACTGGATTTCGGCGGTCACCTGCAATGTGGATGTCCTATCAGATGGCAGTGCTGTACCACCCCTTCAGCCCTTCTCCATCCAAGACATCCAGGTCCAGCAGAATGCAGATCCAACCATTCAGAGGGTCTCCAACCTGAAAAGGGAAAACGCTTACCTGAAGCACAGAGACAAAGCAGCAGAGAGTGAACAAGTTCGAGTTCTCCTGAAGGAATGGCCAAAATTGCTGCTGGATGAAGATGGAGTTCTGTGGCGGAAGACCAACAACCGGCTGCAACTGGTGGTGCCAGAGCCCATGAAGCCCCTGGTGTACAAGTACCTCCATGAGGAGATGGGACACTTGGGTGCTGACCGGATGGTTGCCCTGGCCCGAGAGCGCTTCTTTTGGCCAAAAATGAGACAGGAGATGGAGCACTATGTCACACGTGTCTGCAGCTGCATCAAAAACAAAAGACCCAACCGAGTCACAAGAACACCACTCCAAAGCATTGAAACCTCTGCACCTTTTGAGCTGATCTCAATAGACTTTTTACATCTGGAGAAATGCAGTGGAGGTGAAGAATACATCCTGGTGTTGGTGGACCATTTCACTAAATATGCTCAAGCCTACGCAACCAAAGACAAGGCTGGGAAGACGGCTGCTAAAAAGCTGTTTGATGACTTCATCCCACGCTTTGGTTTTCCATCCAGGATCCACCATGACCAAGGAAGAGAGTTTGAGAACCAGCTGTTTCGGAAGCTCCAGGAATATGGTGGTATTCATCACTCTCGCACTACACCTTACCACCCCCAAGCTAACCCTGCCGAACGTTTTAACAGGACTCTGTTGAGTATGCTGCGGACGCTGGAGGAGACACAAAAGGCCAGATGGAAGGAGCACCTCAACAAAGTAGTTCATGCCTACAACTCCACCATCCACGAGGCGACAGGTTACTCTCCTTTCTTCTTGCTCTTTGGACGTGAACCAACCCTCCCAGTCGACCTCCTGTTTCCGAAGAAGCTTGGTGACGCGGAGAAACAGACCCCGACTGGCTACGCGGAGAAGTGGAGAGAGGCAATGCAGGAAGCATATGCCATTGCCCTGAAAAACATGAGGAAATCTGCAAAAAAGGGGCAAGACTATTACAATCAGCGCGCCTGGAGCTCCACGCTGAAGCCAGGTGACCATGTGTTGGTGAGAAACCTCACGCCTCGAGGTGGTCCGGGGAAGCTCCGCAGTCACTGGGAGAACACTGTCCATGTGGTGAGGGAGAGCAAAGGCCCTGGAAGCCCAGTCTATGTGGTTGAGCCTCTGAATGCTGTGGGAAGAAGACGTGTGCTTCACAGAAATTTACTCTTACCTTGTCCTTACCTGGTTGAACCTGCTCCTGTCGTCCCCAACCCTAAGAGGAGGAGCAGAAGCAGAAGAGCCAGAACGTCGTCAGAAAGAGGACAAGTGCTAAGAACAACATCCAGCCTGCAGATACGGAGAGCTCTAGTGATGAAGACTACCATCTCGTCATGCCACCCCAACCCACTCTTCAGCCACTCAACCCAACTGCCAGAGAGTTCCAACCGAGAGCCCCCACTTCAAGACAGCCTGAAGAGAGAGCTGAAGTGGTGATCCTGATCCCAGAGGTTGACCCTGAGCCAGTACAGGAAGCGGATTCGTCCGAGCAGGAAGCATCCACGTCTGACTCCTCAGAGGAAGCTTCTGAGCCCCGCCCTGCCAGACCTGTCAGAGCCAGACAGCCCAGGCGCATCTACACCTACGACGAACTTGGTGAGCCCTCGGTCCGAGAAGTGCAGACCTGTCCCGTCGATGTGCCCAAACCAGCGAGGGTCTGAGACTGTTTAACACCGCTGCCGACCTATTGGTGGGGCCCCACCTATGCTTCTAAGGACTATCCACCCAGCTACGCAAATGGACCGCCTGTGTGTACCGCCATGCCGAAGGACTTTTAAGTAACTGATATTATTAATTTAGTCCCCGGTTGTATTAAGAAAATGTTGGTTTACATTTTATTTTTAGTGGGGAGGGTGTTGCCATCCCATTTTTTTGCACTCTGCTATTTGCACAAGTGCTGAAGCGCTTTTTATTATTCATGTTTGGTAAATGTTCACTGTATATAACAATATTTATTCATCTTTTGCAAATGTCATACACTGCCGTTTTTATGGGTTGAACCGGAAGCACTGTGTCACGTGACTTGCCCGGATTAGTTAAAAAGCTAGGCCCATAGCCTCTCTCATTGTAAGAGCTGTGGCGCAGCAGTCGGCCGTGGCTTAAGGCGTTGTACACCTGTGGGACGTGTAAGTTTGTTTTCTGTTTCTGTATACTGGTCACTTACAACTTAATCCTAAAACCTTTTTTGTTACTGTTTATTCACAGGGGACCTATGTTTACCCCGTCAATGTTTGAGCTCAAAATAAACTTAAGAAAACGACATCTGAGTGCCCTGGTCATTTCGAGGGGGCAACACTTGAAAAAGTCGATTTTACATAATACCCCCCCTTTAAATTCTAGGATCATTCCAGTGACCACTCCTCATAAACATAACACTAGGAGGAAACCTTTATTAAGAGGGGAAAATCATCTGAACTGTCCCAGCTTTAGTGTGGCCTGTAGAGGCCTGTAGATCTGGAACAAGATTGTGATAGTTCTATCACAGAATCACCTTCTCTGAACATATTTAAAAAGCTTTTTAAGCAAAATGTGGTGCTACGTTATACTTAGTATAACCCCATATGCAGTGGCGCCACCAGGGGGTGGCCAGGGGTGGCCGTGGCCACCCCTGGCCGACTCCTGGCCACCCCATTGGCCACCCCACTGGCCAGTGTTAATTGTAGTACTGTAGTATCAGTTATGAATGTTATTGGATCATTAGTAACATTAAATATAAAAAAACAAAACAAAGTATAGCAGTAGACGTTTCCTTAAGTCTTTCTGATACTTTTCTACAGGCCAGTTTACTACAACAGTAAATACAATTGTGAAATTATGGCTGATAGTTTTGGTTTGCCACCCCAAGATTTTAAGTGGCCCCATCTGGCCACCCCTATGAACAATTTCTGGAGGCGCCACTGCCCATATGGCTGACGATTCACATTGGTTGCATGTTGGTCTGGCCCTTGAATGCATGGTATGATTCTCACAAATGTTCAAGATGTACTTTATGAATCTGGTATTAATAATGTGACAAGACGAGTGGTATTGGTAAAAAAATAAAATAAATAAAAGCCTGACAACGCCATCCAGTAAAACTGGAAAAAAATGTGCTTTAAGGCACACAGGTTCGAGCCATAAGGATAGAGGCAGCATGTTCCTTGTATTTTAACTGTGGGTCCATTAGCTTTACACTTCTGGGGATTCCCTTTTTACAAAACTGACTAACATCAACGATAATTAATGATTTATAATGATCACGTTTTGTAAATAAATAAATAAATAAAAATGTAATGAAACCTAGGCGTTAATTCAACCTGGTAGACTAACAAGCTGTTCTTTTTCAGTGGCTGGTCCTCGGCTCTGGACACTTTACCATCACTGACCTGACACTGTTTAAAGCTAGGTGGAAAACATACCTGTTTAGATCTGCTTTTGACTGCTCATTGCACATGTGAAATGTATGTTGTTTTTTTCTATTTTGTTTTTATTACATTGCACTCATGGAAAGCACTTTAGTTCAGCAGGTCCTGTTGTAAAGCGCTATAATAATATTAAAAAATAAAATAATAATTAATACAAATAAAATAATAATAATCTATTGGTTTTATATAGCGCTTTTCTGGACACTCAAAGACACTTTAGATTGCACTATTCATTCACTACTTGGTGGTGGTAAGCTACTATTGTAGCCACAGTTGCCCTGGGGTAGACTGACGGAAGCGAGGCAACCAGTCTGCGCTATTGGCCCCTCCGACCACCACCAACTACTCACTCACTCACTCCGCCGCCAGGCTTCCTGGTGTTACCAAACGGTCTCCCATCCAAGTACTGACCAGGCCCTTCCTGCTTAGCTTCCAAGATCTGACGGGATCAGGCAGAGCAAAGTCGGTATGGCCTCAAATAAAGGTTGATTGATTGATTCTCCACAAACGCTGGACTCTTGCGCCATCTAGTGGACAAACTCATTTTTACATCTCTGTCAACAACCCTTCAGGAGCTAATCAAAGGTATTTGAGTATTTAGTAATAATCAGACAATAGTTGTAGTAAAGAAGCATTAGGCCAACGTGAGCTGAAATTTGAATTGCAATATAACGACTATAAGGTGAACACAAAATGAATTTAGACTGAAGACTACAAGCAGGAAAAAACAAGGCACAAAACAGGTGGTCATTTAATTTCACTAACAAAATATACAAACTTGTATGAACCAGTCTTCTTTAAATGTGGACAATGAATGAAAACAAATGTCCTTCCCTCCTATGTAACTACATAATATTAACATCTTAACCCCCACCTTAACCAAGTGCATTTTCTTCATTTCACTTTTACCCAAATCTAATAGTTTACAGCCTATAGGCCAGAGTAACTCCTCATTTGAAAGCTAAGACCCACAAAACTCATTTAAACAAAATCTTTTCTTTGCGTTTTTGTTGCATTGTTGCCAGTTTTCTGTTACTCTTGTGACGTTTTTGTCACATTTAACTTTTCTGTTGGCTCTTTTGGGGCGTTTTCGTAACATATTCGTCACGTACACTGTATGTCACTTTTTCATCACATTTCTGTCTCTCTTCTGTCGTTTTTGTGGTTTGTCACATTTTTGTTTTCAATTATGTCACTTCATTGTTTTTTTGTCACTTTGTTATTCTTTGGTTGCTCGTGTTCCCGTGTTTTTGTCGCCATTATGTCGCTAGATTTTTCAAGACGCTTTTAGATTTGGGTAAAGCCGCACTGGAGAAAATGCACTCAGTCAAAGTGGGGGTTAAGAGGTTAATGTCAGTGAGAAAAAAACGTTGAAAATAAAAGTAAAAACAAAACATAAAAATTGTTTCCAAACTTTTGAGCGGTGCGGTTTATTTTCTTGAATGGGATTTTACCTCCGGCACCAGGGAGGAGCTCATTTTATGCCAAGGATCCCTAAAGCATAAAGATGACAGAAACGTTCATTCTAAATGTTCTTAATTAGCGCTGGGTTCTGTAGAAAAAGGTACTACTGGTATGAAAATAAATAAAAAGCATTGAAAAGCAGACAGATCCATTTTTTCATCAAAATGTAATAAAACAAATGGAGCGAAATTGTGTGGAGGGGGTTTGGGAAAGAAATAAAGCGGAAAAATTGGGAAACTTTGGGGGAACAGTGGAGAATTTGGGGAAAATGAGAGGATAGAAGAGGAAAAATTGTGTGTGGGGGGATTTGGACAAACGTGAACAAAAATGGGGGTCTGAAAATAGATTTAAAAAAGTAGAACAATGGAATGGTACACAGCCCTATTCTTAACTGTATCTTAAATAACAAACAAGCTGCAAAACACGCCATGAAACACAATGAAATACAGACAATAAATATTAATGTCAAAAATATATTGTGTTTTGGGGTTTATTGAAAGATTACTCGATATAAGCCTTAGATTTAGTCTCAGTGTGTCTTAATGTGCGTTGGCCTTTTGACCATTTATTCGATCTCCACGTCGATATCCACGGGGATAAGTTTCTGAACGAACACCACGTCGTCTCCGGCGGGCTCAGCCTCCTCGATCTCGGCCTCCTGCGGCTCCTCTTTGCAGACCTCTCCCTTCGACTCGAACGGGAGCTCGAACACTTGCTGCATGTACTGGCCCTTCCGCTCACCCTTTCGCACCATGGCCAGCACCTGCGCCCCGATCGACCACGCCAACTCCACCTTCCGATGCTTCTGTGAACTCAAGTCAAAGTTGTAGTCCAGTATCTCGTACAGAGCCGGCACGTAGCGGTTGCATTTGGTTTTGACGAAGTTGTGCACCTCGAAAAGCGCGCCCCTCGTCAGCAGGCACGCATCGAGCTTCTGTTTCGACGGCGATTTGCGACTCACGTTAAGCTCGAGGCCGATTTCTTCGCAAGTTTTATATGTGTATTCCTGAGCTTTCCGTACCGGGACGGGCGTCGTCGTTTCGGAGATGAAATGCTGTTCTTTGGGTAACGAGTACTGCTTTAAGCTAACCTCGTCTGTCAGCCAAACGTTCGCTTTAATTAAGCAAAACGACTTTTTGAGCAGCAGCTTGTTCGCGGCAAACCACTTGTCGAGGCCATTCGAGTCTTCGGTCGTGGGATCTTGCAAATCCACGTCGAAATTGTGCTCCAAGACGTCGTTGAACAGGTCTCGCGGATTGCTCGCCAGTCTCCTCACAAAAGTGACCATTTCGAGCAACGCGCCGTAAGTCATTGCCGCCAAATCCAGCTTTCTGTCTGCCGGCTTTCCGTCGAGCGACCACAGATCCAAGTTGATGTCTTTGCAATATGGAAACTCGTCAGATATATCGTCCCCGGCACATCGTCTGACTGTCCTTTGTCGCCATGCTCTTCGGTAAGGTCCACGACGTTGTACCCTTCTGGAAACACGATCGGCGTGCTCATGAAGATTCGATCGTGCGCCTGGTTGTACAGGGCCCTTTCTTTGCCGAGGAGGTACGACATAAAGTTCCGTTCATGCGCCTCGTCCCGGAAGCCCAGGCTGAAGTTGCTTTCCATGATGTCCATCAAGAAGATGCTCACGCTCTTCGACAAATGCACCGAGAAGCGATTCACTTCGTACAGTGTGTGATTGGTCATGAGGTTCATGTCCAAGTTCTGCTTTCGGCCCGACCCGACGTTGAAATCGAGCCCGATCTCGCCGCAGCGGCAAAACAGGTCTTGGATGCCTTTGTGGAAAATGTCCATAATGCGAGTTGTGCGCCGGGTCCACTCTCTTTGCTTGACGGTTTTCTGGTGCAGGGGTAAAGTATCTTCGCAGAATATCTTCGAAATCGGTACCGTGGGAGTGTTTCTCCGTTTTCGAATGTAGTGGAAGCCAAAGTAGCGCGGTTTTGGCGTTTTCTTCCGTGGGGGCTTCTCTATTGGTGGAATTTCCTCCGGAACAACCACGTCAACATCAACAAACACATCTTCGTTTGTCTCGCTCTCTTGACCTGCATTTGGCTGAGAATCTGGCTCGAATTCCACCGGACACATGTAGGAGGCCTCGTTTATCTCCTCGTCTTGCCTAACGAAATCGGTGCTGGATTGTGCCATATCTGGCCGCCGTTTTTCCGGCACGATCTCAACAGCGCCGTCCAAATCGTGAGGTCTTTTGTGAATCTTTTCCGGCCTATTTACTTTGCGGAGCATAAATTTGAACAGTTCCTTGCAAAAATACTCCTTGAGCTCCCTCGACGGTTGGTGTACCTTCTTTTCGGAAAGCGTTTTCACTTGCGCGCTCAGGTAACATGGTTCATAAACCTCCCCAAAGTTGTGCGAAATAACTTCTTTTAGCATTTGAGAGTACGAGCCACTCAAAATTCGGGCAAAGTCTAGCATTTCCAATATCATCCCGCCAGTCAGGAGTGCTGTGCTGAGTTTTTGCGCAGGTGCGTTCGACGGCCGTAGGACAAAAGCGACTCCTCCTTTTTTGCACAGCGGATAGTAGTCCATGCTGAGCTGAACAGTTCGCCCAGCACCTTTGTTTATATTGATTGGGTCGCCTTTTCTTTCGTCGTTTAACTCAAGATCAAATGGAATTTCAGGTTTGGATTTTTGCACTAACAAATCTGTGTTTTCCAAAGTCGTATCTGGAAGTGGAAAGGCCTCGTGCAATATTGCATGAAGCTGCAGCGGACGTGTCTTGAACTGGTCCTTGAAACTCTTTGCTGAGCTGTAAACTTTGGAGCCGTAGGCGTAGCGGAGCGGGCTGTCCGCATCCAACCCGAGATCAAAATTAAAACTCAGTATATCCAGCAAATGGAAAGGAGCTGTTTTAGTGACGGATTTTAAGAAGTCGTTAATGTCCAAGATGGCGCCGTTGGTGAGGAGCTCCACGTCGATTTTATCGCGTCTTTCAAACGCGGGGTTGTATTCCACGCCGATGGCTGCAGCGTCCGGGAAAGCCACTGGAGTTTTGCGGTTTTTGAAGACAGTTCGGATGCGGCGCTGCCAAACATAGTTATTATCGATGTAGTCCATGTCGATATCCATTGTAAGAAAAGGTTGAAAAGGTGTTTTAATATTTCTTATATCTAATGCAGATTTGGAGAGTGTTTTTGTTAAAGTTGAGACGTCATTGTTCCCCACTGAAGTCTATTCACATTGTCCTGGATGGGAGTCCATCATGTGCCTGTAGAAAATAAACAAATGTGTTACCAACACTGGCTAAAATTAAAGATTGTATGTTGTAGGTAGGGGTGTCACAATTACAATTTTTGAGTCACGATTATTGTGAGAGAAAATATTGCGATTTTACGATTATTCCCGATTATCGACCAAATGAAAGGAAAGAACTGATATTTTTAGTTTTTGTCTTTAAAAAGCTTTTTAATACTTGAACTTGTAAACATTAACTGTTTCTAAAAATGAAAAATGCTTTAAGATTGTTTTGCATTAAAATATGTCAACTTTACTACTTGACCATAATTATCATAATTATTTTACTATATATTATTAGGCCATAAGCTAGGCTAGGTTTTATGTTCTCAAACTTTATGCTGTTGCTTAATTATTTGTCAGATGTTTTGATGAACAGCTCATTTCCACATGTGCGCGATTTCACTTTCCTTTCTGTTACGCTGAAGCAGAGCGGAGCGCGTTAGCCATTTGGACAACTTTTTTGGGAATTATGCAGTTCGTTACCTTGACCTGGACATTTACAGTGAAGGATTATCTCCAAGCTGTTGTTTATATTCGACGTAGCCGATATCAGCGCCTTTTGCTGCAACTTTCTGACGACAGGATTTGCATAACGGATGTTCCATCGACAACAACAACACCTTGGTCATGTTTTAGATCCTAAAGAGGTACCACTCGCTGACTTCAATCGTTTTTGGGTGGATACAACACTGGAGGAGAGCGTCCTTCTGCCTTGCTCAACTACCGGTGAGTTTACGCTGTTTATGGCGTGCAGCGGCTCGTACGTCAGTGTGACAAATTTGTGCAGTAAACCATGGCTTCTCGTAAAACCGGTTAATCTTGACATCCCTAGTTGAAGGGCTGCACCATTACCCTTTACCGAATCGAAATGGAGGTTTTAGCTACTGCGATAACCTAACCTCAAGGCACTGAGTTTTTTTTTTTTTCCTGCCTTCCCCCCGGCTTTTGAGTGATAGACATGTTCTCCAATCAGAATGATCGAGTCTCACTGCCTTTGGCTGCTGCCAATCACAAGTAGCTTCAGGAGGCTTCATGTTTGTCTGCGCTGTAGTCGCTGTACACAGACTTCACTTATGTCTGACACAAACTGCAAACTATTCTCACCACTAGGAATGACCATTTCATCACAGAGCGGGTTGAGGTGGTCAACAAAAGCTCATCGCCGTAGACGCGTATTATAACATCTTTACAGCCAGTTTTTGACGTAAATATGAGGCGAATTTTCATAAAACTAGCAGAGTTTTGTAGCTGAATAGGGAGAAATAGAATGAGAGCGTCATATTTATGAGAGAATGTTTAAAAATGCAGACAAAAAATGCCTCTTTGCCTCTCACAGATTTGTATCTTCTTGCTGCATGAAGCCGAAATCTAACTGAGTACTATGAAGTTTAACAGCCGTTTTAGAAGTTTAACTGTAGCTCAATGCTCAAATGCATAAAAAATATATAAAATATTAAAATCGAATTGCAATATGTGTCAGAAAAATTGCAATAGTTTTTTTTTATAAAATCGTGCAGCCCTAGTATCTATGGTGCAGAAGCCAATATTCTTGTTATAATATCAGTTATATGAACATTTGCAATGACACAAAATAACGAATTTCAGAACCAATACTGATCACTCACCAATCACTTTTTTCTATGCTGCATCGTTTATGAGAATCAATCAACTTGATAGTTAAAATTGTTGCTCAAAACGTAAGCATTGTAATTTAACTTGACAAAAATAACCACGTCATTACAGGTGCATTTGGGACGCAGACCTGAAAGGAATTAAAAACTCTAAATAAAGTCTGAACAAAGTCGGTGATGTTGTACCTTTATTAAAATGTTCTGTTCTATGTTACTGCGTTTGTGAGTAATTTGGGTGTAATGTACCAATACTTTGACTTACTCAGCACACCTGGTTAGGAAACATGGACACTTTGCTGGTCTTCTCAAACACTGGGATGTCTTTTCTTGTCTGCAAAAACAAGATAAGACAAGTTATGTAGGTGTGTTTGATTTACAAATTGTTCGGTTCTCCTTCAAGCACAAACAAAACTCATCAACTTTGCAAATGGCTGAAATGTGAAAAGCTAAGTTAGTACAAGAAAACTCAAAATGAAATTTTTAAAAATGACACTGTTTAAAATGATGATTTTTTATTTTTTCGCCCTCTACTATAAATACTCATTAATAAAGTCTATTTGACATGTTTTTCTGCTCCTTATTATGAAGAGGCAATAACTCTTATTACAGCCGGGAACCCGCATGTTCGCGTGGTTGAATGGGGCTCACAGCTCAAATAGTTAGGGGACTCCAGCACTAGAGAGAACTTGAACATTACTTGCAGCTTTTATGATTTGCTGCGAACATTCCAAAAGAGAAATTGTCTTTACAGTCGCCCTGTGAAAAGGTACACGAGTCTTTGATCGACAGGCCATCGCGTAGTGGATATTTTACAAGAAAGAAAACACCAAGTACTTGAAACTACGGCATAATGCTGTTATAACTTTACAGTTTATTTAAAAGACCTAAAATTGTGTGTTTTTGCCCATGAGTTAGCACATAGCTGATTAGCCTGTGTCGTGCTTTTCAACTCTTGATCATTTTTTTCTTACGATTTTTAAAAGACAATAGATATAATGACCAGATGTAGGCATTTTGACTTT
This sequence comes from Neogobius melanostomus, assembly GCA_007210695.1. NCBI lineage: Eukaryota > Metazoa > Chordata > Actinopteri > Gobiiformes > Gobiidae > Neogobius > Neogobius melanostomus. The sequence continues at coordinate 843,728 of VHKM01000132.1, forward strand.
GTGCAATTGAAAAACACCTGACAGCAACAAACAAAGCGTTTTACCTCTTACCCCCGCCTCAACCGAGCGCATTTTCTCCTGTTCGGCTTTACCCAAAACTAAAAGCTTGAAAACAAAAAAATAAGCATCCAAATAGCGACAAAAAGTAGGATGAAGATGCAACAAAAAAGTGACAAAAACGTGGCGAAAACACGACAGAAAAGCAACAAAAAAGTTACATAAAAATGTGACGAAAACGCAACAAAAAACAAAAGCAACAATAAAGTTACAAAAACATGACAAAAAAGAGAATACGAAAACACGACACAAACGCTTAAAACATTTGACAAAAACGCAGCGACAATGTGACAAAAACAGTTATGATCATTTCTGTAAGTCAACTATGATCAGCTTTCAAATGAGAAATTACACTGTTGCTCTCTAGTCGAGAAGCTTTTAGATTTGGGTAAAGCCGAACTGGAGAAAATGCGCTCGGTAAGGGGGGTAAGAGGTTAATCGAGAATTTCCTCTTGAAGTGTTTTGGACTGAATTTACTAATTTCCCTGTGGCTCCACAAAACCGTCTAAAATAATCATTTCAACTGGAAAAAGAGCTTGTACTATGTGTTTATGTAAAGAAGGTCATGACGTGTATTTTCTTCTAAACATTTCCCTCACTGGTGTACAACTATGATCAGATTTTGCATCTTAACCTCTTAACCCCCACCTGAACCGAGCACATTTTCTCCAGTTTGGCTTTACCCAAATCAAAAAGCTTAGTGACAAAAGCATCAAAATAGCGACGAAAACGAGTAACAAAAAAGCTATAATAACACAAGAAAAAAACGACAGCGTGACATAAAGACGGCGACAATGCGACAAAAAAATCAGTTGTCCTGTTTTTGCCACATTTTCATTGCTTATTGTCACTTTTTCGTCACTTTTCTGTTGCTCTTTTCGTCACACATTTTTGTCACTTTTGCATTCTCTTTTTTGTCATGTTTTTGTCGCTCTTTTGTTGCATTTTCGTCTCATTTTTGTTGCCATTAGCATTTGGATTTGGGTAAAGCCAAACTGGAGAAAATGTGCTCAGTTTAGGTGAGGGTTAAGAGGCTAAGCACCAGACTGGAAATATGGATTCTGTAGGATGTTCATGTTGCCACCACAATGTAGAAAAATGTGAGAAAATGGCCTGAACAAACTATGGAGTAAGAATCTGAATTAGTGGAATATTTCACACTCATTGTGAAAAATGAATCAGACGAAAGTTACACATTAATAATCAAACTGGCCCAAAACTAGAAAAATCTATGAAGCTTTGCCTGCAGTTACCGCTTTCATCCTGTAGATGGCTTTGTTGGACAAGTGTGTTTAATGAAGAGTTTAAAACGTTTTCTTTTTTTAAGATAAAGACGCATTTGAATCGAGACGGTGAGACTTCGGATCAGCACATTTATTGCGAATATTTGAGATGCAAATGCTTGTTTTTGAGCAGTTACAGATTACAAAACCGTGTGCAATGGTTTGTTATGGTAAACCAACATGGCGGCTTCCATTACATTACCAGCACACGATTCACTTTGCTTTTGGGGCATCTTTCTTTGAATATAAGCTTGGTTAGCGCGTTGTGTAAGCTGCACAGTGCATATCGGGACTTGAACGCTATGTTATAAGTCAAATGGACACTTATTTAAGGAAAAACAGCAACGAAAACAGGGCAGATCATGAAGTTATTATTGCCTGTTTAGCAAAACGAGCTCACATTTAACAGCGATGCATTTACCAAACATCATCGTAGATTCGGCGAAAGTTTTGGACGAAATTTGTAAAAATACACTCACACGGAAAGAAAGCTGTTTCTCCAAAGGTTGGATCTGTGTGGTGCGCATGCGCAGAATAGAAAACACCACATGGGCCGGATTCAGGGCGCACGGGAATTCTGCCTACTGTACAAAGCAAGGGAAAAATATATGTAGAATGTTGTCATTTATATTAGTGAAAAAGTTCATTCTATTGCTATATACATTATACGTGAAACCTATTCACGCGCCTTTACTTTTGTTTTTGCTTTTGCCAATTTTACCTGTGATGCAGCATCATGCTATATTATTATTACGTTTGTATGGGCAATCGCCAGCTTTGGAAAGGTTACTTTTAGACTTATGATTAAACATTTAAGAAGCAAATTATTTGCAAAAGCGATTTATTCAAGTTTCAGAAGAAAAATCGAGCCTTTTTTGGTTGTGTTTTGGTCACTTTTTTGACGCTGTTTCGTGCATGGCTTTGTTGATTTTCCATTACTCTTTCATAGGCATGTTTTTGTCCCTTTTCTTACTGTGTTATTGTTGCTATTCTAGCCCGTTTTTGTTGCTCTTTTGCTGCGTTTTTGTCACATTTTGGAAGTGTTTTGTGTTCTCTTCTTATTTAAACAACTTTTTTTGTTGTATGATTTCGTCACTTCTTCATCACTCTTCAGTCGTGTGTTTCTATTGCTTTTCAGGCACGTGTTTTGTCGCTCTTTTGCCAATTGCCTTTAGATTTCGATGATGCCGAACTGGAGAAACTGTGCTCGGTTCAGGTGGGGGTTAAGAGGTTTGCCGCTCTCAGTTCAGGGGTCGGTGACGAAGGGCGCGTTTGCAGCAGCTTTGTGCAGATAATCTTCAGCTGTTGACGCGATGAAACGGCGGAAAGCATCGAGATAAAGTGAGTAACAGGATTGAAACATGACTGTGTTTATGGGTTGAACGCGAGAGAGAAAGTGTGTGCAGTTTTAGCGCTGTCGTTTATTCACGCATTATCTGCTCACGTATGTGTTACTTGTTGAATATTTCTAAATTCTGGAGCGTTGCATCATAGTTTTTAATAACGCATTAAACTGGGAAGCCTTCAGCGCAGGGGCGTTTGTGGCTAGAGTTACATTGGGGCAGGGGCCACAGCGATGACTTCACGGTGCCATGACGTATGTTATATATCACCCCAGTTGTTTCGTATTTCTCAATGTTATACTGTGCTTATTGCAATGGGCCTTCAGTCTATTGAATATGTATCATTTTAACTGTTCTGTTGCAGCTGAAGTTTATTTTAAAACACAAATTGAGCATATTTGTACTGGGACACAGGAAATTTAAAATGGGGCACGTCATTAATGTTATGTTTCATTTAAGAACGTTATAGAAAACTGCTTTCCGTTTCAAAGCTTAAATGGGCCCTTATATCGATATTAATCCTCTAAAGGGCAACTGAGAATCAACATTGTTTTATTGTTATATTAAAGGGTTAGTAACATGTTTTCTTTTATGGATAATTTCTGGAGATATGGATAAAGGGCTAAGATAGGACACATAAAAAAGACTTGAAATGGATTAAAAAGCTGTTTCCGCCCGGTTTCGAACCGGGGACCTTTCGCGTGTTAGGCGAACGTGATAACCACTACACTACGGAAACCACATGAGCATGATGCCTTCAGGGACACTATGTAAATCTGAAGGGTGACCCCGTGTTGTAGACCACTATTGTCGTGAGCACTCAGATTTACATAGTGTCCGTGAACTCCACATATACACCGTTTCCGTAGTGTAGTGGTTATCACGTTCGCCTCACACGCGAAAGGTCCCCGGTTCGAAACCGGGCGGAAACAACTTTATGCTTTTTACCGATATGAAACGAGAAGCTTCAAACTAAATTAACTAAATTTAATTTGGAGTGCATGTGTTTTTTTTTTTTAGTTTCACATACCTCGCCACACTTTAATGTAGGGCCTGGCTTCTCCATTCATTTGCATGGGGATAGATTGAATTGAATTGAGGAGAAGAATAACAACAACAACTGCAACATTCTGAACAAATACAAAGGCAGAGCTAAAAGCTAAAGCCTTTTTAAAGTAAATCAGCCAAACCTGTAGTGAGCCGTGTGTCCACAGGATGGCGCCATTGCTCCACGGAGTAACACAATAGAATGGACAGATACAGAATAGTGGCTCCTGTTTCATCCGAGAGAGGGGCACCACGCTCTACTGACTGAACTACAATGAACCCGCCTGAGGCCCATAGTGGCTTGTACCTGGGATCATGATCTGTCTATCTGTGGTGTCTTCTGTGTGGGGGGGTTAGCGCTCCCTCCCCCTCTCTTGGTGAAATGATGTTTGTGTTCTGGCTGACAGTATAACTCAGTTTGTGTGTGTGTGATGGATCTGATGTTCCCTCTCGGTGTATGAAGCGATGCTTTACACTGGTTTAAGATTCTCTTGTGTGCGCTGTGGGCTGCATTATTTACTCTTCACCTATAGGGCTGGAAAATTCATCGGAAACTGAAGCTGCAATCTGAGTAGTAAGATTGCAGAGAACTACTGTAAATGTCTCTGTGTCTCCATGTGGTCTTATTCTGATAACCCTGTAGTTTAGAGCTCTGCATGTTCTGATTATTATGACCAGGACTAGAACAATCAATGTTTTGTGCATTGGCCCATTAGCCTCTTGTCTGCCTTTAAACAGGGGTGATTTGGACACACAGTCTGTGCTGTTGAGCTCTGGTCAAGTGTAACCACTATAAGTAAGTAAGTAAGTAAGTAAGTAAGTAAGTAAGTGCTTTATTGTCATTGTACAAGTGTACAACGAAATAGTGTTCAGGTGTTAGTCCTGAGCTGCTGCGGCTTATAGCCCCATTTGCTAACGCTAATATCTGCTCACTGTCTTTTCTCAAGAGCCAGATTGATATTACAGTCCAAATATCATTTATTTGACCTTATTTAACCGGGAAAGTCCCACTGAGATAACCAACTCTTTCAGGGGAATCCTGGTCCCAGAGGAGATTCAAACCTGAGAAATTCTTGCTGTGAGGCACAAGCACTAACCTCCGTGCAGCTTCATTAGTGCAGTAATATAATAGGCTATATTATTATAAAATTATAATATTTTACTCAGCCTTAGGAAAGTTAGGAATGAGTTTGGGCTAGGGCTGAAACAATTAATCGATTAATCGACAACTAATCGATTATTGAAACAACTATTTTAATTTTTTAAATTGTTTTCTAGTAAACACAGACTTGAATAGAGCAAAAATTACATGACATTTTTTTATATTTTTGATTTGTTTTTAAAGTTAGGGCATGTAGTGTTTGGTACATTGAAAATTTCATGAATATCTGTCTGTGTCTCATCCAATCAGAAAGCAGAATTAGTTCGAAGAGCCTCCAAAACCACTCACTCGTTTCCTAGAGGCCATAAGTGCCACTGCAGGTTTCGTAGTATTTTGTTTTATTTACATATTAATTGTCCGTGAGAGTAAATACTACGCTGACAGAAAAGGCGAAGGGACAGAGGGATCATCCAATTACACAATGGAGATACATTTTTTCACTCAAACTTGGCTGTAAATACTGTTTAAAGTGGCGCTAGCCCGCAGTTAGCTTTGCCCGTTAGCCTATTAGCTTCTTCTTCATGTTTCCATTAGTGTGTATTGGTTGCGCCGACCTGGTGGCAGGCAAGTTGCAATTGTGGTTTTCTGGGCAGAGACACCAGGGGGAGATGAAAGACCCCCAATCATCCCATTAATGATTGGATCCTTTCCCTAGTCCCCCCAGAGGGACTAGGGAAAGGATTTATTAAGGTCAACAAGTTACTCCATCAACATGTCCTCAAGCTGCGCCATTTAAGCTTTATGTCATTAAAATTAAACAATTTTCATACAGCATTCACAGCCAAGCGATTAATCGATAAATCATAAAAATTATCTATAGAATAATCGATTACCAAAATAATTGTTAGTTGCAGCTCTAGTTTGGGCCACAACTAACATTTTGATTTAGTGGCTCCTGTGTCATTGTTTGTGCCATACCAACTTTATTTATAAAGCACTTTAAAAACTACAGTTGACCAAAGTGTCATACACAAAACAAACATAAAATAGACAGTAAAAGTGTAAGAAACACTTGGTAATAAAAAATACCAAGTCCAAATGTAGAGTAATAAAAAAAATAGCTATAGACCAAGGATTAATGCCTAACTATTTTTCTTTCTTTTTTTTTCTATATAAGTACCGATAAGAGTACCGTTAAAGTACTGGATCGATAAGGAGTAATTGATAAGAGTAGTAGTATCGATAAATCCTTAACGATACCCATCCCTAGTTACATTTGGAGGAGTCAACAAGGCCTGCTGCAGTCTTACAGTGAAACAGGAACTTACAGGAACTGGAGGCTTTTTACCAAAAAGAATGGCCAATTTTACCATCCGAGGAAATAAAGAGCCCCATCCACAACGACCACAAAAGACTCCAAGCTGTCATTGAAGTTAAAGGGGCATGTAAACTTTTGATCAGGGTCATTTTGGTAATTTCTTTTTTCATTATGTTGTTTGACCATAAATGGCTTCACACAACCAATAACTAATACGCGTCAATACGAGAATCGCGATATAACACCCTAATTTACCTTTTACCTATTATTTACAAAAGCAACTGTAAATATTTCTGTCAGGGAGTAAAATTCAGTTTTATGAACATGATCATCAAAAGGCTTCATCATGTTGTTAGTGTATGCACCTCCAAACACTTAAAGGGACTATACATAAGTTTAACCACAAATAAATGTATACAAATGTAAAATTTCTTCCTCATACATGCTCCAGCAATGCCCTGGTGAGTAGAATGAGCCCTGGCCTTTTCACCGCGATTGCCTCTATATGTCTGTAAAGTCACTTAAATAGTTTATGCTCGGGTCGAACAAGCAAACAGCGTAATGCGTAATGCACGTTCACGCTCAGCTGTAGCGTTAGCTGTAGCGTAGCTGTAGCGTCAGCTGTATCGCCTCTATACTGACGCTGCAGCGCGAGTGGTAACTTCGGAGGGATGGATTTAGCGGAGAATAAGAGGAGACCGGCTTCAAGCACCATCGAAACTCCAGCCCAGACCCCAAATAACGAAAAGAAACGAAGAGTTTATTCGAGTGTGACCAAAAAGGCGAAAGTCGAGTCTGATCAGCGTAGGCAAAGAACTGGAGTAAACATCGGAAAAGAGAATCTCTCAAAAGACCCGCAGCTTATTTTTGCTTGAAAGGTAAGAAAAGATGACTAAATACATGGGGGAAAAGGGTGATGCTTCAAAACAACGGTGTCCGACAAAACATTTGAGTAGTAACAGTGGTAATGGGGCTGTATTTACAAAGCAAAAGTAATGTCGCTAATGTTAGCTTTTCTTGGCCGCAAAATAAGCCTGACTGTTCACGGATTTATAAGCAGTGAAACGACTACAAAAAGTGGACATGTTCCATTTACAATATAGTTTACGAGTTGTATTACTTGGCTTCTTCACTCGATTCACTTTGCTGCATTTGCTCAAGTATTTTATCTAGGAAAACATTCACTCAAACTGATTTGGTCTAAATATCTTACAAAACAGTAACGTTCTTACCTCAGTTTAAGTCATGCCTGCAAATCTGTAAATTGACGGGACTGTTATTTCTGGTGCTCCTAAAGCCTGAGCGCCTCATGCACGAGCTTATCATGGAGGCTGCAGTTACGCGTTTGGCCTGAGGGGGCAATTGCGAGCACAAAACTTCCAAACTCCACAGAGCCCCTTTAAATTATTGAATAGATATTTTTTTGTTACATATTATGTAGAAGTTATTTATGTGTACGTGTTTTGGTTCTCAAGACGATTATCCAATCAGAAAGCAGAATGAGTCCAGTTAAACTCAGCTGAGAACATGAAGGGACTCCCTCTTGCTCTAACAATCCCAGCACCACCTAAAGTGTCCTCTTAAACCAAAACATGGCAGTCTTATTTTGTTTGAAATCCTTGTCAGAAACACACAGTGACATGTTTCCCCGAATACTTCGGCCCTGGTGTAAACGGTGTAAGTCCAGAGGGATGTGCGACAGTGGCTGTGGTACAGTGGACCCTCCGCAGGGACCCAGGCTCCTGCACTCCCTCCCCTTCCAGAGGCTCCTCCGTCTGGGCAGATGTGCGGCTTGTTTCCCCGCCTCACACACCTCCATACCTCCTGCTACGCCTGTGTGTCAGAGGCCTTCCTATCCTCTGATACTCCTGTGTGTCAATACAAAGAAATATGCAAACTATACCATGATAATATATTAGACGATATAATTGACCAAAGACAAATTACTTCAAAATACCAGCCTTACACCTATTGGGAAGATTAATTCAAAGATATTTTATTATTTTTAGCCCAATGCTAATTTCCTCACAAATATGATCTACTCACGCAGTTCATTTCATTTGACTTTTTAGCACCTGCCCCGTGTCCTCCACAGTCAGTGTTTATGCTGCTCTGATGGAACATAGTCTCCGTCTGCGCCTAGAGAGCTGGAGAGTGCATGCATGGTATAACGATATGCCATATAATTTTGTGAAATTATTAATTATACAATAGAGTTCAACAGTCCCGCCCCCTTCCCGTCATTTGGCGGAAGTAAAAATCCCTTTCCCCTCCTGGAACCGCCACCTTAACGTGGTGGAGGGTTTGAGCCTGAATGATCCTGGAGCTCTGTTGTCGGGGGCTTGGTGCCCCTGGTATGGTCTCCCATGGCAAACAGGTCCTAGGTGACGGGTCAGACAAAGAGCGGTTCAGAAGCCCCTTATGAGAGACCAACAGGCCCGGTTAGAACCATGAGGCCGTCCTTCTGTGGACCCACCACCTGCAGGAGGAGCCATAGGGGCTGGTGCAGCTCCAACAGCTGCCCCACGACCCGGCAACGGACAAGTGGAAGAAGAAAATGGATGGATGCAAAAATCCCTTTCATTTTATGCATTGACTTTTTGTGTTATGTCCGAAGCAAATGAAGCTGCGCTGTCCAAACGAAGAGGAGCCTTACTCAAAAAAAACGGTCAGAAAAGAGAGACAATTTTCAACACGGTTTTCTTCCCCCCAGAGTCACATAATAAAACCCATTTTTCAAAAATATTGGCACATACTTAAGACTGATCCAGAGTTGTCCGAAGTGTTTGCGCATCCGCCATTGTTCACACACAGGAGGGGCCATAACTTAAAAGACGCCCTGGTTCACTCAGACTTTGCCCGGGGCAGGAGCTCGCTGAACGTGCAGACCCTCCTTACACCAATACCAAATGGGAACTATAGATGTGGCAACAGTGTCATAATACCACGAAAACCTCTGACTTTTATCACCCATCCACAGGAAAAAGGTACCCCAACCGCAGCGTGATCACGTGTGTATCCACGCATGTGGATTACATGTTGCGCTGCCTGTGTGGTCTTGCTTATGTTTGAAAACCAAAACGGAAATTAAAAATACGCATAAGTGAGCACAAAAGCGCCATTAGACGTCAAGACACTGACTCTCCAGTCGCAATACATTTTAACAAACTGACGTGTCATCTCTCCGCTTTTGTGAGATTGAGCAGGTGCCGGTCCCACCCAGGGGAGGCGACCACGATCTTGTTCTGAAGAGACACGCGAGGCCTTCTGGATCTCCACATAGCAAACTTTAAGTCCTAAGGGACTTAATGACGAACTGATGTTGAGTGTAATGTTGTAATGTCCCGTGAAACCTTTTTAATTATTTCTGACATCTAGAGATGTCAAAATTTGAAGTTCTTGATTGTAAAATAATCTGCATAATTTTGTAATTATTATGGAAGTGAATTGCCTAATGATACTGTATGTGCTGTGAAGGCATGATTTTTTTTGTGATATTGGTGATTATTGGGTGCTCTGATCAGGTATATGTGATTGTTCCTGATTGGATATTGCTTGTTGGGGGCAGTCCCTGAGCTATAAATGATCAAGCGGAAGGGGCTGTCTTCCAGTCTGATGAAGGTCAGAGTGACCGAAACGTTGCTGCAATAAAAGCCAATTAAAAGAGTGAGACAGTGTGCGGGAGCTTTTTGTCAAGGAGATGACCCCCCAATCATCCCATTAACACTTGTATTACCCCTAGGGTACCCTAGGTAAGGTAACAAGTTACTTAGTACTGCTTTAAACTGAAGATTCATAAAAACTTCATAAGCAGCAAAGTTATGAAAGCATTTTGTCTTATTTTCAAGTGTTTAGTATTTTCTTTCTTGTAAAATGTCCATGCGATGGTCGGTAGTTAGCGATTACAAAGTTACACAGTTGGTTCCACATCAAAACCATACCTGGACTTGTGTTTTGAGTTTTACTCCAACCTCCACCCGCAGGTTTGTTGTGAAGGGGAGTGGGCTGCGATGTCGCAGACGTTGGGAAAGGGATTTCGATGAATGAGATTAATATAAGGGTCAAACACATTAGTCCGTTGGGAAAATCTCTCGTTCCGCTGGCTCAAAGCAACAAACATTAAGAGAATGTGTTGTAACAGAACTCTCCTGTCCGCTCTGAGGTGTGGAATGATTCGTGTGTGAAATCCTTTCAGGGACTGAACCAGGTCTGGCCCCGGGGAGCGGAGCCGCACAGGACAGTTGTGGGTTCGATTCCCTGGAGGTTTACATTATGTTGGTGTGTGACCATGGGCTGGCGACACAGTGATGTGCATCAGAGAAACGCACATCAACACGGCTCAATCTCTTACTGTCATTTCAGATCAACACATCCATAAGGGCAATGGAGGAGAAGAAGGTCCCAGGTTCAATTCCCTGAGTCTGGGTGGGTTTTATCAAACATGTACCCAATATCGATGCCGATAGACTATCACAATTTTTGAACCATAAAATAAATGTAATGTAATGTAAGTGTAATAAAACGTATTTGAGTCATATTTATCCATAAATATTCCACTGTCCTTTGAGTTTAGTCGGTCTTTATCGCAGAAATACATTACTCCCGAATTTTAGTGAATTTATAGTAGAAGTAGTCTCTCATTCTGCTGGGGTTCGGAGTTCCGACCAATGGCCGCTGGCTGCTCTGCTTTGCGACGACGACACTGGAGGCCGCCATTGCTCCACCATTGCTGTAGTACCTCCATATAGCCGCTAGGCCCCCATTGGAATGCATTGCACTTTAGACACGTTAAAAACAACTTTAATGCCCGGTGCCTAATTTTTGTAACTGTCTACAGCTAGATATTCCTCCTGTGATTACGCTGGGTTAGACACAATCAGAGGCACCGGGCTGGTTATCGTAGGATACATTTTAGAAATCTCCTACTTAACAGGGGTCGGACTGTTAGCATTGGAGCTGCGCGAGCTACACGTCACGCAAGGGCCGAGTCTACAGTGAAGATCCCGCCCTTATGCCCTTATTAGGAACATGCTTCAGCTGAGGAGGAGGAGTCTGTAAATCCACCATGATTTCCCCCTCGAACGTGGTCATTGTGGTAAACGGGGAGGAGTGAGTATTGAGAAAGTGTCTTGAGTATTGTCTATTAATAATATGTCTATGGTTCTGACACACTATATAGTATACAGTCTACTATATAGTGCCTATATAGGGCCTTTGTAGTGAATGAGGGGTTAGGGACTAGGGTGGACATTCGGACACAGCGTCTGTAGCATAGACATATTATTAATAGACCGTCATTCCTCACTCCTCCCCGTTTACCACAATTACCACGTTCGAGGGGGAAATCATGGCGGATTTACAGGCTCCTCCTCCCCAGCTCTGATGAAGCATGTTCCTAATAAGGGCATAAGGCGGGGATCTTCACTGTAGACTCGGCCCTTGCGTGACGTGTAGCTCGCGCAGCTCCAATGCCAACAGTCAGACCCCCGTTAAGTAGGAGATTTCTAAAAAAATTTGCTACCATAACCAGCCCGGTGCCCCAGATTGTTTTTAACCCAGCGTAATCACAGGAGGAATATCTAGCTCTAGCCACTTCTAAAACATTAGGCACCGGGCATTAAAGCTGTTTTTAACGTGTCTAAAGTCCAATGCATTCCAATGGGGGAATAGCGGCCATATGGAGGTACTACAGCAATAGCGGAGCAATGGCGGCCTCCAGTGTCGTAGTCACAAAGCAGAGCAGTCAGCGGACATTGGTCTGTAGTGTGCGTTTGATTTCAGCTTATAGTGATGACATCACATCCTGTAACTCCAGCCAATGAGCTTTGAGGCCGCCCCCATTAAAAAAAGGGTCAGAAAAAATGTATCGTAACTGTAGCTTGTGAATTGTAAACATAACTTGTGAAATGAAGAATGAAAAGAAGAAGCGTAAATGAAAGATTGGTAATGCTTTAGAATACAGCCCGCGAGTTCCAGGTGTAAGTACGGGTAACAAGAAAGTAATTACACATGTAAGTACAGGTACTCTTACAGCGTGTAACAAGGGGGAACAATGTGTAACAAGGAAGTACAAAGTGTTACAAGGGGGAACAATGTGTAACAAGGCAGTACAAAGTGTTACAAGGCGGAACAATGTGTAACAAGGAATACAAAGTGTTACAAGGGGGAACAATGTGTAACAAGGCAGTACAAAGTGTTACAAGGGGGAACAATGTGTAACAAGGAAGTAGAAAGTGTTACAAGGGGGAACAATGTGTAACAAGGTAGTACAAAGTGTAACTACGTGTCAAGGTGTAGTAAAGGTAATCTTTTTCATTTTTTTCTTTCTTTCTTTCAAAAGGACATCATACAATCACAACAAAACCGCCAAGCCAATACAGTATGAATGAAACGGAGCAATTAATGGTGCTGAACTATCACATACTTTTTAAGTGAAGACATGACTCCAGGCAAAAATACAGCAAAACAAGGAAAATGACCACGTTATCAATGTGCATGAATACTGTAACTAATGTGTACAGGACAGCACGGGCTGTAAAATGAAGTGAGACACCGTTGAAAAATGCCTGGAGTCATGTCTTCACTTTCACAACAGTAATACTGTTGTCTTGCAACATTAAAAATTAATGCACTATTAATAATACCACATTCCCTTTTGCCACAAACTATGTGATAGCTCAGCACCATTAATTGCTCTTAGAATACCTTTACTAAACCTTGACACGTAGTTACACGAGTTACACGTAGTTACACGTTGTACTACCTTGTTACACATTGTTCCCTTGTTACACATTGTACTTCCTTGTTACACAGTGTACTTCTTGTTACACATATTGTTTCCCCTTGTTACACTTTCCTACTTCCTTGTTACACATTGTTTCTTGTTACACATTGTACTTCCTTGTTAAACATTGTTCCCCCTTGTTACACATTGTACTTCCTTGTTCACATTGTTTCCCTGTTACAGAGGCTTTCTACTTCTTGTTAACACATTGTTTCCCTGGTTAACATTGTACTTCCTTGTTACACATTGTTCCCCTGTTACACTTTCTAACTTCTTGTTATCTTTCTTTTCCTTGTTACACATGTTCGCCTTGTACACTTCTACTTCCTTGTTAACACATTGTTCCCCCTTGTTACACTTTCTACTGTCCTTGTTACATCTTTCTATTTCCTTGTTACACATTGGTTTCCCCTTGTTACACTTCTACTGGCCTTGTTTACACATTGTTCCTTCCTTGTTACACATTGTACTTCCTGTTAACACATTGTCCCCTTGAACACTTGTATTTCCTTGTACACAATTGTACTTCCTGTTACAACATGTTCCCCTTGTTACAGAGCTGAGTGGTGAGAGCGGGCCTGTTACACTTCTTACTTCCTTGTACACTTTCTAATTCCTTGTTACAACACATTGTTTCCCCTTGTTAACTTCACTTCCTTGTTCAATTGTTCCCCTTGTTACATACTTTCTACTTGCCTTGTTACACATTGGTCCCCTTGTTAACACTTTCTCTATTCCTTGTTACACTTTCTATTCCTTGTTACACATTTTCCCTGTTACACTTTCTACTTCTTGTTTAGCAACTTTCTACTTCCTTGTTTACAACATTGTTCACCTTGTTAACACTTTTCTACTTCCTTGTTACACATTGTTCCCCCTTGTTACACTTTCTACTTCCTTGTTACACATTGTTCCGCCTTGTTACACTTTCTACTTCCTTGTTACACATTGTACTTCTTGTACCTTTCTATTTCGCTTGTTACACATTGTTCCCACCTTGTTACACTTTCTTCTACTTCATTGTTCACATTGTTCCCACCTTGTTACACTTTCTACTTTCCTTGTTACACATTGTTCCGCCTTTGTTACAACTTTCTACTGTCCTTGTTACAAGACATTGTCCCCTTGTTACACTTTCTTCTACTTCCTTGGTTACCACCATTGTACTTCCTTGTTACACATTTGTTTCCCCCTTGTTTAACACTTTGTACTTCCTTGTTAACACATTGTACTTCCTTGTAGAGGGGCATTGTTCCCTTGTTACACTTTCTACTTCCTTGTACACATTGTTCCCCTGGTACACATTGTACTTCCTTGTTACACATTGTTTCCGCCTTGTTACACTTTCCCTACTTCCTTGTTACACATTGGTTCCCTGGTTACACATGTTACTTCCTTGTTACACATTGTTCCCCCTTGTTACCCTTTCTAGGCGGTCGAGCACTTTTATTTCCTTGTTACAACATTGTTCCCCTTGTTACACTTTCTACTTCCTTGTTAACATTGTTTCCCTGTTACACACTTTCTACTTCCTTGTACACATTGTCCCCCTTGTTTACCTTTCTACTTCTGTTACACTTTCTATTTTTGTTACACAATTGTTCCCCTTGTTACAAGACTTCTACTTCCTTTGTTACAATTTGGTTCTGCCTTGTTACACTTTCTACTGCCTTGTTACACATTGTTCCGCCCTGTTACACTTTCTCTACTGCCTTGTTACACATTGTCCCCCTTGTTACACTTTTATCCTTGTTACACATTGTTCCCCCTTGTTACACGCGAGCGCGCGTGACATGCTGTCCCTGTTACAACATTTGTTCCCCTTGTTACAGCTTTCTACTTCCTTGTTACACATTGTTTCCCTTGTTACACTTTCTACTTCCCTTGTTACAATTGGTTTCCCCTTGTTTAACAACTTTTATACTTCCTTGTACGCATTGTTCGCCTTGTTACACTTTCTACTTCCTTGTTGAGCAGCAGTGGCGGCTGTTACACTTTCTACTTCCTTGTTACACATTTTCCCCTTGTTAACACTTTATACTTCCTGTTAACACTTTTAGCTTGTCCTTGTTACACCATTGTTCCCCTTTGGTTAAGCTTCCTACTTCCTTTTACACTTTCTACTTCCTTGTTACACATTGTTCCCCCTTGTTACACTTTCTACTTCCTTGTTACACCATTGTTCCCCCTGTTCCATTCTACTTCCTTGTACACATTGTTTCCCTTGTTACAATTTCCTACTTCCTTGTTACACAATGTTCCCCCTTGTTACACTTTCTACTTCCTTGTTACACTTTCTACTGGAGCGGCCCCTTGTTAAACTTCTACTTCTTGTTCACATTGTTCCCCCTTGTTACACTTTCTACTTCCTTGTTACACTTTCTATTTCCTTGTTACACATTGTTCCCGCCTTGTTTACATCTTTCTTTCCTCCTTGTTACACATTGTTCCCCTTGGTTTACACTTTCTACTTCTTGTTACACATTGTTCCCCTTTTGAACACTTCTACTTCCTTGTAACATTGTTCCCCTTGTTACAATTTTCTACTTCCTTGTCACATTGTTCCCCCTTGTTACACTTTCTATTTCCCTTGTTACACATTGTTTACCCCTTGTTACACTTTTTCTACTTCTTGTTACGACATTGTTCCCCTTGTTACAGCTTTCTACTTCTTGTTACACTTTCTATTGTCGCTTGTTACAAATTGTTCCCCTTGTTAACTTTCTACTTCCTTTTTGTTCAGCATTGTTCCCCCTTGTTAACTTTCTAACTTCCTTGTTACAGCATTGTTTCCCCTTGTGTACCACTTCATATCTACTTTGTTACAACATTGTTCCGCGGAGAACTTTCTCACTTTTCCTTTTACACTTTCTACTTCCTTGTTACAAGCAAGATGTTCCCCCTTGTTACAAACTTTAACTACTTCTGTTACACTTTCTACTTCCTTGTTAACATTGTTCCACTGTTACACTTTCTACTTCCTTGTTAACATTGTTCCCTTGTTTACACTTTCTAACTTCATTGTTTACACATTGTTCCCTCTTTGTTAACAACTTTCAGGCTGTCCCTGTTCCAACAATTGGTCCCCTTGTTACACTGTATCTACTTCCCCCCTCTTTGGTTACACTTTCTACTTCCTTGTTACACATGTTCCCCCTGTTACACTTTCTACTTCCTTGTTACACTGTCTACTTCCAGTTACACATTGTTCCCCCTTGTACACTTTCTATTCCTTGTTACACTTTTCCCCTTGTTACAACTTTCTACTTCCTTTGTACACATTGTTCCCCCTTGTTACACTTTCTACTCCTTGCTTACACAGTTGTTCCCCCTTGTTACACTTTCTACTTCCCTTGTTACAACATTGTTCCCCCTGTTACACTTTCTACTTTCCTTGTTACACTTTCTACTTCCTTGTGACCAACATTGTTCCCCCTTGTACACTTTCTACTTCCTTGTTACACATTGTTCCCTTGTTACACTTTTCTACTTCCTTGTTTTACACATTGTTCCCCCCTTGTTACACTTCTACTTCTTTGTTACCACATTTTCCCCCTTGTACACTTTCTACTTCCTTGTTACACATTGTTCCCCCTTGTTAACACTTTTTCTACTTCCTTGTTACACCATTGTTCCCCCTTGTTACACTTCTACTTCCTTGTTCACTTTCACTCCTTGTTACACATTTGTTCCCCCTTGTTACACTTTCTACTTCCTTGTACCCATTGTTTCCCCTTGTTACACTTTTCTACTTCTTGTTACACATGTCCCCCTTTTACACTTGCTACTTCCTTGTTACCACATTGTTCCCCTTGTTACACTTTCTACTTCTTGTTACACATTGTTCCCCCTTGTTTAAAAACACCTTTTCTACTTCCTTTGTTACACATTGTCCCCCTTGTACACTTCTACTTCCTTGTTACACATTGTTCCCCCTTGTTACACTTTCTACTTCCTTTGTTACACATTGTTCCCCCTTGTACATTTTCTACTTCCTTGGTACACATTGTTCCCCCTGTTACACTTTCTATTTCCTCATTGTTACACATTGTTTCCCCCTTGTTACACTTTCTTAACTTCCTTGTTACACATTTGTTCCCCCTTGTTACACTTTTCTACTTCCTTGTTACACTTTCTATTTCCTACACATTGTTCCCCCTTGTTACACTTTCTTACTTCCTTGTTCACATTGTTCCCCCTTGTTTACACTTTCTACTTCCTGTTACACATTGTTCCCCTGTTTACACTTTCTTACTTCCTTGTACACTTTCTATTTCCTTTTACACATTGTTCCCCCTTGTACACTTTCTACTTCCTTGTTACACATTGTTCCCCCTTGTTACACTTTCTACTTCCTGTTACACATTGTTCCCCCTTGTTACACTTTCTACTTCCTTTGTTACACATTGTTCCCCCTTGTTACCACTTTCTACTCCTTGTTTACACTTTCTACTTCCTTGTTACACATTGTTTCCCCCTTGTACACTGCTACTTCCTTGTTAACACATTGTCCCCCTGTGTACACTTTCTACTCCTGTTACACATTGTTCCCCCTTGTTACATTTTAATCTACTTCCTTGTTACACATTGTTCCCCCTTGTTACATTTTCTACTTCCGTTGTTACACATTGTTCCCCTTGTTACACTTTCTACTTTCCTTGTACACATTGTTCCCCCTGTTACACTTTCTAACTTCCTTGTTACACTTTTCTATTTCCTTGTTACACATTGTTCCCCCTTGTTAACACTTCTACTTCTTGCTTACACATTTCCCCCTTGTTACACTTTCTACTTCCTTGTACACATTGTTCCCCCTTGTTACACTTTCTACTTCCTGGTTACACATTGTTCCCCCTTGTTACACTTTCTACTTCCTTGTTACCACATTGTTCCCCCTTGTTACACTTTCTATTTCCTTGTTACACTTTCTATTTCCTTGTTACACATGTTCCCCCTTGTTACACTTTCTACTTCCTTGGTTACACATTGTTCCCCCTTGTTAACACTTTCTACTTCCTTTGTACACTCTATTTCCTTGTTACACATTGTTCCTCTGTTTACACTTTCTACTTCCTTGTTACACATGTTCCCCCTTGTTTACCACTTTCTACTTCCTTGTTACAACATTGTTCCCCTCTGTTTACACTTTCTACTTCTTGTTACACATTTCCCTTGTTACCACCTTTCTACTTCCTTGTTACACTTGTTCCCCTTGTTACACTTTCTTACTTCCTTGTACACATTTGTTCCCCTTGTTACCACTTTCTACTTTCCTTGTTACACATTGTTCCCCCTTGTTACACTTCTACTTCCTTGTTTACACTTTCTATTTTCCTTGTTTACAACATTTGTTCCCCCTATTACACTTTCTACTTCCTTGTTACACATTGTTCCCCCTGTTACCACTTCTACTTCCTTGTTACACATTGTTCCCCCTTGTTACACTTCTACTTCCTTGTAACACATTGTTCCCCCTTGTACACTTTCTACTTCCTTGTTACCCACATTGTTCCCCCTTGTTACACTTTCTATTCTTTTGTTACACATTTTCCCCCTTGTTACACTTTCTACTTCCTTGTTACACTTTCTACTCCTGTTACACCATTGTTCCCCCTTTGTTTACACTTTCTCTACTTCCTTGTACACATTTGTTCCCCCTTGTTACACTTTCTACTTTCCTTGTTACACTTTCACTTTCCTTGTTACACATTGTTCCCCCTTGTTACACTTTCTTACTCCTTGTTACACATTGTTCCCCTTGTTACCACTTTCTACTTCCTTGTTACACATTGTTCCCCCTGTTACATTTTCTACTTCCTTTTACACATTTTTCCCCCTTGTTACACTTTCTACTTCTTGTTACACTTTCTAATTTCCTTGTTAACATTTGTTTCCCCCTTGTTACACTTTCTAACTTCCTGTACACATTGTCCCCCCTTGTTACACTTTTACTTCCTTGTTACACATTGTTCCCCTGTTACACTTTCTAACTTCCTTGTTACACTATTGTTCCCCCTTGTTACACTTTCTACTTCTTGTTACACATTGTTTTCCCCCTTGTTACACTTTCTACTTCCTTGTTACCACATTGTTCCCCTGTTTACACTCTATTGCTTGTTACACTTTCTATTTTCCTTGTTACACATTGTTCCCCCTTGTTACACTTTCTACTTCCTTGTTACACATTTGTTCCCCCCTTGTTACACTTTCTACTTCCTTGTTACCACTTCTATTTCCTGTTACAACATTGTTCCCCCTTGTTACCACTTTTCTACTTCCTTGTTACACATTGTTCCCCCTTGTTACACTTCTACTTCCTTGTTACACATGTTTCCCCCTTGTTACACTTTCTACTTCCTTGTTACACATTGTTCCCTGTTACACTTTCTACTTCCGTGTTAACACATTGTTCCCCCTTGTTACACTTTCATACTTCCTTGTTACACATTGTTCCCCCTTGTTAACACTTTCTACTCCTTGTTAAACATTGTCCCCGCTTGTTACACTTTCTACCTTCCTTGTTACACTTTTATTTCCTTGTTTACACATTGTTCCCCCTTATACACTTTCTACTTCCTTGTTACACATTGTAATCCCCCTTGTTACACTTTCTACTTTCCTTGTTACACATTGTCCCCTTGTTACACTTTCTACTTCCTTGTTACACATGTTCCCCCTTGTTTTACACTTTCTACTTTCCTTGTTACACTTTCTTTTCCTTGTTACACATTGTTTCCCCCCTTTGTTACACTTTCTACTCCTTGTTACACATTGTTCCCCCTTGTTACACTTCTACTTCCCTTGTTAACACATTGTTCCCCCTTGTTACACTTTCTACTTCCTTGTTACACATTGTTCCCCCTTGTTACACTTTCTACTTCCTTGTTACACATTGTTCCCGCGCTTTACGACTTTCTATTTCGCTTTTACGAGCGATTGTGTCCCTTTGTTGACACTTCTACTTCCTTGTTACACTTTCTAGCTTGCGTACACATTTCCCCTTGTGTGACAGCTTTCTACTTCCTTTTAACTATTCTAACTTCCTTGTTACACATTGTTCCCCCCTTTACACTTTCTACTTCCTTGTACACATTGTTCCCCCTTGTACACTTTCTACTTCCTTGTTACCACATGTTCCCCCTTGTTACAACTTTTCATTTCCTTGTTACAAGCATTGTTCCCCCTTGTTACACCTTTCTACTTCCTGTTACACATTGTTCCCCTTTGTTACACTTCTACTTCCCTTGTTACACATTGTTCCCCTTGTTTACACTTTCTACTTCCTTGTACACATTGTTCCCCCTTGTTACACTTTCTACTCCTTGTTACACATTGTTTCCCCCTTGTTACACTTTTCTACTTGCCTTGTTTACACTTTCTATTTTCCTTGTTACAATTGTTCCCCCTGATTACACTTTCTACTTCCTTGTTACACATTGGTTCCCCCTTGTTTACACTTTCTACTCCTTGTTACACATTGTTCCCCTGTTACACTTTCTACTTCTTGTTAACACATTGTTCCCCCTTGTAACACTTTCGTACTTCCTTGTTACACTTTCTATTTCCTTGTTACACATTGTTTCCCCCTTGTTACACTTTCTACTTCCTTGTTACACATTGTTCCCCCTTGTTACACTTTTCTACTTCCTTGTTACACATTGTCCCCTGTTACACTTCTCTACTTCCTTGTTACACATTGTTCCCCCTGTTACACTTTCTTTACTTCCTGTTGTTACACATTGTTTCCCCCTTGTTACACTTTCTATTTCCTTGTTACACATGTTCCCCCTTGTTACACTTTCTATTCCTTGTACACTTTCTACTTCCTTGTTACACATCTGTTCCCCCCTGTTACACTTTCTACTTCCTTGTTACACTTTCTACTTCCTTGTTACACACTTTGTTCCCCCCTTGTTACACTTTCTTACTCCTTGTTACCCACATAGTTCCCCCTTGTTACACTTGTCTACTCCTTGTTACACATTGTTCCCCCTTGTTTACACTTTCTACTTTCTTGTTACACATTGTTCCCCCTTGTTACACATTGTTCCCCTTGTTTTACACTTTCTATTTCCTTGGTTACACATTGTTCCCCCTTGAGTTACACTTTCTACTTTCCTTGTTACACATTGTTCCCCCTTGTTACACTTTCTAAACTTTCCTTGTTACACTTTCTAACTTCCTTGTTACACATTGTTCCCCCTGGTTACAATTCTACTTCCTATGTTACCACATTGTTCCCCCTGTTACACTTTCTCTTCCTTGTTGACACATTGGTTCCCCTTGTTACACTTCTACTCCTTGTTACCAACTTTCTACTTCCTTGTTACAACATTTTCCCCCTTGTTACACTTTTCTACTTCCTTGTTACAAACTTCTATTTCCTGTTTACACATTTTTTCCCCCTTGTTACACTTTCTACTTCCTTGTTACACTTTCACTTCCTTGTTACACAATTGTTTCCCCCTTGTTACACTTTTCTACTTCTTGTTACACATTGTTTCCCCCTTGTTACACTTCTACTTCCTTGTTACACATTGTCCCCCTTGTTACACTTGTCTACTTCCTTGTTTACACTTTCTACTCCTTGTTACACATTGTTCCCCCTTGTTACACTTTCTACTTCCTTGTTACACATTGTTTCCGGCCTTGTTACACTTTTCTACTTCCTTTGTTACACATTGTTCCCCCTTGTTACCACTTTCTACTTCCTTGTTACACATTGTTCCCCCTGTTACACTTTTCTACTTCCTTGTTACACATTGTTCCCCCTTGTTACACTTTCTACTTCCTTGTTACACTCTTCTACTTCCTTGTTACACATTGTTCCCCCTTGTTACACTTTTACTTCCTTGTTCACATGTTCCCCCCTTGTTACACTTTCTTACTCCTTGTTTAACACATTTGTTCCCCCTTGTTACACTTTCTATCTTCCTTGTTACACTTTCTATTTCCTTGTTACACATTGTCCCCTTGTTACACTTTCTACTTCCTTGTTAACCCTTTCTACTTCCTTGTTACACATTGTCCCCCTTGTCTACACTTTCTACTTCCTTGTTACCAATGTTCCCCCTTGTTACCACTTTCTACTTCCTTGTACACCATTGTTCCCCCTTGTTACACTTCTACTTCCTTGGTACCACTTCTTACTTCCTTGTTTACACATTGTTCCCCTTGTTACACTTTTCTACTCCTGTTACACATTGTTCCGCCTTGTTAAAAACTTTCACTTCCTTGTTACCACATTGTTCCCCTTTTCACTTTCTACCTTTCCTTGTACACTTGTTCCCCCTTGTTACACTTTCTACTTCCTGGTTTACACTTTCTACTTCCTTGTTACACCTTTTCTACTTCCTTGTTTACACATTGTTCCCCCTTGTTACACTTTCTACTTCCTTTACACTTTCTACTTCCTTGTTTACACTTTCTACTTCCTTGTACACATTGTTTCCCCCCTTGTACACTTTCTACTTCCTTGTTACACATTGTTCCCCCTTGTTACACTTTCTACTTCCTTGTTACATTCTCTACTCTTTTTACACTTTCTATTCCTTGTTAACTTTCTACTTCCTTGTTACACATTGTTCCCCCTGTACACTTTCTTACTTCCTTGTTACACATTGTTCCCCTGTACCACTTTCTACTTCCTTGTTACACATTGTTCCCCTTGTTACCACTCTACTTCCTTGTTACACTTTCTACTTCTTGTTACACTTTCTACTTCCTTGTTACACTTTCTACTTCCTTGTTACACATTGTTCCCCCTTGTTACACTTCTACTTCCTTGTTACACATTGTTCCCCCCTTGTTACACTTTCTACTTCCTTGTTACACTTTCTACTTCCTTGTTACACCATTGTTCCGCCTTGTTACACATTGTTCCCCCTTTGTTACACATTGTTCCCCTTGTTACACTTTCTACTTCCTGTTACACATTGTTCCCCTTGTACACCTTTCTACTTCCTTGTTACACATTGTCCGACTTGTTACACATTGTCCCCCTGTACACATTTTCCCCCTTTGTTACACTTTTCTACTTCTTTGTTAACACATTGTCCCCTTGTACACTTTCTACTTCCTTGTTTACACTTTCTACTTCCTTTGATTACACATTGTTCCGCCTTGTTACACATGTGTTTCCCCCTTGCTTACACATTTGTTTCCCCCTTGTTACACTTTTCTACTTTCCTTGTTACACATTGTTTCACCCCTTTTACACTGTCTACTTCCTTGGTTACACATTGCCCCTTGTTTTACACTTTCTACTTCCTTGTACACATGTTCCCCCTTGTACACTTTCTACTTCCTTGGTACACTTTCTATTTTCCTTGTTACACTTGTTCCCCCTTGTGTTACAACTTTCTACTTCCTTGTTACACATTGTTCCCCCTTGTTACACTTTATTACTTCCTTGTTACACATTGTTCCCCCTGTGTTACACTTTATACTTCCTTGTTACACATTGTTCCCCCTTTGTTACACTTTTCTACTTCCTTGTTACACATTGTTCCCCCTTGTTACCCATTTCTACTTTCCTGTACACATTGTTTCCGCCTTGTTACACATTGTTCCCCCTTGTTACACTTTCTTACTCCTTGTTACACATTGTTCCCCCTTGTTACACTTTTACTTCCTTGTTAACACATTGTTTTCCCTTGTTACACTTCTTACTTCCTTGTTACACCATTGTTCCCCCTTGTTACACTTTCTACTTCCTTGTTACACATTGTATTCCGCCCTTGTTACACTTTCTACTCCTTGTTACACTCATTTGTTCCCCCTTGTTACACTTTCACTTCCTTGTTACACATTGGTTTCCCCCTTGTTTACACTTTCTACTTCTTGTTACACATTTCTACTTCCTTGTTACAACATTGTTCACCTTGTTACACCTTTCTATTTCCTTGTTACACATTGTTCCCCCTTTGTTACACTTTCTACTCCTTGTTACACATTGTTCCCCCTTGTTACACTTTCTACCCTTACCACTTTCTACTTCCTGTTACACATTGTTCCGCCTGTTACACATTGGTTCCCCCTTTGTTACACTTTCTACTTCCTTGTTACACATTGTTCCCCCTTGTTACACTTTCTACTTCCTTGTACACATTGTTCCCCCTTGTTACAATTGTCTACTTTCCTTGTTACCAACTTTCTACTTTCCTTGGTTACACATTGTTCCCTTGTTACACTTTTCTACTTCCTTGTTACACATTGTTCCCCCTTGTTACACTTCTTACTTCCTGTACACTTTCTACTTCCTTTGTTACCACATGTTCCCCCGTGTTACACTTTTCTATTCCTGTACACATTGTTCCCCCTTGTTACACTTTCTACTCCTTGTTACACTTTCTACTTCCTTGTTACACATTGTTCCCCCTTGTTACACTTTTCTATTTCCTTGTTACACATTGTTTCCCCTTGTTACACTGTTTCTACTTTCCTTGTTACAACATTGTTCCCCTTGTGTACACTTTCTACTTCCTGTACACTTTCTTTACTTCCTTGTTACACATTGTTCCCCTGTTACACTTTTCTACTTCCTTTGTTAAACACTTTCTACTTCCTGTTACACATTGTTCCGCCTTGTTACACATTGTCCCCTTGTTACCACTTTCTACTTCCTTGTTACACATTGTTCCCCTTGTTACACTTTCTTTACTTCCTTGTTACACCATTGTTCCCCCTGTTACACTTTCTACTTTCCTTTATACACTTTCACTTCCTGTTACACATTGTTCGCCTTGGTGTTAACACATTGTTCCCCCTTGTTACACTTTCTTACTTCCTTGTTACACATTGTTCCCCCTTGTTTACACTTCTACTGCCTTGTTACAAACATTGTTTCCCCCTTGTTACACTTTCTATTCCCTTGTTACAACTTTCTACTTCCTTGTACCATTGTTCCCCTTGTTACACTCTACTTCCTTGTTTACACATTGGTTCCCCCTTGTTACACTTTATCGACTTCCTTGTTACACTTTCTACTTTCCTGTTACACATTGTTCCCCCTTATCGTTACACTTCTATTCCTTTTTACACAATTTCCCCCTTGTTACACTTTCTACTTCCTTGTTACACATTGTTTCCCCTTGTTACACTTCTACTCTTGTACACTCACTTCCTTGTTACACATGTTCCCCCTTGTTACACTTCTACTTCCTTGTACAATTGTTCCCCCCTTGTTTACCATTTCTACTTTCCTTGTTACACTTTCTACTTCCTTGCTTACACATTTTCCCCCTTGGTTACCTTTCTACTCCTTTGTTACACATGTGTTCCCCCCCTTGTTACACTTTCTACTTCCTTGTTAACATTGTTCCCCCTTGTTACACTTTCTACTTCCTTGTTACACTTTCTACTTCCTTGTTACACATTGTTCCCCCTTGTGTACACTTTCTATTTTCCTTGTTACAACATTTTTCCCCTTGTTACACTTTTTAACTTCCTTGTTACACTTTCTACCCTTGTTACACATTGGTTCCCGCCTTGTTACACTTTTCTATTCCTTGTTACACATTGTTCCCCCTTGTTACACTTTCTACTTCCTGTTACACATTGTTCCCCCTGTTACAACTTTCTATTTCCTTGTACACATTGTTCCCCTTGTACACTTTTCTACTTCCTTGTTACACATTGTTTCCCCCTTGTTACACTTTTTTACTTCCCTTTGGTTACACTCACTTCCTTGTTACAACATTGTTCCCCCTTGGTTACACTTTCTACTTCCTTGTTACACTTTTTCTACTTCCTTGTTTTAACACATTGTTCGCCTTGTTACACATGTTTCCCCCTTGTTACACTCTTCTACTTCCTTGTTACAACATTGTTTCCCCTTGTTACACTTTCTACGTTCCTTTTACACATTGTTCCCCCTTGTTTACACTTTCTACTTCCTTGTTACACTTTCTAATTCCTTGGTTACACATGTTCCGCCCTTGTTACAACATTGTTCCCCTTGTTACCACTTTTACTTTCCTGTTACACATTGTTCCCCCTTGTTACAACTTTCTACTTCCTTGTTACACATTGTTCCCCCTTGTTACACTTTCTTACTTCTTGTTACACATAGTTCCCCCTTGTTACACTTGTCTACTCCTTGTTACACATTGTTCCCCCTTGTTTACACTTTCTACTTTCCTGTACACTTCTACTTCCTTATCTATTATGCCCCCTTGTTACACTTTCTACTCCCTTGTTACAACATTGTTCCCCCCTGTTACACTTTCTACTTCCTTGTTACACATTGTTTTCCCCCTTGTTACACTTTCTTACTCCTTGTTACACTTTCTACTTCCTTGTTACACATGTTCCCCTTGTTACACTTCTACTTCCTTGTTACACCATGTCCCTCTATCTTACTCAACTTTCTACTTCCTTGTTATATCATCCCCTTGTTACACTTTCTATCTCATCTATCATCTCCGTACACTTTCTACTTTCTTACTTCCTTGTTCACATTGTTCCGCTTGTTACACATGTTCCCCCTGTTACACTTTCTACTTCCTGCTTACACTTCTACTTCCTTGTTACACATTGTGTACACTATTGTTCCTCCTATCACCACTTCCTTGTTACACATTGTCCGCCTGTTACACTTTACTACTTCCTTGTGACACATTGTTCCCCCTTGTTACACTTTCTACTTCCTATCATCATTGTTCCCTTGACAATCTACCCTGAGGACTTTCTACTTCCCTGTTACACCATTGTTCCCCCTTGTTACACTTTCTACTCCTTGTTACATCTACCCCCTTTTACACTTTCTACTTCCTTGTTACACATCTCCTCCTTGTACTATCATTTCTACTCCTTGTTACACATCCCCGATGCCTCCTACTCTTACACTTTCACTTCCTTGTACATCTATGCCCCCTTGTTACACTTTCTACTTCCTTGTTACACATTGTCCCCTTGTTACACTTTTACTTCCTTACAACACTGTCCCCCTTGTTACAACTTTCTACTTCCTTGTTACACTTACTATTTCCTTTTACACATTGTTCCCCCTTGTTACAGCTTTCTAACTTTCGTTGTAACACATGTTCCCCTTGTTACACTTTCTACTTCCTTGTTACACTTTCTTACTTCCTTGTTACACTTGTTTCCGCCTTGTTACACTTTCTAACTTCCGTTACCACATTGTTCCCCTTGTTACACTTTCTACTCCTTTGTTACACATTGTTCCGCCTTGTTACACATTGTTCCCCTTGTTACACTTTCTACTTCTTATTACACATTTTCCCCCTTGTTACACTTTCTACTTCCTTGTTACACATTGTTTCCGCCTTGTTACACCATTGTTCCCCCTTGTTACACTTTCTACTTCTTGTTACACATTTTCCCCTTGTTACACTTTCTTACTTCCTTGTTCACATTGTTCCGCTTGTTACACATGTTCCCCCTGTTACACTTTCTACTTCCTGCTTACACTTCTACTTCCTTGTTACACATTGTTCCGCCTTGTTACCACTTTCTACTTCCTTGTTACAACATTGTTCCCCCTTGTTACACTTTCTACTTCCTTGTTACACATTGTTCCGCCTTTGTTACCACATTGTTCCCCCTTGTACACTTTTCTACTTCCTTGTACACATTTCGCCTTGTTACACTTTCTACTTCCTTGTTAACACATTGTTCCGCCTGTACACTTGTTCCCCCTTGTTACACTTTCTACTTCCTTGTACACATTGTTCGCCTTGTTTACACATTGTTCCCCTTGTTACACATTGTTCCCCTTGTTACACTTTTACTTCCTTGTTACACATTGTTCCCCTTGTTACACTTTCACTTCCTTGTTACACTTTTCTACTTCCTTGTTTTACACATTGTTCCGCCTTGTTACACATTGTTCCCCCTTGTTACACATTGTTCCCCCTTGTTTACACTTCTTACTTCCTTGTTACACATTTGTTCCCCCTTGTTACAACTTTCTACTCCTTTGTTACACATGTTCCCCCTTGTTACACTTCTACTTTCCTTGTTACACTTCTATTTCCTTTGTTACCACATGTTCCCCCTTGTTACACTTTCTACTTCCTTGTTACACATTGTTCCCCCCTTGTTCACTTTATACTTCCTTGTTACACATTGTTCCCCCTTGTTACACCTTATTATTCCTGTTAACATTGTTCCCCCTTGTTTACACTTTTTACTTCCTTGTTAACATTGTTCCCCCTTGTTACACTTTCTTACTTCCTTGTTACACTATGTTCCCCCTTGTTACACTTCTACTTCCTTGTTACACCATTGTCCCCCTTGTTACACTTTCTATCCTTGTTACACGATTGTTCCCCCTGTTACACTTTCTACTTTCCTTGTAACATTGTTTCCCTGTTACACTTTACCTTCCTTGTTACCACTTTCTACTTCCTGTACACTTTCTACTTCCCTGTTACACATTGTTCCGCCCTTTGTTACCACATTGTTCCCCCTTGTTACACTTTCTAACTTCCTTGTTACACATTGTCCCCCTTGTTACACTTTCTACTTCCTTGTTACACATTGTTCTCCCTTGTTACACTTTCTACTTTCCTTTTACACTTTCTTACTTCCTTGTTACACATTTGTTCCGCCTTGTTACACATTGTTCCCCCTTGTTACACTTTCTACTTTCCTTGTTACAACATTGTTTCCCCCTTGTACACTTTCTAACTTCCTTGTTCACATTGTTCCCCTTGTTAACACTTTCTACTTCCTTGTTACACATTGTTCCCCCTTGTTCACTCTACTTTCCTTGTTACAATTGTTATCCTTGTTACACATTGTTCCGCCTTGTTACACATTGTCCCCTTGTTACCACATTGTTCCCCCTTGTTACATTTCTACTTCCTTGTTACACATTTTCCCCCTGTTACACTTCTACTTCCTTGTACACATTGTTCCGCCTTGTTACACTTTCTACTTCCTTGTTACACATTGTTCCCCTTGTTACACACTACTTCCCTTGTTACACTTTCTACTTCCTTGTTACACATTGTTCCCCCTTGTTACACTTTCTACTTCCTTGTTACACTTTCTACTTCCTTGTTACACATTGTTCCCCCTTGTTACACTTTCTACTTCCTTGTTACACATTGTTCCGCCCTTGTTACACTTTCTACTTCCTTGTTACACATTGTTCCCCCTTGTTACACTTTCTACTTCCTTGTTACACATTGTTCCCCTTGTTACACTTTCTACTTCCTTGTTACACATTGTTCCCCTTGTTACACTTTCTACTTCCTTGTTACACATTGTTCCCCCTTGTTACACTTTCTACTTCCTTGTTACACATTGTTCCCCCTTGTTACACTTTCTACTTCCTTGTTACACATTGTTCCCCCTTGTTACACTTTCTACTTCCTTGTTACACATTGTTCCCCCTTGTTACACTTTCTACTTCCTTGTTACACATTGTTCCCCCTTGTTACACTTTCTACTTCCTTGTTACACATTGTTCCCCCTTGTTACACTTTCTACTTCCTTTACACTGTTCCCCTGTTACACTTCTCTTCCTTGTTACACATTGTTCCCCCTTGTTACACTTTCTACTTCCTTGTTACACATTGTTCCCCTTGTTACATTTCTACTTCCGTCCTGTTCATTGTTCCCCCTTGTTACACATTGTTCCCTTTACACTTTACTTCCTGTTACACATTGTCCCCCTTGTTACACTTCTACTTCCTTGTTACACATTGTTCCCCCTTGTTACACTTTCTACTTCCCTTGTTACACATTGTTCCCCCTTGTTACACTTTCTACTTCCTTGTTACACATTGTTCCCCCTTGTTACACTTTCATTCCTTTACACATTTCCCCTTGTTCACTTTCTACTTCCTTGTTACACATTGTTCCCCTTGTTACACTTTCTACTTCCTTGTTACACATTGTTCCCCCTTGTTACACTTTCTACTTCCTTGTTACACATTGTTCCCCTTGTTACACTTTCTACTTCCTTGTTACACTTTCTACTTCCTTGTTACACATTGTTCCCCCTTGTTACACTTTCTACTTCCTTGTTACACATGTTCCCCCTGTACACTTTCTACTTCCTTTTACACATTGTTCCCCTTGTTACACTTTCTATTGTAACTTCCCCTTGTTACACTTCTACTTCCTTGTTTACACATGTTCCCCTTGTTACATTTTCTACTTCCTTGTTACACATTGTTCCCCTTGTTACACTTTCTACTTCCTTGTTACACATTGTTTCCTTGTTACACTTTCTACTTCCTTGTTACACATTGTACTTCCTTGTTACACATTGTTCGCCTTGTTACACTTTCTACTTCCTTGTTACACTTTCTACTTCCTTGTTACACATTGTTCCCCCTTGTTACATTTTCTACTTCCTTGTTACACATTGTTCCCCCTTGTTACACTTTCTACTTCCTTGTTACACATTGTTCCCCCTTGTTACATTTCTACTTCCTTGTTACACATTGTTCCCCCTTGTTACACTCTTCCTGTTACAATTCCCCTTGTTACATTTCTACTGCCTTGTTACACATTGTTCCGTCTTGTTATACTTTGTACTTCCTTGTAGGGCTGCAACTATCGATTATTTTAGAAATCGATTAATCTATCGATTATTTACATCGATTAATCGATTAATCTGATAAGTATTTTATTTATATTGAAAACCTAAATTCCGTGACTTTAGAGCAGATTATAAAAGGAGAAAAAACAAGGTTTTAAACAAAGGATTTTTCTGCTAGAAATAACATCATTTATTCTTAATTTCTTATCAGTTTGTCCCAAAAGCAGCAACATTTCACTCATAAAGAGGACACCAGTCCTTATGTCCATGATGAGGAGAGAGAGCACCTTCATAGTGTCTTTTATATTAGTACTTTTACCCTTATTCAAGTGAAGTAGGTCCTGACTGGAGACATAATCTTGAAATGTTCTGCTGAAGCTCAGGTGATTCATTTCTTTCCCAGGATCTCAACCAGAGGGGTTTCCTAAAAGAGGGAAAATATTTGAATTACTTTTGTCATAGTATTGCTATATAACAGGGAATAATGTGGTCAATTTGCATGGTTCATAAATGTATTTGTTGTGAGCAATGAAAGGATGGATATGAGAAACTTTCAAGTACAGGTGAAAACAGTATGACTGTGTTTTATCTTGCTTTTGAAATAGTGTGACCACCTCAAATAGTTTAAACAGAGACCAGTGGGACAATTTGGCAGATCTTTGAAGTACAGAGGAATTAGTTTTTTGTTTTTATAGATCAGGCATTTTCATCCCACTAAAGAACGACACACACCTTTTCACTATTACAACATATATAACACTGGGCTAGCAACAGATCGCAATATATTATAAAGCAGTTAGACGTTTAAAAAAAAATCACAAGGTAGGCTTCAATGAAAATGTTGGACATTTTAAGCACCAGGAGGGACAGAGAACACATGGCTCTGCAGTACAACCAAAAGAGGGACAGGTGGTCACTCTATTTAGATCTGTGGATTTATTTATCTTATTTTAAATCGTAGATGCAGCGTAAAGATATTTAGCGCAAAAAACTTTGCAGCAAGGGAGAAGTAGACAGAGTAGGATGTAAAGTCTGCGTTTGGTGAGGAGGGAAAGGAGGTACGTTCGCCATCACACTTTGAACAGTGGATGAATGTGTAGATCGCTCGTCCTGATGGTAAATCATCAGTAATGCAGCTGTTAGCATTGTTGTGGCGCGATAGCGGGGAGAGCCGTGTCCTTTCGCCTCGTTAGCCTCCGTCCTATCTTCACCTCTCGTTGCTGAGTTTCTTCTTGTTGAGCCGTGTTTGAGGATTTCGATGGCCTGGTTCTCCGCTCTGGTACCTGGTTTTGCCCGGCTACGAGTTTTAGCACAGCTAGCTCCGCTCTGTTGTTTACTACCATAGACTGAGCTGTGCTCTTCAGAAGCGGTCGTGTGGAAACAAACGCCACTTAAAGTTCCGGGCGCATAAGTGGCCCTGTTTCACGCGGTTTTAATGAGATATATTAACTAAACGAATCATCGAAGCGGGAAAATAATGTTCGAAGCATTTTACTAATCGAGTTAATCGATTTAATCGATTAATCGTTGCAGCCCTACTTCCTTGTTACACATTGTTCCGCCTTGTTACACTTTCTACTTCCTTGTTACACATTGTTCCCCTTGTTACACGTTGTGTAATTACTTTCTTGTTACTCGTACTTACACCTGGAACTCGCGGGCTGTATTCTAAAGCGTTACCGAAAGAGGTATGTTTACAATTTTTTTTCTATTTATGATACTTTTTTCGTTTATGGAGTTAGAGTTACATTTACAGTTTTCTCTTTATGATTACAACACTGACAATACGTTTACAATACCTCTTTTACGTTTACGTTAAAGCAGACCCTAATTTGATGCCATAAAAACCAAGCCCAAGCCGGGCCGTGTCCGACGCAATGATGCGGTAATGGGCCCGAAATGCAGGGCTCTACTGAGACGGGGTTTGATCTACGGTCTCCAGTCCACAGGCTCTGTGTATGAACACTCACATCCCCGACCTCTCCTACTTTATAGGAAGGAGGAGGAGCTGACCAGTGCAGGACACCACGCTCTAAAACAGGGACAAACCCAGGAGGCGCTGCACTGGTTTCTGAGAATCAGGAGAGACTAAAGAAGGCCAGCCAGGTTTACTCTGGGTGCTACGGTTTCCCTGACCTCCAAAACATGCAGGTCAGGTTGACCCACAGTGGTGGCACGGCTCAGTCGCTGCGGTTTAGGACTAACACCCCAACACAATTTCGTTGTACGCTTGTACAATGACAAATAAAGCACTTACTCACTTTAAGACACAAATGTTTTCCCAAAATACCCAGATTCTGACAGAGGAAAATCGATTGACTTGGACACCACTGCTTAAGTACCACACTTGATAAATGTCTGTAAACCAGATGAAATCAAAGACTGGGATTATAACACTTTGGATTATTTAGTGACATGGCTGGATGTTCCCATGTTGAAAATACAGACATGTAAATCTGTATGGGGCAGAGAGAGCTAATTAGAGGGCTGGCAGTGCTTATGAGATGAAGCTGAGGTCTCCCAGGGAAAGCTCACACACACCGGGGGCAGTGGTTAGCCATCCCAGGCCACCTTCAAGGCTCCGAGCCGGGTTAGAGACTGTAGAGCGGGGAAGTGTGTGACTGAGTGTCCGCTGAAAGCAGGAGAGGAAGCGGAGAGGTACGAGCGCCAAGTGTCTGCACTCTGCACTCTGCATATAGCCGGTACGAGAGGCTTCAGTGTCCTAGAAAGTGTTGCTATGTCCGGAGAAGCTCCCCCGGTTCCAGAGCTGGAGGCTGTAGAGCGGGGCAGTTTGTGGCTGAGTGTCCGCCAAAGGCAGGAGGGAAGACACAAGCGCCAAATGTAGGGAGTCGGAACAGTCATAGTTGCAATTATAAATATCAGCTACACAACTCTTGGCCAAGCATTTGATTTATTATGTTTGTTTCTTCCACTTTTCAAAGCCCATAATCCATCACCGAACCTGTCCGGTGATGCTGTCATCGATTTGCCAGCATGCTGCAGAAAGCGAAGGCTCATTAATGTCTTGCCCATGGTTTTATGTTGTTTCAAATTTAAAAAAACAGAAAAATGAACGCCCAATGAGCCACATGATATGTCCTCTTAAAGTCTGACTCCTGTTCTCTGGTAACCTCGGCCCTCCCCTTTGCTGAGAGACAGGACTGTAATGTCTATAAGTTTGATCTGCTTTGGAAACAACTGACAGATGAGAAAATACAGACTTGTTCCTTTTAGAGTGGGAGTGTTCTGTGAGTAAAAAGTAAGCTGGAGTCTGGAGCGTGTCCAGAAGACAGGCTTATGGGACACTTGCATTTGATTTTGCATTTACAAACTGATTCAGAGCTTATGGACAGGAGGTGGTTTGGCGAGCAGCCTTCAGAGATGAATGACAGGACTGGCTGGACATGAGAGATAACTGTTAGGACTCACTCACATGGGAAAATCTGATTGAAGAATTAGGCCTGTCATAACAGTTACTATATCGACTTATCCGTAAAGAGCAACTAAACACCAAATCAAGTTTTTTTTACTGATAAAACTGTCTCAATGGGTGTCTCATAGTGTTGTCCACTGGTCCCTGACATTATTCTGACATTATAGCGCAAACATGTGTAAAATCCTAACTTTGGCCTGAAAACGAATGGGTTGCGCCCCTTCAGGGTAAACTCTGCTACTAAATTAGAATTTCCTGATTGGCTGGAGACGTGTCCACGGCCTCCACAGAACGTCATAAGCCGCACCAGCTCCACACATCGTCATCAGGTGCTGCCCATTGTCCTGCCCCTGTACCTGTGGTTTATAACCAAGCCCCTCCCACGTAATCAGTCTGCTGTGATTGTGCCAATGCAAAGGCCCACACACTCACCCCCCGCATGTCACCCCCAAACTTCAGAGACCGCCTCTTTCACAGCACTTTTTGACTTTTGTTTGTGGGTGGGAAAGGCTTTGGCACGCCCGTTTAGTTACTCTTTAAACATCAAAATCTTTTCCTTATTTTTGTAATCCTATTTTGTAGTATTTAACAATTTCACCAAAGTAAATTGCATTTCAGAGAGTTTCATGTTTATTGCAACTCGCTGAAAATATTGTTAGGCCGAATGGGTTGAAAAAATAATCTTATTTCAGTTAGTATGTTACACTGTAAACCCGAACAAGTTCATTGAACTCAAAACTTTTGTGGAAACTTTATTACGACAAAAAATTTGAGTTAATGAATTAATTTTTTTACGTTATATCCAATCTATATCTACAAGTTCAGTGCACTCATCCAACGTAGCTTTTTTGAGTTTAGTAGACTTATCCATATTACTTTTTGACAATTTGAACTTAACATTTTAAAGTTCAACACACTCATTACATTAACTTTTTCCTGACTATTTCAACCTAAAATTTAAAGGTTTAGCAGACTCAATATAATACCTTTTTGCACCTATTTCCACCTAATTTTTTAAGTTTAGCACACTCATTATATTAACTTTTGCATGTCTATTTCCACCTATAATTTATAAGTTTAGCAGACTCCACTTAGACAAAAATACTACCAATAATTAAATACAAAAAACATGTATTCAAAGCCATAGAATACATACAATGACATGTATTAAAAATGTACTGCCTTACATTACATAACATTTCTACCATAACAATGCAATTTAAGCATACGGCATTAGCTATCAACGCTTTGTATAATATTTGTATCAGGAGAAAAGTGCATGAAATAACCTTAATAAACTTGTTAAAAAGGCACACTGCGAAACATTTTGGATCACTGTCGTCAGCAATACAAAACATGCTCTTAATGACCAACTCGACACTGTTAATGCTTCAAATATGTAGTCCGTAATCAAAGAATGGATTTGGATGAGAACCTAATCTATTCAAAACTCATATTTGGCTGCTTTTGTGAACATCACCATGGAGATGAGCTGGAGACATCCCTGCTCCCATTAACGGGTTTTTTTGTTGAGATTTTTCAACAATATCAATATCTGTAATGAGATAAATGCATATATTCTATTTATTGGATGAAATGCTACGCAGTGTGGCTTTAAGTGAACCCCTCAAACAAAAATCTGTAATAACTCAAACCCTTAAAACTTTAGAACTGTTGTGAATGTTTTCAGTTGGCATAATTTTAATCGAAACAGAAAACAAGGTATGATAACCAAGTGGAAAGTGCTCATTTATCAAGGAGAGCAGACATTGTTTCAGAGCTGTGTTCATCTAGGCTGACCACAATCTTTAAGATGAAGTTAAACAGGGTAACGACTTTCTTCTAGTACTCAATAGAAGTTATGCATAATCCATTTCTATTGAAATATAACTGGAACCTCAAATTGAGGAACAATTCAAAGTATAACAAAAGAATAACATTGCAGACATAGCCATGCATAATCTCTATATTAATCAAAAAGCAACAACAAAATCACTTCAGACATAGTTGGACATTCATTCACACTCA
The DNA here is from genome assembly GCA_007210695.1 of Neogobius melanostomus. Taxonomy (NCBI): domain Eukaryota; kingdom Metazoa; phylum Chordata; class Actinopteri; order Gobiiformes; family Gobiidae; genus Neogobius; species Neogobius melanostomus. The sequence continues at coordinate 879,644 of VHKM01000132.1, forward strand.
TTGCAATGCTCCCTTCAGCAACTACCTATAAAGCTGAGGTTTCCTCTCGTCTGCCCTGTCTCACCAGCTAAGAGCAACATCTACTCTGGAGCGACATGAACCCAAGAACAAGAACGCCGCACAGTGCACGTGCGCAAACTGCGCATGTTTGTAGTGTGTCTTGCTGTAAATAGAAAACAAAATGCCTCAGTCCCCGTTCAAACGCTCTGTAGTGGTCGTCTCTGATGTGTGAATTGGATTCTCAGTCCAGTCACCTTTTATTTCTGTTTAAAGTCCCGAAGAAGTTCATACATTTCCAGCTAGTTGATAAAACAGTGCGTAGCACGTATGGCAAAATCAGAACAAGGGAGTTTTGTGAGTTCGATAACAACAATAAAACTCTCCTTCCATTTTGCAGCTTATTCAGTGACAAGCCAGTAACACTAGGCCAATCAAACCTCTCCTGGTGCAGCGACAGATGCCAGTTTGACGAATGCAATCGGCCAAAACTAGCTTCACCGACCTCCACAAACCGCTGTCTGTAGCCGATGGTGCTGTCCACACCAAACACACGTGTCCTGATGTCGGCCAGAACCTGCTTGACCACTCCAGACTGGATATTATAGCGTTGAAAAAGCCTTTAGATGTTCCCAGGTGTGAAGAAATCAGGAGAAGCAATGAGAAGGGCAACGGGACGATCAGCCACATTTGTTTCACCATTTTGCTGCAAAATACAAATTGTGTAATTAATACTGGGGCAAGAAATTAGGCAATAAGTGAAGAAAATAAGGGACTAAATAAGGCAAGCAGATGAGAAAAGGATAGCAAAAAACATACAATGCAAAGACCTGACTGTTCTGTCATTATCTTAGGTTAAAATACACTACACATGTATTCTCCAGATTTAGCTCCCAATTTGAGTTTGGACCCCCCCAGATTATTTTCATCTTCTGGCATTCCTTATGCATGTTAAGACTGTGTGTCTCTGCTCTTATGTACATTTTAAATGGTAAAAAAAAAGGGCAATATTTATAGAGTGCTTTTATTCCTACATTTGGCCTAAAGCCCTTTACATGCGTGAAGTGTCTTGCACAATGTGCAAGATTAAAACCGCTGACCTTCAAGACGACCTGCTCAAACATCTGTGCCACTATCACCATTGTTAATTGTAAAATGGTCATGCAATTTAAAAATGACAAGGGCTACCATTATTTAGGTAATACAGTTCAAAGCCCACTGTAGAACACTAAATTATAATATAAATCATTTGATTAATGTGTGCATTGAACAACATAAAAAAAACTGCTCAATTCAGGTCACTCACACTATCACCACTCCATGTGTCAGTGCGGCCAGTTTAGAAGCTTTATAAACATCCACTATGACTTTGCAAAAGGCTGTGTGTTGTGTTTTAGGCAGTGCTTAATTTAAAGGGGGGGTATTATGTAAAATCGACTTTTTCAAGCTTTATATCATGTTATTATGTCATTCCCTCATTAAACACATGCCTGGAGTGTTGCCTTGGCTCATTCACATATTTTTGAGTAATCAGTAAAAACTTAGACGGCAGCCATTTTAGGTGTAGCTATGCCTCAGTCCTCCTAGGAACGCCCCCACCTCCTGGAGACGCCTCTGGACCTTTCGTCACCAGCCAAGCCACCAACCACTGCTCCTCAGCTCAGCAGAGCCCCTCCCCGCACAGTAGTGTTGTTTAGATGCCACAGCAGTGTGCTGAAGGGGGCGTGTCGGAAAGCTTCTTAAAGAGACAGAGGCCTATTTCAAGACATTCAGTACAGCCATTTTGAGAGAGCAATTTTATTCAAGGCAGTTATTTTAATTTACTGCATATACAGACCAACAGAAGGTTACGTCATCATTGTAGTATGCTATAGACTGGTGCTATGTGATTGAAAAAAGCATAATACCCCCTCTTTAAATAAAATAACTAGTATATTATATTTGGCCAAATTACCCAGCTCTTAATCGTGAGCCTTTATACCTTCACAAACATGCTCTGAAATGCATGTGATTATTGTGCCAGTTAAACAGTTCATATTTCAGTGAATTTTCAGGGAAAATTCATTTTGTCGATGTATGAAGCCCCACCAAAATATTTACAAAGCACAAATATACTTACATTTCAGCATTCAAAGTAATCTGTATTGTCCTCCTTCAATCCAATCCAAAATTTATTTAAACGCATAAAAAAAAACAGAGTTGACCAAAGTCCGACAAAATAAAAAAAAAAAAAAAAAAAAAAAAAAAAAAAAAAAAAAAAAAAGCAAAGAAAGCTTCCTTTTGTCATCTTCCTAATGACAAAAAAGTAAATATGAATCATAAAGAAAAACAACAGATCTGTAAGCTTTCCATGGTGTGCAATGTACATATACTTTTCTTAAACCTACAAAACTTCAAAATCTACTAGGCATAGTCTACCTAAGGAGGAGGAAAGGAGAGAAGTGAAGATGGACCAGGAACCAAAAAAGATAAGTGGATAAAACGGGGAACTATATTGTGAGGCTATTCGCTTAGAAATCGACATGTTTAATTTTGTGTAACTAGACCTGGATCGTGTAATGTTTCATGTACTGTATTTAAATATGGAAAACATTTAACAGCTTGGTAGCTTCTAATTTTACCCCAGTTTGGCGCTATACTTATGCTGGGAGAGGCTAATTGATAACATTTGCGTGACTGAGCACACACACACACAAAGACCAGACAGGTACACATCAACTAGTCTAAACTAAGGTAAGAACATATCTCAGTATGTAAAAACGGTGGCCAATCCTTTAAGTAACGAGCGATGTATTTTGATAGTTGGAAGTGCCAAAGTAAGCTGGTAATAGTTACTTTTTCAAAACAGTACCTCATTACTTCAGGTCATCTCCTCTCAGGCTCAGGATTTCCCTGTCCCAGTGTGGCCAAAGCAGGTCCAAGGGCACTTTTGCCTGGGCAACAGAGAGAAGCCGACTGTATCTACAAATACATGAACATGTATTACAAGTATGATACATAACCAAACAGAAAGGACAAGAACATTTGTTACCTGTGATCGATCTGCAGGGCCATTGCATTAGGAGATCCTCTACCTCTACATTCTCTTGCAGTCTTGCGTTCATATGAATGTGGATTCACTGGCCAGGTTTTACTCTTTTCATGCCAATGTTGACAACCACCACAGCACAGCCAGATATGGATATCGTGGTACATTAGTTTAAAATATTGTGCTTCATGCTTTTTGAAGTTAAACCAAGCACTTCCTTGATCTGCAAGACATGGGGGAAATTAGCATGCAATATAAAAGAACAGCACTAAGTCATTTCATGTCATTTGTTGTTCTCACCTAAAATCACACAAAGGCAATATGATGGCATAATATTTCAATATGATAGAAATAATTATTGATGCATTGTTAATTATTGTTAATTTACAGCATATTTTCTATGTCCTCAAAGTGCTCTTTTTTTTTTACTGTAAATTAAACTAAATTAACGACTAAACAAAAACGTCTAAACCAGGACTAAACAGAAGAATTGGTTTTGGCTCATTGCAGACAAGAATTTTGTATTTTTAGAAGATTTGGCTGCCCCCAGAATAACCTGATTGTCATTGTACCAATGAGCTCGTCCTGCAGACCGCTTCTCTCATCTCCTCCTTCCTAGTCTTTGTCATTCACTGCACCATTTAGGCACTTTCATACAACTATTATTACATTACACTTAGTCATGAGAAGAAGAGATATCGCAACGACCCAGTTCTGACAGACCGACTCCCCGTTTCGGCGCATGTTTCAACACACCGTCAACCGCAGCCGAGTCGGTACCTCCGCTAAACCTGCCGCTGGGCGCGGAGTGTACGAAACTCACAGCAACTGTATTCGTGCTCCGCGGTTCTTTACAATGAAGAGAAACGCGGGGCACGAATCTAGCTAGCCGTTCCGTTCCCTTCGCTGCTCGCCTGGGCCAGGGACCTTACAGCGGTTCATTACCGATGGGTTAAACAACCTCACAGCACAGCTTTAACGTTACATAATGTTAAATGAATTTACTTACCAAATTAGACCACGAGATGAGAAGGGCTGCTGCTTGGAGACCAGTGACGATGACGGTGTCTCCTTCCGTGGAGATAAGTTAGCCTTAAACTTGCTATGCTAGTTCTAAAGCACAGACCCTCCGAACACGGCTTCCTTTGACTCTAATTTAACCTTACCGTTATTATAGTCTGAAGAAAAACATCGCGTGGCCAATTATAAGCAAAAGAAACGTTTAAATGTTTTAAATTTCTGTTCTGGACGAGAGCGGGTCCTCTCCGCATCGGGCCGCCATCTTGTTTTTTCAAACTCAGTGCGTCAAAAGCAGACAATGTTTGGTGACGTCATGACGTTGAATGGACAAAAAACGCAAATGTTTTGAAATGAAGTTTCTAACATTATCTTTATTCAACTTAAATCTCAATCAATCACATTTTGTACTCAAAAGATTAATATTCAGTCAACGAATTGTCTGTTTATGAGTCAGGTGCCTAAAACAATTATGAGTTTGTATGGCTGTTCGGGTTTACAGTGTAGTATGCCATTTATGATCTAAAATCCAGATTGATTTGATGGTGCATATCTGATAGCAGACAGAACTGCTAAGCTAATCCGTTCCTCCAGGATTTTGCAGGCCATTTTTCCAAAAGTTGTGATAAAAAGTTGCAATATTTTTTCATCTTAAAACAATATATTTTTTACATAAAAAAATAAACTTTTCTTTGCATTTACATCAGTTTAAACCAAAGAGATTCTGGGGAATGAGAAAAGACTTCAAATATCTGTTTATATAATTGTATCATTAAAAAAAACAACTATGTGCACCCCCCTCCCCTCTCGTCACCTCCGCTCAGCTACAGAAAGTGGGGGCGGAGCTAACAGGCACCGCTCCGACTCCACACCAATCTGATGAAATTAGGGCTGCAACGATTAATCGATTAACTCGATTAACTCGATTAGTAAAATGCTTCGAATATTATTTTCCCGCTTCGATGATTCGTTTAGTTAATATATCTCATTAAAACCGCGTGAAACAGGGCCGCTTACGCGCCCGGAACTTTAAGCAGCGCTTGTTTCCGCACGACCGCTTCTGAGTCTAAGGTAGTAAACAACAGAGTGGAGCTAGCTGTGCTAATACTCGTAGCCAGGCAGAACCAGGTACCAGAGCGGAGAACCAGGCCATCGAAATCATCAAAACACGACTCAAACAAGAAGAAACTCAGCAACGAGAGGTGAAGATAGGACGGAGGCTAACGAGGCGAAAGGACACGGCTCTCCCCGCTATCACGCCACAACAATGCTAACAGCTGCATCAATGACTTTACCATCAGGACGGGCGATCTACACATTCATCCACTGTTCAAAGTGTGACATAAGGTAAAGTATGATGGCGAACGTACCTCCTTTCCCTCCTCACCAAACGCAGACTTTAACATCCTACTCTGTCTACTTCTCCCTTGCTGCAAAGTTTTTAGCGCTAAATATCTTTACGCTAAATATCTTTACGCTGCATTTACGATTTAAATTAAGATAAATAAATCCACAGATCTAAATATAGTGACCACCTGTCCCTCTTTTGGTTGTACTGCAGAGCCATGTCGTTCTCTGTCCCTCCTGGTGCTTAAAATGTCCAACATTTTCATTGAAGCCAACCTCGTGATTTTATTTATGTATTTATTTTTTACGTCTAACTGCTTTATAATATATTGCGATCTGTTGCTAGCCCAGTGTTATATACGTTGTAATAGTGAAAAGGTGTGTGTCCTTTAGTGGGATGAAAATGCCTGATCTATAAAAAACTAATTCCTCTGTACTTCAAAGTTCTGCAAATTGTCCCACTGGTCTCTGTTTAAACTATTTGAGGTGGTCACACTATTTCAAAAGCAAAATAAACTCCAACACAGTCATACTGTTTCACCTGTACTTGAAAGTTTCTCATATCCATCCTTTCATTGCTCACAACAAATACATTTATGAACCATGCAAACTGACACATTATTCTCTGCTCGATGGCAATACTATGACAAAAATAATTAAAATGTTTTCCCTCTTTTAGGAAACCCCTCTGGTTGAGATCCTGGGAAAGAAATGAATCACCTCAATCCTTTGTTTAAAACTATGTTTTTTTCTCCTTTTAATCTGCTCTAAAGTCATGGAATTTAGGTTTTCAATATAAATTAAATACTTATCAGATTAATCGATAATCGATGTAAATAATCGATAGATTAATCGATTACTAAAATAATCGATAGTTGCAGCCCTAGATGAAATAGAGCCATGAATGAGAATCCGAGAACAACAGACCAGAAGACAAATGTCTTTTTATTTCACACATCGACATTGAGCTTCGGTTCAACAGGACTGTGGCTCCTAAAGTAAACGTACCAACTCCTCACACAAACGCCACCGGATCACGGGGGAAAGAAGTGACCTGCACACGCACGGTTTATCTGTCAGCCTATAAAGCCTATATCGCCATCCAGGGGCAGAGAATAGCTACTTGGACAGAGCGTGGTAGGAGATCTATGGTAGGAGCACACGGCGGGCCCAGGCGAGTGAGAGGAGGCAGAGCAGATGTGAAAGTGCTTCAGTCTGAGGCACTGGGCATCAGTGGCGGCTGGTGATGTGAAAACCAGGGGGGGCTGTTGCCCTACCTTAAATTATATTTTAAAAGATACTTATAAACATTGTTTTTAACTTCAAAAAGAAAGTTATCTTTGGGGCATTTAATATTATTATTTTAAGCAGAATATAATCAAAACTAAACTTATTTAGTTTTATTCAACAAAAAAATAAAGAAGCATGGAATGAATTTATGCTTTTGGAAAATCTTTTTTCTGACGAAGTTAAATCAAAGTGTAAAGATAGTCACTATACACATTTTTGTTTTGCACCACTGATTTGTGTTTTGTACCAACAGAACAAAGGCAGGAGGTGTTTCCTCTTGATTTCATGTACAGTATTAGTCCAGACCTGCTATGGTTCCATTATGAGCCTCAGAGCCACAGGTTTAAACCGTCAGACAAATGATCCGGTCAGAAATAACGATGTGACTTACCTGTTTAGATGAGAGTCCTCCTCCGTAGCACCTGGAGCTCCACCTCTGTTTCACTCAATGAATGAATGAATGAATGAATGAAGTTCCCCTCTTCTGTCGTAGCTCCTCACGCTCCTGAGTCTTCTCTCCATCAAATGTCCACGTCTTCGGACATAACTAGCTAGTTAGCATCGTAATGCTACCTCCAGCAGAGTCCGTTTAGATGTGACTTCTGACTGAAGAAAGTTGTCCAAAGTCCATTAGTTTGACTAAATCCTTTCACCTCCTCTCAGGAAACAACACTAAGATTCTCTGGTCTCTCAAATGAGAAGTTTTTCCTCCGATCGTCCGTGAGCTCAGAGCTGCTACTCGCGTTTGTTTACAGCAGACGCTTCCTCGTCTTTCACCTGTTAATCTCCGATGGGGCTGAGGCCAAACGCCCATCGGAGAAATAACATTGCGCGTCTCTGATTGGTTGAATTAATGATATGTAGTGACGTTTTTATACCCTATTAGAGCGCCATTGGTTATATCGTGAGGGCGCTGTTCCTCACCGCCCCAAGCATAAAACTACACATTTATGATGCTGTTGCAGTACACGATGAAGCTGGCAGACAAAATGACACGCTCTTTCCCCGCCGCGCCCCCTCCCTCCAGTGTATAAAACACCTGTACATAAGAAAGTCATGATTTTGCTAAACTTAAAACTTTTTTTTGCAAAAATGTATAGGTGCCCATAATGGACCAGCCGCCACTGGTGGGCATATACGCCAAAATGTAACAAGTCAAATGGATTTAACTGATCAGAAACTGACTTTAGTTGCGCATAAGTTGCGGAGTTAAGGAATAGTTGCGGGAAAGTTGCGGGCTTTGGAAAAGTTGCAACTCCGCACTGATGTGTTAATAGTTGTGATCACAACATCGCAAAATCCTGGAGGGACTGATATATGAATCACGTTTGTTGTTCATATTGTACTGTCTGTGATTTGTCATTCAAATTGCCATTTTGATTCCATTTCAATTCATTTTCCTGCATGGTGAGTATAATCCTAGTCCAAAGAAGAGACATGTGTTTCTCCACAGTGTCAGGCCTGGTTTTGTGCGTCCTGATCAGCCTCTCGGTGAAAGCTCCTCCTCCTCCTGCACAGCTGAGCGCCCTGAGGCAGCGGAGAGCAGGAGACGTGGAAGTTCACGCAACGAGAAATACATGAAATGAGACTCTTGATTTGATGAAATAGATGAGCTGCTTATTAGGCCAATTACAAGGTTAGGGTCACTCCCCACAGCGGACTCGACGTGTGTCTTTATCCTCTGACAAATTTCTCTAAAGCTGGGGTTTTCAGACTTTTTTTCCACAGCTACTACTATTTCACAACAAAAACGCTGGAGAGCTACTCATGCTTCAAAGACATTTGTGTAAAATGCGACTATGCCACTCCACTAAACTTCACTATCCTTAAGGTTAGGGCTAAGGTAAGGTTAGGGTTAGCTTGTAAACTCCACTATCCTTAAGGTTAGGGCTAAGGTAAGGTTAGGGTTAGCTTGTAAACTCCACTATCCTTAAGGTTAGGGCTAAGGTAAGGTTAGGTTTAGGGTTAGCTTGTAAACTCCACTATCCTTAAGGTTAGGGCAAAGGTAAGGTTGGGGTTAGTTCTAGTTACCACTCCGACAATTAGACCTCAATGTCGGAGTTGGGGGGTGTCAGAATGGCGGGGTGTAACCGGCCAAACTAGCTTTTCTGTCGCCACTAGATGAAGGTACTGCAGCCAATGTCAGCCCAGTGCCATATGGTTGTGAAACAATGCTACAGTGTTACTAAATCAGCCCATTAGTTTTAGTGCATACCCCCACCGCCACATGGTTGGTCCTTGCTTGATTTTAGGATTAGCACAAGTGATATGCCATCAGCACTGTAACCGTTTGCATATTTATTATATTATTGGTTTATTTGGTCGGGACAGTGCGTGTTAATGTTCAGGGCCACAGAGCGGTTAGCACTCGTGCTTCACAGCTAGAAGGTGCCGGGTTTGATTCCCACCTGGACGGGGCCTTTCTATGTGGAGTTTGCATGTTCTCCCCGTGTCTGCATAGGTTCCACCAGGTATTCCAGTTTCCCCTACCACTAAAAACATGTACAATAGGTTAATCCTACGACCAGGTGTTTCTGACCATTAGCCTCATTCCACATCTGGAGATGGGTCCCTGAGCCCCGGCCCATGCTGGCTGCTCACTGCTCCTACAGGTCGCCCCAGTGACTTTCAGGATGGGTCAAATGCAGAGAACGAATTGCCCTACGGGGATTAATAAAGTATAACTTTTACAACAATTTTAGCCATGGCCAATTTCCATCTGTCATCCCTCAAATATACTCATTCATCCTGGCATTGGAGTGTAAATTATATATTTGAGACGCCCCCTGCTCCAGTCTGATCAAGGAAACTTTTCGGCTGAAAGCAACTCACTCTCCCGTAACTTTTCCACACATAACATCATGCACATCAGTAATGTGACTGACTCAAAGGAGGCTCTGTTGTGACTAACCTGGAGTGGTTACTTTTAGTAACTGCCCCTAAGTTCTCTGAACATACATGAATGATATGGGACCAGAGGGTGGACATTAAGGGCCAGATCTTGTGCCTGGAGCACGGGGGCGCAGGCTTCTGGCAAATCGAGATTTTCTGAGTGGCGGAGCTATGCGCCTTCGCCACTTGCCAGAGGGCGTCGTAAGAGGAGGTGACTGCTCTGATGGGAGCACCACTGACATTCATTTCCTCGTTTACATGGCGCTGCCTTGTGTTCTTCCTTAAACATGACAGGCTCTCACAGGTCAAACTAAAAACATTATTAACCACATCGTGAGCTTAACAATGTTCATGTCTCGAGAGAGAAAGAGCTATCGGCACTCGCTTGGCCGTAAATGCGAAACAAAGCAAATGCACATGTTCATCTCCCACTCCCCCTCGCCTTCCCGGCCGCGGAGTCCACTTGGTTGGAGGATAAAGTGTTTCTCCACCCCAGATCACAAAGTGCGCTGCTCCTTAGCGCAAAATGTTATCGTCTGCGTTTTGAGACACAGGATTGGGCCCTAAGCACCTTGAGGCTGTTCATTCACCTGTAACTACAGAATTTAAATTATCAGGTTTGAATTGTCCTTGTAAACAGAAGCGCCTGAGAGTGTGAGAGAACATGGTTCTCAAACAGCGGGGCAGGGCCAGGAGGTGGACATGTTGTTTGAGCTCATAAAGACATATCAGCTGGCCTCAAAAATATAGTGTGGTCCTAAACGACAGTGACAGAGGAATAGTCTAGTGGTGGTTCTTTTTGGTGAGAAACTGTTTCATTATCCTACATTTGCATGCACTTGTGTGAAATAGATAATATCTGTGTTTAAAAAACATTTCCTTTGCTGAAATTACCACGAGATAAAGCGACGCAGATCGTGATCTGGCCGCGTGACATGTAATCTACTGCACTCCTACTGCTCAGCTTAGTCCCCGACTGTGGGACTGCAGTAAACCACGATGGAGGAGCCTAAGGTCAGGAAAAAAAGGCCCATCAGCCGCACACAAGAGTCAAGTAAGAGAATTTGAACAATGCAATTACACTAGGTACGCTGTCTGAATCATTCATAGCTGTATCTTTTAAAGGGAAATGGATCCTGTAGTCTTCGTCGGATTTGGCCTGTTTGCCTTACACAAGCTCTCAACCTTTACCTCCGCATCTGTGAGTTTTAATTCAGTGGTGTCACAAGTAACGGTAAAAATAAACAAAGCATTGACTTCTTTTCAGTAATGGAGACCAAAAACCGACAAATTCTTCAGGAAAGAGACGCGCTGAAGCAACAAAGAGACGCGCTGAAGCAACAAGAGACGCGCTGAGCAACAAAGAGACGCGCTGAAGCAACAAAGAGACGCGCTCGAGCAGAAACTGCAGGACATTGGTGAGTCAAAGTTAGCTATGAAGTAAATATTATCATTATTTCAATGGTTCTTCAAGAGAAAAATTACCTGAAACTGGTAAAATTGTGGTTTTGATCATGATTTGATTCATCATTTGATTCAGATTTGAAGATTAAGATTATGAATGATTAAATCAACAATAATCTTTAAAAAAAAACAGATTTGACATTATTTTTCATTCGATTCAAACTGAACAGTATTTGATAGTGCATAATACACTGCGTGCCAATTATTATGCAAATTGTATTTCAGTAGCATAAAGGAAAAAAAAATTTCAATGAAACTCTTGGATGGTTTGTGTCTCAGGGCTCTTTGAATCACTGACATCGACCTCAGACGCCTGGGATGATTAGTTGTCAGGTTAAGTCCAGTTAAGGGAATGAAAATGGACGTTCCACATTATTAAGCAGACCACCATTTTCAAGCAATATGAGAAAGAAAAGGATTTTTCTGCTGATGAAAAGCGTGAAATAGGTCTCGGTTCAGTTGGTCCTCACATGCATGTCTCTTATTCTGTATTAGGCCTTTAGTCTGGTTTATGTGATTTAGTCCTGCCTTAGCCCTATATTGCATGTTTTTGACCTGGCTTAATCCTGGTTTAATTCTGAGTAGTCCTAGTTTATTATTTGGTTATTTATATTCTGTATTAATCTATTGCTGTGTTTGTTTTTTCCCCCAAAGCCTTAAATACTGCAATATAATACAACTTTTATGTTTCAGCCCATTCTATTCTATTCAAGCAGTGATGATAATGAAATTCTCATTTATTTATCCCAAAAATATGAATATGTTTTGACCGGCCCAGTGGCCAATGACCTCAGACAAATCTCCCCCAGTGAAAAAAGTAATGGAAGAGCCCTGCTGTACGCAATGCTGACTGTGAAAGAGGATTTTCTCAATGAACAACATAATAACAAGCCAAATTGTTAATAAGTAATGTTTCAGCACTCGTGTTCATTTCTTTGGTGGAACCTCCTTTGAATAAGTGGATCCTGACAAATATGTCAAGAAATGGTTCCTCTTAGACATAGGACTGCAGAGCACCATGCTTGCCCAGAGAGGACAGTTCACCATATAGGCCTATTTGGGAATTGTTTTGAAGAAACTTTAAAATGTGGTAGTTGAATAATAGCTTAATAGATTATAGAAACAAATAAAATGAGTGGATCTGGCAAAAGCAGAATTTGTTCATTTACTGTAGTAAATCACAGAGACCCCCAATCATTTATGATTGTTAAAACCTGCTAAAGGATATCTAAATATAATTCAAGGCCTTAAAAAGTATTGGAAAATAAAATAATTACAGTTTCAATACCTTGTATTGTGCAGTATAAATACTATATACTCTTCAGAACCAATGACTACATGTCAGTACACAAGTACATAAAAAATATGAAATGTAGTGCGTGAAAGGTTAGAGTTCCACCACCTCCCTTTTTTAAATACTTTCCAGATGCTCAAAGTTGCTTTACAATTCTGTGCATTATTCATTTACTCCATACTCGGCGGTGGTAAGATAGCCGCCTGGGGTAGACTGACGGAAGCGAGGCTGCCAATCTGCACCATCAGCCCCTCCACCACCAACCACTCTCTCACATACACGCACACACACGCACACACACACGCACACACACACGCACACACGCACGCACACACACACGCACACACACACACACACACACACACACACACACGCACACACACACAGACGCACGCGCACACACATGCGTGCACACACACACGCACACACACACGCACACACACACACCACACACACACACACACACACACACACACACACACGCACACACACACAGACGCACACACACACAGACGCACGCGCACACACATGCGTGCACACACACACGCACACACACACGCACACACACACACACACACACACGCACACACACGCACACACACACACGCACACACACACACACACACACACACACACACACACCGCACACACACACAGACGCACGCGCACACACATGCGTGCACACACACACGCACGCACACCATTCACCCATTCATCTATAGCAGTGGTTCTCAAGTGGTACGGCTTCGGGACCCACCGTTAGGGTGACCAGCCATGATCCAAATAAAAATGTCATTTGTCATATATCATATAAAACATTGTTTTTCCACACAGGTTTTTATTGAAATTATGATCAAAACAACCCAATAATAATTTTAACAGACCCCCCAAGTGTTTCCATGCAGTTTCAGAAGGAAAATATACAGTGAGGAAAATAAGTATTTGAACACCCTGCTATTTTGCAAGTTCTCCCACTTAGAAATCATGGAGGGGTCTGAAATTGTCATCGTAGGTGCATGTCCACTGTGAGAGACATAATCTAAAAAAAAAAATCCAGAAATCACAATGTATGATTTTTTAACTATTTATTTGTATGATACAGCTGCAAATAAGTATTTGAACACCTGAGAAAATCAATGTTAATATTTGGTACAGTAGCCTTTGTTTGCAATTACAGAGGTCAAACGTTTCCTGTAGTTTTTCACCAGGTTTGCACACACTGCAGGAGGGATTTGGCCCACTCCTCCACACAGATCTTCTCTAGATCAGTCAGGTTTCTGGGCTGTCGCTGAGAAACACGGAGTTTGAGCTCCCTCCAAAGATTCTCTATTGGGTTTAGGTCTGGAGACTGGCTAGGCCACGCCAGAACCTTGATATGCTTCTTACAGAGCCACTCCTTGGTTATCCTGGCTGTGTGCTTCGGGTCATTGTCATGTTGGAAGACCCAGCCTCGACCCATCTTCAATGCTCTAACTGAGGGAAGGAGGTTGTTCCCCAAAATCTCGCAATACATGGCCCCGGTCATCCTCTCCTTAATACAGTGCAGTCGCCCTGTCCCATGTGCAGAAAAACACCCCCAAAGCATGATGCTACCACCCCATGCTTCACAGTAGGGATGGTGTTCTTGGGATGGTACTCATCATTCTTCTTCCTCCAAACACGTTTAGTGGAATTATGACCAAAACGTTCCATTTTGGTCTCATCTGACCACATGACTTTCTCCCATGACTCCTCTGGATCATCCAAATGGTCATTGGCAAACTTAAGACGGGCCTTGACATGTGCTGGTTTAAGCAGGGGAACCTTCCGTGCCATGCATGATTTCAAACCATGACGTCTTAGTGTATTACCAACAGTAACCTTGGAAACGGTGGTCCCAGCTCTTTTCAGGTCATTGACCAGCTCCCCCCGTGTAGTTCTGGGCTGATTTCTCACCTTTCTTAGGATCATTGAGACCCCACGAGGTGAGATCTTGCATGGAGCCCCAGTCCGAGGGAGATTGACAGTCATGTTTAGCTTCTTCCATTTTCTAATGATTGCTCCAACAGTGGACCTTTTTTCACCAAGCTGCTTGGCAATTTCCCCGTAGCCCTTTCCAACCTTGTGGAGGTGTACAATTTTGTCTCTAGTGTCTTTGGACAGCTCTTTGGTCTTGGCCATGTTAGTAGTTGGATTCTTACTGATTGTATGGGGTGGACAGGTGTCTTTATGCAGCTAAAGACCTCAAACAGGTGCATCTAAATGTAGGATAATAAATGGAGTGGAGGTGGACATTTTAAAGGCAGACTAACAGGTCTTTGAGGGTCAGAATTCTAGCTGATAGACAGGTGTTCAAATACTTATTTGCAGCTGTATCATACAAATAAATAGTTAAAAAATCATACATTGCGATTTCTGTTTTTTTTTTTTTTAGATTATGTCTCTCACAGTGGACATGCACCTACGATGACAATTTCAGACCCCTCCATGATTTCTAAGTGGGAGAACTTGCAAAATAGCAGGGTGTTCAAATACTTATTTTCCTCACTGTATATATTCTGGAAGTCTGAAAATGGTTCCACAGCCACCAGTTGAGAATCACTGACCTATAGTACATGCTTTGGTGGTCAGTACTTGAGTCTGTTAAAATGACTGTTATCGGGTTATTTTGATTATCATTTCATTTTTTCTGTGTCATTTAATGCTTATATAACAACAATCCTTTGAGGAAAAGACAATAACTAACTTCATATTGTTCAAGTCTAAGTTGTATTTGGGTCGCAGCTTGTCATTCCAGGGTGATTCTCAATGCCATACCAGTTAAGAATCACTGATTTACAGCACAAAGAAAGAAGATTGCATCACCCCCAAATGGCCATACTGCATTTATGTAAAACACATGCTGACTTTCATCATGTTGTACATTTGCAAGTAGTGATCCATGACAATGGAAATTTGAATCGATACCGATAAGTCGATAATTTCTAGACCACTGATATCCAGGGTGAAATTTGTCACACACAAAAAAAAACAGAAGGGGGATAGTTACTAAATCACTTTATTTCACAAAAAGCACATACATTTCATTCTGTTGAACTTGAAACCCAGTGTTGTAAGATGTACAAGATGCACAAAAAAAGCGTAACTTTTAATACAATGCTTTAGCAGGACTCGCACCCTGCCGATACCGATAACCGATAATGCCACCGATAATTATGTATATATATTTGCACTTTATCTTGTGACAAGAAATCTATGTAACAGTTCACAGTTCTGCCCAAAATGTATAAACTCTACCAAGAAATATACTAGTGTATAATTATACTGGTAGGGTCTCCCATGGCAAACAGGTCCTAGGTGACGGGTCAGACAAAGAGCGGTTCAGAAGCCCCTTATGAGAGACCAACAGGCCCGGTTACAAGCATGAGGCCGTCCTTCCGTGGACCCACCACCTGCAGGAGGTGCTATAGGGGCTGGTGCAGCTCCAACAGCTGCCCCCACGACTCGGCAACGGACAAGTGGAAGAAAATGGATGGATGGATGGATGGATATCAAATATTGAGATTTTACTTTGGGTTTGAGTCGCCACCTTTCTAAAAGTTCAGGGTTCTAATGTTACAGTACATCATCTGGGCAGTTCTGTCTCTGCTCATCTGTGTCACATTTTATTTAAAGAAGTAAGTAACTTGTTTACCTTTATAAATCCTTTCCGTAGTCCCTCTGGGGGTAATACAAGTGTTAATGGGATGATTGGGGGTCTTTCATCTCCCCCTGGTGTCTCTGGCCAGAAAACCACAATTGCAACTTCACTGCCACCAGGTTGGAGTCACCAATACACACTAATGGAATCACGAAGAAGAAGCTAACAGGGTAACGGGAAAAGCTAACTGCGGGCTAGCGCCACTTTAAACAGTATTTACAGCCAAGTTTGAGTGAAAAAATGTCTCTCTATTGTGTAATTGGATGTACGATATCCCTCTGTCCCTTTGTCTTTTCTGTCAGCGTAGTATTTACTCTCACGGACAATTAATGAGTAAAACAAATGCAACATGATACGACACCTGCAGCTGCGCTTATGGCCTCTAGGCGCATGAGTTACTTAGTACTGATTTAAGAAATAAAATTTAAAAATTAATATAATATTACTTCCTCCTTAGTATTTTTCTTTTTGTTGACATCATACTAATTCATTCTTAGATGCAGAACTGGTGGAATATAGGCGGAATATTTGAGGCTTGTCTTTTTTCCTCCCTCTGTCGTTGGGTTCTGTGCTGCTGTAACCTGTCGCTGACATGAGAGAGGTGATGCCAAATCTGTGCCTGTGACAGATTCAAGTTTGCATTGTGCATGAAGTCTATACGATAACACCAAAACAAGACACTCTCCTGCATTGGGCTAATTTGTGCATTTATGTGTCATGTGGCAGAAAACATGAGGCTCATTTCATCTTTATTTGATCAGAAATACAAAGATAATACATCGGTTTAGAACCCGCTCTGTTCGAGTGCTATACTTTTGCAATTTCTCATTTCTCAAGTGACTTTAATGTAAAAAAGTCTAAAAACTCTTCCATCATGGAGAGCGCCTGCACAGCCTTGTTTCGCTGGAATAGTCTTTGTATTTTACAGCTGAAACAGTGCAGAAGTCGGCCGGGGAGAGCGGATATCTACTGCTGTAAATTTGCAGTCATGAATCTGCAGCAGCTCTGGGCTGCAGGAGGAGCGGGGCGGCGCCGAGAGAAAGGCAGCGAGCTGCAGATTCAATGCAATTTGATCTTATACTGTAATTATCGGCCCAAAAATCATTTATCGTGATGGTGCCAAAAATGCCAATAATGGCCCATAAATATTATCGTGCATCTCTATTTGCAAATATACTTTACTTTAGACACTTTAATTATTCACTTTAGCCTGTTACCTGCCATCTGAGGGTTAGAGTTAGTGTTAGCAATCATACATATCCAAATCTCAAAGCGTATTGACTGGAGAGCTTACAGCCCATATGCCAGTGTGATACCTCATTTGAAAGCCAGGACCTTCTAGTTTCTAAATATATGTATGAGATCTGTGTGAGTGAAACACAACTGACATCACATTTGCCGTTCCTAACCGTAATCGCTGACCCTAACCCTAGCCCCCGGATCAAGGCAAGGCAAGGCAAGGCAATTTTATTTATACCGCGCATTTCATACACAAGGCAACTCAATGCGCCTTACAAAAGAAGATATGCGAAATTACAATCAGGTTGAGTTAAGGCAAAGCACATATATAGAAACATCATGACATGGGATCAGGCGGGTAACAGGATAAATAAGTCAAATTTAAAGTTTGTTTATATTTTCAGAGAACCACACCTCTGAGGGCTGGGAGTATTTTGAAGGTGGTTGGTATCTGGGCTCCAACACAAAGCAGAGCTGGAACGAGAGCAGGAAGTTCTGTCAGGAGAAAGGAGCGGACCTCATAATCATCAACAGCATTCAGGAGCAGGTCTGCAGACATGGACCCACATGAAACAACTGTACATATCGTCTAACAGCTTCTCTCTTACTCAGGAATTTGCACGTACAACGTTCTATGGGGTCAGATGGATTGGACTGAGTGACTTGGACCAGGAGGGCGTTTGGAGATGGGTGGACGGCTCATTGCTAAAAATAAGGTTCCCGCAGACGGTCATAAATATACACTCACGCTCAACAAATAATTTCTCAATAACTGTTTTCCTTTCAGCTTTTGGGATCCCGGTGAGCCGAACAACTATGAGTCTAGTGAACATTGTGGTTCACTGTTCTCTGATGACAGGATCCAAAACTGGAATGATGGCAATTGCTCTTGGAAATGTTACTGCATCTGTGAAAAATAAAAATAAAGTTTTCATTCGCTGTTTAGCCGCATTATGTAATAAACTACCACATTTTGTAATAAACGTCCCCTACGCATCATGTAATACATTTTGCCGCATTATGTCATAAGTTATTACATTTTGAGACAATTATGACAAAATGCACTTGAAACATTTTTATTTTCAGGAAAATTTAATAATATAGTGCATTATGTCATAACAATCCTACAATACCATTTAAGGGCAATTCTCAACCCGCTGGGTCCAAACTCAGCCCCCTAAATTGAATTGCTGTGTACATGGCAGATGCCAACATAAACCCTAAACACATTATCTGTCCCAGTAACAGTGGTGTGCTGGGACCTAATTATAGCTCAGTGGTAGTGCGCTGGTCTCTGGTGCAGGAGGTCGCCAGTTCGTGTTCTCTTTTCACATGGGCCGCTGCCATTGACATATGCACACACAGTCTGAGCCTGATACCACTCCACTATCAGCACCAAGTTATGTAGATACAAATATCTATTTGTCCGTGCACTTTTCTGCCCTTCTCTGCCTTTTTCCCTCTTTACTCGCGCGGACACTTGTCTCCGCTGGATTGGACTGCACCAACTTGAACTAACTCAGAGGGGTGTTAAACCCCTCTGAGTTAGTTCAACATCAAATGGTGTAAGGGCCAGATAGGCCTGCTTTGATTTGTTGTTACACTTCCGATATATATGACGTCATTTCCTGTTTTGTGGAGTCAGAAATGTTCAAATGGGTCATGGCGGGTGCGAAAGATGGTCTAGCGTCTACGTACAGTAAGTGAAATGAGGAAAAAGGTATGTTTTACGGCGCTCATGACGGTTGTTTTGTTTTGTATTGTGACAGGAAACTAATTCATTGTGCATGTTTTTAGCTTTTACGGTGGTAATGTGCAACATGGAAAATAAGAAAGAAAGAACACATCCACTTGTACGTGATTCATTCAGCTGAATTTCATTCTTGTGTTTGATGCGAAAATTCTTTCGGATTTTGATACATCAGTCGTTATTTTGATTTTTACCTGACAATTACCCTTGTGTTACTTAGTTTATATCTGGAACAGCAGCCCAGGCTCCTGCTGCAGCCCAGTTAAAGCCTTTGGGCCTGAAATGGCTCAACTATGCGTCTGTTATTAATTCATTATTTATTCTTTCGGCCCGAGCACCGCAACCGAACGGCCCACCGGAAACGTCCCAATTCTCCCGATTACCCAGCATGCCACTGCCCAGTAATCACAAGAGGCTCAGCTAAATGCACCACAAATTTGAGATCAACAGATCACAGCTCACACCACAAGCAAATATATGCATTAAAAGCATTGCCACAACAACTGAATCTACAAAAGCTGTTATCAAAAAATAGAGGATTTCTCTAGCCCCAATCATCACCACACAATGTACGAAAGAGTGCAGGACAAAAACAGCAAAAGTATTAGCCACGGTGGCATAAAATATCCTTTACTGTTTAATGTTTTCACACCAAAGTTGCTTCTTCTTTTGCCTCCTTTTCCTATTTGTTTTTTCTATATTATTTTTAATCGTCCATAATTGTCAATATTGCCGCTTAGGACTGTTTTCAATACTTTGTTTGTTTTATTGCCCTTGCTGTTATTTTTGTCCTTTGTTTTTCTCTCGCTCTTGATTTTGCCTATTAATCTACCCTCTTCTTTTTGTGCTGCTTCTATCTATACTACTGTCTTTATTAGTATTATTGTTGATATTAACTGATTATTAATCTATTTGGCATTATGTGGAGATTATGCTGACAAAACTTACCCGAAATCTATAAAAGCACAATTTAAAAACAAACAAACAAACAAAAATAAAAAGAGAGCGAAAGGAGGGAATCAACTTCTAGACGTATTCTATAGTTATGCGTAACGGTACAAGTGTGAGACTAGATAACTGAAAGAAGAGCTTTCATAGGCTAGAGCAGACCTCCTCCTGTGGGTCAGGGGGTTGCTCTTGCTGTGTGGGGTGGACAATTTGGGAGGGGAGAGGCTGCCCTCCCCAATGGGTAGGCACTGAGGGGAAAATCAGTTCATTCTCCTATCACACTGAAGCCGGGGGAAATGATAATGGTAATGGAAAATAATAATAGTAGTGAGGGTGATAGTGATGATGATAATAATAATGATGGTGGTAATGACAATAGTGGTAGTGATGATGATGATAATAATAATAATAATAATAATAATAATAACAACACAAAAATCAGTAGTAGTCTGCATAATTCTCACAAATCCCAACAAGAATCATAATAACAATAACACAAATCTTTACAATAAAATAAGTATAATGATGATAATAATAATAATAATAATGGTAATAATGGTGGTAATAATAATAGTGGTAGTGATAATAATAATAATACAAAACTCAGTTGTAGTGTGTACAATTCTCACGAATCCCAACAAGAACCACTCAACAACAGAGGTAGTGACGATCGAAGCAGCACTTGGAATTTTATAAGCCAAGATGACATCTCAAAACCAACACATGTCTTGAGTTTTGTCCTCATATTTTACTACATTGAACCATACGTTTATAGATTATGTCCAATATGTTTAGAACAAAAGGAAAACGTGTCTAACCACACACACACACACACACACTACACTTTTTTGTTTGTTTTTGTTTTTATGTTGCCTTTGTACGCATTCCACTTCCTTTACTGTACTGTCTCATGTCAATGTATTGTCTTGTGAGTCTGTAAGTGTTATGTGTATCTGCTTTACTAAATAAAAAAATAAAAAAAGTTGCTTCTCCATAATTAGAACTCAGTGTTTGTGAGTCACTCAGGCCAGTCCAACAGAAAGAGTTTCTTGGATCTTGTTTCCAATTTTCTAGATGTTGTTATTTTTACGGTTTTAGTCATAGACTGAAAAAAATAGTAGACAGCTCCCTGTTTAAGTGAATGGCAATCATTCGAGAGCAGGGTTGCCAGGTCCAAGAATAATATCCAGCCCAATGACCTCTCAAAATCGACCAAAAAGTAGGAAAACTCTCCCTTTCATTCATAGAAGTTATTCTGCACTGAGTGAGTGTGCGTGTGTGGGGAGCACTCACTCACAGTAAACGGGTCAGGCTGAATGTGAGAAATCTGATCGGGAAGAATCTAGACCAGTGGTTCTGACCCTTTCCAGCTCTGGGGCACCCCGACACAGTCCATGGCACTTCTGCATATTGTTTTGTTATAACCCTAATGTGTAATGTGATAACGTGTCTCACATGAAAAGAGCTGTTTTAATTCTAATTCAGGAACATTGATAGGATGATGCAGCTTATGTTGGCCACAATAACCTTTTAAAAGAAGTCAATCTTATTTAATAATCCAGCTGCAGATGCTTAATACAGGTCAAGGGCCAGATTCTATTCTTTTTGGCTCATTATTTTAGCCCAGGCTGGTGAGGAAGCACCAATGGCCTAAATTGTACTGTTATGACTACAGTATTAGTAAATATATCTTTCTACATAAATAAAACATATTCAGCTTGAAGTCTAAGTAATAATTGTCAGTGTGTTGCAGAATATGCAAAAAAGTGCAAAGCAGAAAGACCAATGTCTCTCGCTGTGAGCCTGTAGCTCCTGCCGCTGCTCCTCCTCTCTTTTCACTAAGGACAGGAACTAACGTGATGTGAAGAGGCTCAATGCCTATATTTTCTTTATATCTTCATGTTGCACTTACGCTAGGCTACACAATGTACTGGATACAGCAAAGCAGGATGATGCGTGTGAGAGCGAGTGGAGGAGACCTGCGCTGCACATGACACAACGACGTGTTGCATTTTGTAACTTTGCAACTTTGTACACATTTTGTTAGGCCTATTTTGCTAAAATATATATACTATATATATAATATTTCTGATTATGGCATAGTTTTCTCCCCATCCAGGCTAATAAAGTAATGATAAAAAAACAAGAACACAAATGCTTGATCAAGGGCCTGGTCCAGAGAATATAAACTCTAGTGCCTACTGGTGGCACATGGGTGAGGTTCCCCACTTGTGCACTGGCTCACAGGTTTAGTTTTACATGTCATTTCCTGTGCCGTCTAATGTGTCCACAGAGGTGGGTATGAAGTAACTGTAAACGATGGGGCCTTTCTGTGTGGAGTTTGCATGTTCTCCCCGTGTCTGCGTAGGTTTCCTTCGGGTACTCCGGCTTCCCCTACCACTAAAAACATGTACAATAGGCCTGGATGAATGAGAGTGTGTTTGAGAGTGCACATGGAGGACGACGGATTGAAATTAGCCCAAGGCTACAATCCGGTGTAGCTTGTTTACATGCATGAAAACATCAGTTTCTGCTCGTCAGCTTCAATGAACAGTTTAGGGGAGGCCGGATAGAAGGTTTATGCACAACTGCAGCCTCTGGAGGGCCTACACCTTGATGTTCAGGAGACTCCAGAGGCACCAGCAGCTTCAAATACCTGTTTGCTGCTTTGTAGCAGCTGTTCTCTTAATCTGATGTATTTGTCTGCAATGTGTTTGCCTTTATCTGCACAAACCTGTGTGTGCTCTAGATCAGCCACAAATGATTACACTTCATCTTTCGTGAAATATCAAAGGTTTTCATACCTAGTCCAAGGCATTCAACTATTTCACATTTTTCATCAGCAGAGATCCTTTTTCTTTCCCATATTGCTTGAAAATGGTGGTCTGCTTAATAATGTGGAACGTCCTCTTACAGTAGTTTTTCCCTTAACTGGACTTACCTGACAACTAATCATCCCAGGCATCTGAGACTGATGTCAGTGATTCAAAGAGCCCTGAGACACAAAACCATCCAAGAGTTTCATTGAAAAACCTTTTTTTTTTTTTACGTTTATGGCACTGAAATACAATTTGCACAATCATTCTTACTTAACATAGTCCCAGTTTGGACCTGGTTTAGTTTTGCTTTAGTTCCAGGTTTTCTTTGTTTAGTCTTAGTTTTGTTTTGTTCCAGTTTAAACCTTGTTAGCATTGTAGCTACTGTTTGGACTTGGTTTAGTCGCTGATGTAGGAAGCTGCATTATCCCCTAAATATTATCATTCAATTATTGAATGATCCTGTTTGCACAAAAGGCTGAGTGTAGAACTGTTGGGTACAGTGTTGGTGCAGGTTTATGCAGGTCCATGATGATGAACAGCAAATATCATGAGCTTCCCCTGTTTGAAAGACCACCAGCCGCCACTGATTTACTGTATCTATGTGTGGGCCTCTTCCTAACCTCGCCGTAGCACGTTAGAAGAAGTGGGTTTAGCATTATTCAGGCCATTGAAGCTCCATTTGGTTTGTCATGTCTGAGTCAGTCTGACGCTCAGACTCTGCATGATCATCCAACTCCGGGGCTTTTGGGGAATTTAGATCAGACTGATCGACTGAAGAGGAATCTGAGGCGTGATATTTCTCCCAGGGCTGCGTAGGCAGAGCAGTTTTTGTCCGACACATTTGGAGGGCCCAGAATGTTCACACTTGATTTGACTCCTGATTTTTACTCAAAGGTTTTATACAAAAGTCTTTGTAAGGACCTTGTAATGTCCCTCATGGAAAACGCGGCTGGAGTTGGTGTGATGATGTTTGCGTAATCCTGTCTCCTTCTCAAGAACTCAGTCATATCTTGTCTGTTTAGGCAGTCCCTTTTAGAAACAAAACGGTGTCTCCTGGATTGTCGTCTTGTGTCGTTCATCTACATCCTCAAACCCTTATCCGGTCTCACCGAGTCTTTGTTTGGGCTTTTCTGCTCATTTGGTTCCCCCTGGGTTTCGTTCGGGAGGGGCTCTCTTCCTCCGTAATGGCAAGATCCTTGATGTAAAGGGGTACTCAGCGTATAAATGAACGACTCGAGAAGTACGGGAGACAATAAAGGTTGAGAACCACTGACTTAAACAAAGAAACAAACATTGTTTATTATAGCAACACTCCTTTTTATAGCTGCTTTAAGACTACTTGTATTATTTGTAATGGTGGGCATAGATTAATTTTTTTAATCTAGATTAATCTCATTGTAATCTTGGAATGAATCTAGATTAATCTAGATTAAAATGGCTCATTTGAATTCTGCTTTGAGAACGAGTTTCTCAAGCCAGGTAGTGCATTCGACCAGGGGTTTTCTCCTGTTTCCCAAATGCATCACAAACTGCTTGAGAAAGTTGTTCTACTATGGTAATTGGTGATGAAAATAAATCAGGTTCAGTAAGATGCACCTGTGTTTACTAATATTCAGTTAAACATGAACTTTAGAACAAGATCTTAGAAGATCTTTATTAATACAGCTCCTTTCACAGACATGGTCACAAAGTGCTTTACATGAGAGCATTTTACATTCACTCCACACTCAGTGGTGGTAAACTACATTTGTAGCTTCAGTTTCCCCTGGGGGAGACTGACAGAAGCTCTGTCGCGACTGCACACATCTGCGCCAACGGTCCCTCTGACCACCTCCATGCATTCACACACACATCATTCATCCTGGCCTATTGTACATGTTTTTAGTGGTAGGGGAAACCGGAGTACCCGGAGGAAACCTACGCAGACATGAGGAGAACATGCAAACTCCACACAGAAAGGCCCCGTCCAGGTGGGAATCGAACCCTGGACCTTCTAGCTGTGAAGCGAGAGCACTAACCACTGCGCACACTGTAAACCCGAATGCTATTTGAGGTCATAATTTAAGATGTGAAAGAACTCAAACTAGCCAAAATCTTCATTCATCTAAAAAAATGTAAGTCCAAAAGGGTGTTTTTTTAAGTTGAGTAAAGTTTTATTGCCATTCAGATTAAAACTGTCACGTTTAGAAAGTTTAAATTATAAGTTTGAGGCGGGTCTTTTGCGTCATGACATCATGACGCCTGCGTGCCTTGGCTGGAGTGACGTATTTGGTTCTGCACAGCCGCAGGGCGCTGCTGTGGGAGTGTCCGTCATTTAACTGAAGAGGAGCTTCTACGGCCTGAATAAGGTAATATACTTTATTAATATCCAGTGAAATGATATGTCTGATTTCAGTTTGCAGTAGTTAAAACCAGGAGAATTGTTTATGCTTCAGATTGTACTGTTTAATCGATAAAGCGTAGCGTGAGATTTTTCCCGCTCCTTTTTTTAAAACTGCAACAGCGACGCACTTCCGCCCGGGGGTCAGCCCGGCGTTCGGAGGGTCCGATGTTCCCCGGGTCGAGGCACATCGGACCCGGGGAACATCGGACCCTCCGAACGCGGGAGGGCCCGGTGTTCCCCGGCTGCGGGTCTCGCTCATAGACATTATGCGCGCTTCATGGACAATTAAAGTCCTGCTGTAAACTCTTCTAACCACAGGCCTATAGGCAGTAAACGCTCGCCTCTCACCGCTCTTTCTTCTCTCTTCACCGCCTGGCACAGCACGGCCCGGTACGTGCGGATAATGGCGCAACAAGCGGCTTGATTTCACTCATAACTCGCCTACTGATAACTTTATAACATATTATAAGCCTTGTAGATCTCGCATTGTAATAGCCTGCAGCATGTTTGTACAACCTCAGAATAAGAACGTGTCGCAGTCCAGACAAGAAAAGTAAAATTAGCTACAGCAAACTCACCCACAACCATAGATTTCCCTCCGTTTGTTTGACTGGTTCGTTGTTGTAGCTCGATCGTAATCCATGTTTTTCTCCATGCAGCCCCAGCATACTCCATCACGCGGTGTGCGGAGAGCCAAGTGCAGCGGCTCGTGCCATACCGCTCCTAACTCTAAGCTCTAAGTTTTATCTGATGTCTGCACTCCAGCCTTATGCACATTAAATTAGGGATCTTTTTAGAATGGGGCAACACATGCATTGCGTCCTCACTTCTCTCCCAGTGCCGCCACCTGTCATGCGCTCATTACGCACTGTGCTTCGGCCATCAGATGCTCCGAGAGGCACCACTGAGGCCTCTGTGATTGAATGACGTTGAACAGTATTTGCGCTGCTGTTTTATTAATGCAGTTGACAAAAAAACGATCCATAGATATTAAATGAGAACGATGAGGAAAGGAGAAAAGGAAAACTGCTAACATGTCCAGTGATCGGGGCAATTACGCGCACCGCGGGTGGACCTGTGAACACCCACTTTTGTCCTTAGCCCACCCGACGGTCCTTATCATTCACTTCACGGCCTCTCCCAGGACAGACACATCTGCACGGTCTGCACCGTTGTCTGCAGGACGCACATCTGGCTGTCTCTGTGCAGATTGTTGCATCGTGCGCTCTGTTCCTAAAACTTGTGTCCCCGACGTCCCTTCTTGCACCCTCTCTTTCATCAGCCCATTTTTCAAATCAATTGACCTTATTTATTTGTATTATTCTTATTTATTTTGTGAATTTAATACGCTTTCACAAGACAGAGAGTTGCATTTGTCCCGCTGTTAAGTGTACAGAAGAGAGAAAGAGAGAGGAGAGAATGTGCCGCGGTCCCGCTGTAGCGCGCTGCGATCAAAGGGCTGCGCTCCACATTTATAGAAAGGCCTTCTGTTTTTTCAATTTAGTAATTTTGTTTTCAAATTGAAAACAAAATAAAAATTGTAATTGATTTTGGATTATTATTTTGAAACGACAAACAAAGAAATTAAAAAAACAAAGAACGAACCACGGCACCTTCTCCGGTCCATGCATCCGTCCAATATGTTGGACTCTGCTGGACTGAGTCAGTGCAAATGGAGTACTAACTAAAACCAATTAAAAGAAAATGGAACGAAAAGAATGAATTATCTTCAAAATATGATGTTGCAAAAAGGCGTCTTGACCAACTGATAAAAAGTTCAAACCTAATGTGTGTTTTTACAAAGGAATAATGCACATCTCAGGAAACGAAAATGCTGAAGTAAAAGGCACTGGACTAAAAATACTGGGACTAAATTGGCAAACGAAAAATGATGTATTCGCGTTTGACCTGAGTGATCTGATGGAGCTATTGCAAGAAACCAAAAACACTAAACGAGGCAAGAGACTGCGCCAATCGTTTATCCTATTGGCTTTTTATCGCCTTTCATTTAAATGCTTCTTTTATGAAATGCTGAGGCGTTGGAAATACGACGAAGACTTGTAACCTTGTAACTTGTTGGAGAAAGTTCTCACGCAAAACATCCAAGGACTTTCAAATCGGAGGTCGTTTAAACAAACGAAGTTTACTTGGAGAGGATGCTCTACCTGTGATGAGCTGACCAGAGTCAGGCTCACCGGCGGGGGTCTGTTGTAGCTTCTCATTCTCAGCTGCGCAAAGCGAGCGCACCTTACCGGACCCGCGCTCCTCCCACAGGGCTCCATTATGCGTAAAAGCATGATGCTCTAAGCAAAATCGCGTGTTTGAAAAACTATGCAGCAATAGTTTCAATCGTCTTCATTTTATTCAGTCAGAGATGTCAAATAGCACATGCCTGGGGGAGAGCGAGGGGAGAGCTGGATAACGTGCCCAAAGTTAACCATTGACACAAGCTGCGATCAGCTGAAATATGAACACACAGAGAGCGAGAGGGAAAAAGGAAAGTAAATAGGCTAGTTGGTATTTCTCTCTATAGACCCTTTAACTGCTGACATCATCAGTGACATCATCTGGAGGCAGGAAGTGATCAAGAGAAATAAGATTAAACTAAAACTAGTGATTTAAGTGTAAAACCACAACTGAAAATGTGGTCCTGTTGTGGCTTAAGGTGCCAGAACCAGAGGAATGACATTTGAGACGATAAATAAGGTTTATCTGATATTTCCAAAACAGTTAGACATTGTTTATCGTTACTATGACAACAGCTACAATGGAAATAGATAGGAATCGAGCTTCCCGCCTCCAGCTAAGCCCGGAATGTTACAAACAATTAAAGGGTCTATAGGTATCACAAAAGTTGCACGGATCATATCCCGTCTTTCGTGATGAAGAAATGCGAACATCAAAGGCACACGCGGGTCCGATGTTCCCCCACTTCTATTGGCGGGGAACATCGGACCCGGGGAACATCGATACCTCGCATATTAAAAAGTCCCGATGTTCCCCGGGTCCGATGTTCCCCCGCCAATAGAAGTGGGGGAACATCGGACCCGGGGAACATCGGTACGCACCCCCCGAGTCCGGGGCCAAGTCCGAGTCGCGTTGTCTTTAAAACTCTTACAACTAACCGTGAGGACCTAATTAAATATGCACGCAGGCTATTGTCGACCGTGAAGTGCAAGTAACGTTAATATCTCTGTTTTCAGCGCTGTCTCCGCACCTCCGTCTGTGCAGCAGCAGCAGCAGCAGCAGCATCAGCAGCAGCAGCAGCAGCAGCAGCAGCAGCAGCGGGGCAGACAGAGGCACAGAGCTTTGAGAACTAACTCCGTAACAAGTGTGTTAACTTTAAGAGCAAGTTATATTTCTTTGGGCTAATAGACGAAATTACAATCATTGTAAAATTAATCTTTAAGTAAAAGGGCTAAGCCAAAATAAACTGTATACAACTGCTTATGGGCCTAAAAAGATTGTATGAGCTACAATGGTCCTTGTTTAAGAGAATGTTGAATAAAATCGATTAGGTCATTGTCCAAAGTAGTTAAAAAAATTATATAGTTTTTATTTATTGGCCAAATTGCCCAACCCTAATTTGTTTTTGTAACGCAGGTTAATGAGTACCAGACAAGAAAGGAAATTGTAGCAGAAAATAAAGGTGAGACTTACTGATTATATGATCCTATTTTACACTTTTTGTTAATTGGTTTATTGCGTTTTTGTTGTGTTTTTTTATCCTGGATTTTGTGCCAGCCAGACAACACACTTTTCCAATTCTTTACAAAAATGTATTGTACAGCTCTCTGGATCAGAGAAACGCTTAAACCTAGAAAATGCCGATCCACCCCACTACAAAAACACTAAACATAACAAATATTGCACTCTGTCAAATCAAAAGGCAAATCACTTGACTATTTTAATTACAGGTAACAGAAATGATAACGTTTGTTCTGAATGAGATGTGATTTGAGACTCTTCTTCATTTACAAATATGCATCTGTGATTGGAACTACGTATATGAAATGTGATGAATGATTGGCTGTGAGAAAAGTCCCCGACGCTCCTGTCTTTGGCAGAAAGTAGGCGTAGCTGTTTAGTGTGCATTTGCTACATTTGTGTGAGACATTTATGTTGGACTTTTTTTTAATGAGAACACAAAGTTTAAACAGAACAGTTTCTTTTGGTGTTTGATTTGTCACTGTCACAACTGGGAATTGGGGCAATTCTTTACTGTGTCCTTTTCACCTAGATGATCCCAGCTCCCACAGGTGCATGCTGCTGTTGTGCCCTTGAGCAAGACACTTCCCCCACCTTGTCTCCAGTGTCGTCTGCACACGCTGGAGTATGAATCAGAGTGTAAATGAGTACCTCATGTAGGTTGAACAGCACAATCAAGACCATTTACCATGGTTTATGATCTTTTAATTCTGTCATGGATACCTATAGAGTACTAACAAATGTTTCTTTTTATCTAGAGAATCAACTCTAGAAATTCCGTCTTACTAACTTGGAATTCTTTGATATGCACAAAGAAGAAGGTAAAGTCAGTAACTATTGCTATAGTTGTGTTAAGGTGAAGTGTCCTGACTTCAGTATCCTGTTTGTCCATTTTACAAATACAGGAGGAGGTGCTGTGACCTAGAGGCCTGTGAGGATGAAGACATGAAGGCTTTCCAGTGTCCACCAGTATGTCGTACAGTATGTGGAAATGAAGAATGCAGGGAAACGAAACACACACAAGGACTCAGCTAATCAGCCAAGTAAGTAGATTTGTGTCAGGTTTCAGTTTGTACCTCTCATCTATTACTGAAGTATTTACAAATGTTTATGTTCTTAAATGTTTTGTTTCAGTAGACCTGAGGCCGATGGGATCTCGTGCACTGACATTAGAAGCTCCGCTCGAATTAGGATGAGAAGCACTCGCTGAAAGACTCTCAGCTCTTCGCTTTAAAAGTGAGTAAATATAATACACTTGCGAAAGTAAATTTTCATCTTTACTGAAGTATTTACAGGAGAAACTCGGGGAAATTAGAATATCGTTCAAAGCTAATTTATTTCTGTAATTCAACTTAAACTGTGAAACTAATATATGATATAGACTCATCATGCAAAGTGACATATGTCAAGCCTTTGTTATTATTTGATGCTTATGGCTTACAGTCCATTTTCAAAATATTCCAATTTTCTGAGATTTTTAATTTAGTTACATTAGTTTTTATAAGCTGAGCCATAATCAAAATTATAACAAACAAAGGCTATACATATCTATCTTTGAATGATGAGTCTATCATATATTAGTTTCAGTTTAAGTTGAATTACAGAAATAAATGCACATTTATTACAAGTTTCATTTGTAAAATTTAAATAGTTTTTTTGGGCTCATAGTGGGGCAACCTTTTTTCTGTGTGTCTTTTTTTCTCTCTATGTGGTCGCATTTCCATAGCCTGGCTAACGCCAGACTAAAATCACAAGTGATATTTAGTCTGGGGACCACCAATTCATTTTCTCGTAGGAGAGGTGTGGTTACGATTGTCCATAGTCGTTTATTGGGCGCTACGAATGTCTCTCATGCGTCTGCACGTAGCCATAGCCAATCGTATCATGGTATCAGATGACGTATGACGTACCTGCTGTAAACTTTTGAGCTAAACTATTTAGAACACGTTCTAAAGCTTGATCGAAAGATGGCATCGCGTCTGCTGCTGTCATGTTGGATCCGTAAATATATATATATTTTTTTTATCCCTAAACAAACTACAAGCTTTATGTCAAATAGCGCGTCATCGTCTTACCGTCCCTCCTCGTTCTGTGATTGGTGCCCAAATCCATGGAAAAATGTCGGCCATGGTCCCCAGGCTGTTGTGAAGTTCGAAAAGATTCGAGCGCACACAGCAGTCTGGCGTTAGCCAGGCTCGCATTTCCATGCACATTTATACAAATTTGTTTCAGAAAATGTTTGAGGTGCAACTAGACAACTTAATTAAATGTAGGAAGCACAAACTGTCGCCTAAAGCAGTGGTTCCCGAGTGGGAGTGCCTGGGATTGCAGGGGGGCCCAGGGTCAGATCATAAATTATATTATTTGAGCGAATGATATGGTAAAAATCATCAAATATGATGAAAGGGACTACAGGTGCAACACTCCAATTCCAGTTTATTTGTTTGAAACTTACTTATTAGCAACTATTTGGATGTTTTGATAACATTTGTGCACATAATGCTACCATTAAAAAACGTCGCTTTTACTCTGTTAATGTAAAAGTCTAGAGCTTTGTGTTCATTGTTCATCTGTTTGCTCATATCATTTTACAGAATGGCTTAGAAAGTGTTGGAGCAATATTGGACTATACGTGGTAAAGCTAATAATTTCTGACATTTATGTTTGTTCTATTATTATTCTTACAGACTTGTACAAGCCAAGTGGTATATCGCAGAATGTGAAGAGGAGAAAGAGTGTGCTCTAGAAGACAAACATAAGTTTAAACACAGTCACATGACATTGAACTTGGTTTGATTTCTTGCTTTGTACTGACAGACTTTCTCCATATTTTTCAGATGTTGGTGCCAGTTGAGCCAGGAAGCAATGTCCAGTGAATCTGCTTGAATCAATAAGGACTAACACACAAATATTTTGCATCTTTACTACATTCTGAATTCTGTTGTGAATAACTCAGCCTACATGTTACAACATAAGGTATGTAAACTATTATTTTATGAAATAAAAAAAACAAACTGTAATTTGCCATTTTGTAATAGTTTTTTGGGTTTGCTTGTAATGTTTGAAATATTTGTTAAAAGACGGCGATTGAACTTTAAAGTTTTCAGTTTATGTTGGCAAACATTTTTTAAGTTAAGTTGAACTTGAGATTTTCAGTTCATAAAAACTTAAAAAACGTTTGCCAACATAAACTGAAAACTTTAAAGTTCAACTTAGCTTAAAAACTCCTGATGGTTTTAAGCCAAGTTCAACTTTAAAGTTTTTAGTTCATCATCTTAAAAGTTTTGTTGAAACAGATTACATCAAAAAATCCAATCGGCATGTTAGGGTTTACAGTGTACCATGCCGCCCAATACTTTGGTGCGATTATAGAACCTCTATCGCTTCATTTCTCCTCCAGCTTCAAAAACTGACACGAGATCAGAAAATATAGGCCTCTGTTTGTGAACATGGGCAACATGTGTGTCTCCCGATTGGTCAACAGTGTCATGTGATCGCTGTCACAACAACAGTTCAATGCTGCTGCTGCTGCTACGAGCCCTCAACTTGGCTATAGTTCTGTCAAAATGGAGATAAACATCGGCGACACGAAGATGCATATTTCTTAATAATAATATTAATAATAAGAAAAGGAGATGGACCATCAGCCGTGAGGCGGAGGAGACAGCGGAGCAAGCGGAGAGAAGCTAATGGAGAAAAGTAGCTGGAAATTTCGTGTCCAAACTCAGTAAGTGCCGCTGTTAAACTCTGTTTGCGGTTGAAATGTAGCTGGTTGTTGTGGTGTGTCGTGTGGGGCCTGCTGTGGCCATGAAATGAGTTGTTTGTGCTGAAAGTCATCATAGCTTGCGTAGTATAGACCCAGCTCCCAACCCAACTGTGAGAATAGATTAATGGCAATATTTTTTTTATTGCCCGATAAGAGTCTCACTAATTAATTATTTGTTGTATTTATTTACTGTATTGTGCGTACTGTCTATTGTTTCCATGTGGGCCCCCTCAGCCCTCTGCTGCCTGTGTCAGCTCCGCCCTGCTCCGTCTGTAGCTGCACCTCGTGCTGAGCTGAAGAGGAGACACAGGCTCCAGAGGAATCTATAGCCTCCCGCTGCCTCATCCCTCGCTGAGAGACGTCAAAAAGCTGAACTTTTGTTGACAACAGAGAGAGACGAGGATGTGATTAACCTCTTAACCCCTGTCTGAACCGAGCACATTTTCCCCAGTTCGGCTTTACCCAAATCTAAAGACTTCTTGACAGGAGCTTACAGCCTATAGGCCAGAGTAATGTCTTTTTCCTGTCATGGTTGCTGTGCTGTCGTCACTTTTTTGACAGAGTTTTGACCCTTTTGATTCTTTTTTTAATTCATTTGATGCTTTTTGTCATTTTATTTGGTCACGTTTTGTCTCTTTTTAAATTTGTTTTTGTCACTTTTTGCTGCGTTTTCATCCTTGTTTTCGTCTCATTTTTGTCGACATTTTGAGGCTTTTTTTCAAGAAGCTTTTAGATTTGGGTAGATTTGGGTATTCTGGAGAATAAATGTGCTCGGTTCAGGTGGGGGGTTACGGACATCAACAGAGAGGCATAACACGGATCTTGGGCTAAGCTTAAGCTCTAGTGCCAGAATAAAGCACAGAAAAGCTTGGTTTGAGAGATGTTTTCAATCTGACGACGTAAAATATAGTCCTAAGAATGTGTTTTCGTGGCGCCTCAGATTTCGCCGCAGTCTGACACCAACACACTCATTATTCATATCTGCTCCGGCAAACTCTAATCGCTTTGATATGATTTCATGAACACAGCCCAAGGAAAAGCAGGCAGGAAAATGCGTCATTTGGAATAATATTAGTGCCTCAGTCACTTGTGCTGCTGCGGAGGCTCTGTCTGTGCATGTGGACAGTCAGCTGACACACAAAAATACACATCACTTTGAAACAATTGCTACAGATTACTGACATGCATCTTAAAATGTACGGCATGTTTTATTGTAATGTTTTCTGATGGAAATAAGGCATTTTAAGTGTAAAACTTCCGCACCAAAAAAAATCTTTGTGTGGACGATAATCTGAATAATGGACAGAGCCAGGTTTGCATTTAATCTGTCTATTTGAGAGGGGATTTTGGATAATTGTGTGGTTTGTGAATAAACTATTTTGTACTGAAGCATGTTTTTCTTCTTTTTCTTTATTTTATGTTTGAGGTTAAAACTGAAGACATTGAAGAATCCTGAAAAGAAAAACTCTTACACTAAATATTGTCAAGTAGCGCTCATTTTGTACAAATAAAAAGCCACACTTGCCAGCAGAGGGCGCATGGACCAGGGTGAGGCAGTTTTAAGGGGAATTTGGGCTGAAACAAATAATCAATTATTAAAATACAGAGGGATCACACTCCTCAGCCTCCGGTAAGGTCTACTCCAGGGTGCTGGAGAGGAGGATCCGGCCGATAGTCGAACCTCGGATTCAGAGGAACAATGCGGTTTTCGTCCCGGTCGGCACACTGGACCAGCTCTATACCCTACATCGGGTGCTCGAGGGTTGTGGGAGTTCGCCCAACCAGTCCACATGTGCTTTGTGGATCTGGAGAAAGCGTTCGACCGTGTCCCTGTGGTGCCCTGTGGGGGTGCTCCGGGAGTATGGGGTCCGGGGCCCTCTGCTAAGGGCTGTCCGTTCCCTGTATGACCGTAGCAGGAGCTTGGTTCATTGCCGGCAGTAAGTCAGCCTGTTCCGGTGCGTGTTGGTCTCCGCCAGGGCTGCCCTATGTCACCGGTTCTGTTCATTACCTTTATGGACAGAATTTCTAGGCGCAGCCAGGGGCCGGAGGGTGTCCGGTTTGGGAACCTCAGGATCTCATCTCTGCTGTTTGCAGATGATGTTGTTCTGTTGGCTTCATCAAATCAGGACCTTCAGCGCGCACTGGGGCGGTTTGCAGCCGAGTGTGAAGCGGCCGAGATGAGGATCAGCACCTCCAAATCTGAGGCATGTTCTCCACCGGAAAAAGGTGGTTTCCCCGCTTCAGGTCGGTGGGGAGTCCTTACCTCAAGTGGAGGAGTTCAAGTATCTCGGGGTCTTGTTCACGAGTGAGGGACGGATGGAGCGTGAGATCGATAGACGGATCGTGCAGCGTCAGCAGTGATGGGTCGCTGTATCGGACTGTTGTGATGAAGAGGGAGCTGAGTCAGGGGGCAAAGCTCTCGATTTACCGATCGATCTACGTTCACCTATGGTCATGAGATCTGGGTAATGACCGAAAGGACAAGATCGCGAATACAAGCGGCCGAAATGAGTTTCCTTCGCAGGGTGGCTGGGCGCACCCTCCGAGATCGGGTGAGGAGCTCAGTACCCGGGAGGAGCTCGGGGTAGAGTCGCTGCTCCTTCACGACGAAAGGAGCCAGCTGAGGTGGCTAGGGCATCTGTTCCGGATGCCTCCTGGTCGCCTCCCTCGGGAGGTGTTCCAGGCATGTCCTATTGGGAGGAGGCCTCGTGGAAGGCCCAGGACACGCTGGTGGGACTATGTCTCCGAGCTGGCCTGGTGTCGCCTCGGGGTCCCCCAGACAGCTGGAGGAGGTGTGCTGGATCGGGAAGTCTGGGCATCTCTGCTGAGACTGCTGCCTCCGCGACCCGGCCCCGGATAAAGCGGAAGAAAATGGATGGATGGATGGATGGATAAAATAATTGCTATTATCATTACTATTTTAGTGGTGGATGAATGGGTTTCTGGTTTCAGGGTTTCGTGGGGCATTAAAAAGCATTAAAAGTCATTCATTGTGGTGTGCCAAAAATCAAGGCCTTCAAATGATAAAATATTAAATTAGATTCAAACTGGCATTAAATCAACATTTCTTGGAAAATTACGACATTTCTCAACAGTTTTACTGTACAAGTTCATGGAAAATACCAAAATGATGCTCTAAAATGTGCAGTTGTAGCTTTGGCTAAAATTGACCACCTTCAGTTCCAATTTCAAGTCCAATTCTCTTTCTTCTGTTTGATGAAATGTTTGCAAATATAAGCACAAATTATGTTCTGTGTTTGTGGCAATAAAACGGGCATTAAAAAAGATTACATTTGACTTGCTGCCCACGTGGCCCATCTCCACGGTGCCCCTTACTATAGTCTGTTTAGGTTATTTTACTGTATATACTTTTTATACTTTTTGCCCCCTTGAAGTTTTTGATAGTCATTGTAGATCAGGATACCTCTATTTGCTATCTAACTGTTTCCACATTTCCAGTCTATCCTGCACACCCTGAGTGTTTCTGAGAGCTGAATGTAACAAGTGAATTTCTCTGTGAGATCAATAAAGACTTATCTTATCTTATATGCTAATGACACACGCTCCTGCTGCTTTGTGAATGTTGTGATTTTTGTGTGTGCTTACCTTTATTTAACCAGGAAAGTCCCACTGAGATTAGGAATCTCATTTTCAGGGAGTCCTGGACCCAGAGGGGAACCTATTGTACATGTTTTTAGTGGCAGAGGAAACTGGAGTACCCGGAGGAAACCCACGCAGACGCGAGGAGAACATGCAAACTGCTGTGTGAGACGAGCACTAACTCCTGCGCCACCGTGTCGCTCGAACACATCCTCAAGCAGTGCCATTTTAGCTACTCATATGTCTTTTACAGCCAAGTGATCAAATAACCAGCAGATGAATTGATTACCAAAGTAATGGTTAGTTTCAGCCCTAATATTCAAAATAAGGCTGGTCCCAAATTGATCTGGTGTCAGTTCTTATGCCAATACCACAGAGTTCACTATGCGCCTAAAGCAAATCACCAACAGACTGTACTTTTCCCTCAAGCGTGAGTCATGAAGCTATGCTAACGCTAACTTAAGTATTCCTGTTTTCTATTTGATGCTTTCACCTAATCTTTAGAGTGGAAGCAGAACTTGGAGCTGCAAGGTGACTTTACACACACTTTGTTTGCTTTGCTTTATCAGCCAAAACATCAGCATTAAATGACAGGAGATATACATGTAAAACCAAACCAAATGGAGCATTAGGAGTTAGGGAAGGTCTGTCTAAAGAAGTGACTCAACAGCGGCCTCTTCAGGCGGTACTCGGGGTCATCTGCAATTTAAGACATTATTCATTTAAAGGTCCTATATCATGCAAAATCGACTTTTTGGAGTTTTTAACCATGTTGTTATGCTATTTCCTTATCAAAAACACCCCCAGAGCGGTTTTTGGCTTCATTCACGCAGTTCTCAGTAATCCTCCTGAATCCTGCTCTCTGAGCAGCTGCTCCGCCCTCTCCTGGTAAACCACTGAGCTGTTCAGTTGTGTCGTCACAAAGGAACGGAAGTGCTCTACGTCTGTAATGTAATGCCTTACGGCCTGAATTTAATTTATAAAACAGCTTTTTTGTTTTGTTGTTGTAAGAGAGCAATAAAAAAAAAAAAAAAAACTCTCCGTCTCCGACCGTCTGTGCTGTCTTGGGACAGTATGCAAGCGCTCCCGCAGCCGGAGGGTGCATTGTTTGTGAAGAAGGAGCTCTTTCTAACCTACTCTGGACACGCTGTTCTTTTTGCTTTTTTTTCTTACCGAACGATAATGTCACGAATGCGCATTTGGCATGGTTTGGCTACAAGAGGACTAGTCAGCCTTCCTAAAGAAGAGTGCACTCGCCAGAAGTTGGAATTTCTTTCCGGGATTCAGCTACTATATCAACCAACCTGATGGATGCTTGGTGAACCTTGGCCAGAATCAAAGTGGATTAACTTTTATAACCAACACGAGGGCCATAACGTAAACACCCAATGATGGGGAGGCAGGCTGAGCGGTGAGTCAATCAAAACGCGTGGCGTGTGTTAGCATGTGTGTTAGCGTGTGTGTTAGCGTGTGTGTTGTGTGTTGCATGTGTGGTGTGTGTTAGCGTGTGTGTTAGCCATTTATGAAACTGTTGCACATGTCAACTCCTTATAACTGCATTATGTGAAGTAACTTCACTTTTTGCAGCGATATTTATATTTATAATACTGCAAATGTGGAATGAGCGGAGAGAGGGGCGGAGCTAACTGAATCGAAGCGTCTTGTCTTCCGGGTAGGGAAAATACCCCCAAAAATACTTATATTTCTCTCAAAAATGAGTACTCCATAGTGATAGAGGTACAATATATCATATATATGCCTATACTTTACTTTGGAATGGCTAAAATAGCATGATACAGAACCTTTAAATGTTTAACATATGCTTCTGTTATGTGTTTAAGTGAGGTGTTTTTAGTGTTGGGAAGATTACTTAAAAAAGTAATACCAACTATTTTATTAAACATAAACATTTGCCAGGTGCACTTTCAACACTGCTTTTTGTTAGATGGAGAATGCAGTATCCAGATGAACAGCGGCAGTGGAGCAAGGGGACTCAGAGTTCACCATAAAGTGTCCTAAGATCAAGAGTGGACCTACCCTTCCGCTCCCAGGAGCAGCTCAGCACAGCCTTTCAAAATGTGCTTACTTGTCCAGCTTGCTGTTCAGGAATATTAATGCTGCCCCACTGAACCACCGATGGATCCTCCTGTTCTCTACCACATACCGACCACGATGAAACCAACTCCTACCCGAGATGCATGTCTTTGTACAACAGCTTTGTGGCCAATGGTGACTAGAGGGTAGAGGAGGAAACACGGGAGCAGAGAAGGTCCCAGCTCTGGCATGATGATTCCCAGGTTCCTGATGGGATTATAGACTCAGATGTACTTCTGGAAATTAATGCTGTTTCCCAATTGCCAGTATCCTTCCTGGGGAGTAGGCTTCTCCAAAGAGTGTCCTTTTACCTCCGCTTTTGGAACAGCCTCCAGAGCGAGCGGCTACGTCATGTCACGTGTCAAATCATATGAAAAATATCCATCTATATTTTGGTTGGATATCTTACTTTTTTAATAATAACATTTCTGCAATGATTTGCAAGGAATTCAATTCAAACATTAAATATATTTATTGAAGCAGGTTCAGGTTCTCTAATTGCCTACAATTGCAGAGGCGATGTTGAGAGCTGCGTGGAAAGGAAGTCTGGGCATCTCAGCTCAGACTGCTGCCTCCGTAACCCGGCCCCGGATAAAGCGGAAGAAAATGGATGGACGGGTATAGACCAATGGCCGCTAGCTGCTCTGCTTTATGACCGCAACACTGGAGGCCGCCATTGCTGTAGTACCTCCATATCATCGCTAGGCCCCCATTGAAAAGCATTGGACTTTAGACGCGTTAAAAACAACTTTAACGCCTGTTTTTTTTAACACTTTCTATGGCTACATATTCCTCCTGAGATAACGCTGGGTTAGTCACAAAAAAGAAACCAGGCTGGTTTTCGAAAGATTTTTTTTTAATCTCCTACTTAACGGAGGTTGGACTGTTAGCATTGGAGCTGCGCGAGCTACACGTCACGCAAGGGCCGAGTCTACAGTGAGATCACGCCCTTATGCCCTTATTAGGAACATGCTTCGTCAGAGCTGGGGAGGAGGAGTCTGTAAATCCGCCATGAATTCTCCCTCGAACGTGGTCATTATGGTAAACGAGGAGGAGTGAAGAGGAGATGTCTATTCTTTTTAACGGTCTATGGTATCGACAAATAAAACAATAAATTTAAACCTTGCTCTATCCATTAATCAGATTGAGTCAAAAAATATAAACAAAGTTATGAAAAGATAACTTTTAAACTTTCTCCTTAAACTTTTCCTATTCCAAACCCGACACCTACTGTATGTTTTGATCCCCTATAGCAGTACGTATTTGTTGACGCGCGGAGCTACACAGCAGTTTCGATTTGCGAAGGAAAGCACAATGCCACGTCTCTGCAACGTCTCCGCTGTCAGGGGGTGCCAAAAGTGCCGCGACACCGGTGCGTTTTCATCTGTCGGAGCTAAACTTCAGAGTAACGGCGCCCTGGAGAAGTCAAAACAGCCGCTGAACGACGGCTTTGTTTACTGTCAAAAGCTCTGAGGTAGAAGCGGCGAGTCAGGAGAAAGCACAGACGTTTGTTGTGCTTACAGAGCGCTGAGGTGCTGAGGTGGGCAGAACGGCCGACGCAGCGCTGCGGGTGACGGGTCGCAGGCGGGTAATTGGTCGGCCTCGCGCCGGGGCAGGTGACAGGTGTAAAACAAGAAAGAGAGTAAACCAGGCGTATCCTGCAGAACCGAGGTTTAAAAACAGTCTTTTAGGAACCTCAGTCTGACTATGAACCTGCTTGAGATAAAGACCGGCTCACGGGCCAAGCTTTAGCTCAACTCATAGGAGCCGGTCTTTTGTCTGACGCAAGGACAGCCTTGCTCCTAACAAGACGGTCATCTGGCCTGGGCACAGCTGTTGCGCTAAGTGCCTGTGTCACTTATTAAAAAAGAGGTCGACTGAGGCGTGTTTTTTTACAAACAGCTCTGAGAGCACTGTCCTTTTGAGGGCTCATATCATTTCCTCGTTTACATCGCGCTGCCTCATGTTCTTTACTTTACCATTATAGGCTTTTGTAAGCTCTATCAGCTCAAACTAAAAACTTCATTTATCCCACCGTGAGTTTCTCACTGTCCGGTGTCCCGAGAGAAGTCAGCACTCGGCCGTTCATCCCCACCAGCCCTCTCCCTTGTTCTGTCTGGTTGGAGGAAAAATGTTGTTCAACATAATATGCCACATACACATACAGCCTTCTTAATGCCAGGTCTGGAGCAGGCGCTATAGTCTGCGTTAAGAAACACAAGGTCGGGCCTAAAGGGCTTTATGAGTCAAAGATTGTAGGATTGATTCCTATTCATGAAACTTTCTCGTTTCACACACAGTCTGAGATGATACATCTCCACTGTCAGCACCAAGTTATGGAGATAAAAAATATATTATTTATCCACTTTTTCTTCTAATGCCTTTCTTTTTTCCCACTGCTCCTGCCTTTTTTCTGTTCCCTTCATAACTCACACGGACACTTCTCTGTCTCCGCTGGATTGGACTGTACCACCTAGAACTAAAGCAGAGGGCTGTTCCACTTAAACACCCCTCTGACTTAGTTCAACGTCAAATGGTATCTCCCTGCCACAATGAATGAAAAGTGCGATGCAAAAGTTCTTCCTGATTTTGTGGCAGTAGGCTCGTTCCAGATGAGCCAGACGGACGCAGTTTTGACAGCCGACTGCAGACACACGGTGCATGCTGGGTAGATTTTGTCCGACTTGCTCCAGACAGGCTCTGATGTCCTG
Source organism: Neogobius melanostomus (assembly GCA_007210695.1). Taxonomy (NCBI): domain Eukaryota; kingdom Metazoa; phylum Chordata; class Actinopteri; order Gobiiformes; family Gobiidae; genus Neogobius; species Neogobius melanostomus. The sequence continues at coordinate 920,670 of VHKM01000132.1, forward strand.
GGCACGTGGGGCACAGAAAGATCATGAGACCCCAACGAGACCAGCCCACTTGATCAGCCGCTGCATCTCCCCAAAGGCTACTGCAGCGGCTCCATGGCCCCGTGCCCTGGAGTAAAGGAAACAGAGCAGGAGGTCAATGACTTTTATTTAGGATAAACTTGAAATGAACGCGATATCTGAACGGGGCGCTGCGTGATCTGAGGCCGCTCTCGTTCTCTGCATGTGGAGCGGTCAGATGGACTTCAGACTTTCTCCACCGCCCTTGTTGCGTCGGCTACTCTCGCCGATCATTCAGGCGAGCTGCAACCGCATCTCGGACAAGCCTAATGTGAGATGGTAGGCGGGTTTCTCATTGGCCACTAGCGCTAGTCCCTCCCCTCTATTAACGGCTACTTACCTACAGGTGAGAGTAGTGGTTAATAGAGGGGAGTGACTGAGCCCAGCTAAACTCCTCCCTGTGGTCTTTATTTGGTCTGCAGGCTGAACTTTAGTGCACTGATGAAGCCTTTTGGATGAGAGGCGAAATGCTCGACACGTCAACTAAAGTGCAAATGATGTCCCCTCAACTAAAGTGGTGCATTACCTAAAGTGTTTAACCTGTTAAAGAGCACCTTAGTCCTGAAGAAGAAGCAATGATTTCTGGATTGTTTCCTCAATTGGAATTTTTGTTTGGAAAAAACTATTAAAAACTTTTATTACAAATTTTTACAAGTACAGCATAACCAAGTAAGACCTCCAGAGCAGGTCTTCAACAGGTTAAAAGGTTTAGGATAATGCACCACTTTAGTTGAGAGGACACAATCATAATGAAATCATGATGTATTAAGGATTAGCAAATGATAGGTTCATGAGTGCCGTAAATTTGATCATATAAAGTTATACTTTGTGTCCTTGTCTATAATTGCAAGTCATATGAGTCATGATGTCATGCATGATCCTCATGATCATAGTTGGTTTATTATTTTATTGTCATTTCATTGCCGTTTTAGTGAATTCATGCTATTCTTATGTGATCCTCATGATCATGATGATCATGATTTCCATGCACATTCATGACAGTAGTTAGATGTTTAATTCAGGGATGCAGTCATCCATGAACCAACATGTAATCATGTTTGTTCCTGAGAAGTCATGATTTAGTAATGCATGAATGTATCATGAAATCATGCATTAATTCATACATAAGTTCATGAAAATCATGCATGAACTCATGTACCATTATTATAAAGTGTTACCCATGTGGTAAACCTCCATCCATCCATCCCAGACTTCCTGATCCATGCACGCATGTGGTAAACCTGAGAAAGGAAAACAGGAGAGACAGATGCACTTGGCTGCAGGGTTATTGTGCCGTCCTTCTGTAGCCTTACTCGCATTACCGGTGCGCCCCCTTGTGACACTTTATGATACAACTGCATTTCCCTGTTACAAAGCACTCAGCGTATGTAGCATTAAAGTGGTGGTGGTATTTTCTGAATTAAATAAAAAGCCATGACAGCACCATGCAGTACAACTGGAAAAAGATGTGTAAGGCACACAGGTTCGAACCAAAAGGACAGAGGCAGCATGTTCCTTTTAAAGGAGCTGTATCATGCTATTTTAGCCAGTCCAAAGTAAAGTATAGGCATTTATACTTTAGTTGTAGTACTCATAGTGGTACTATGAGTACTCCATAGTACCACTATGGAGTACTCATTTTGAGAGAAATATAAGTATTTTCTGGAGGTATTTTTCAAACCTGGAAGACAAACGCTTGGATTCAGTTAACTCCGCCCCTCTCCTGAGTTGATGCAGCCAATGCAACATTTGCAGTATTATAAATATAAATATCACTGCAACAAGTGAAGTTACTTCACATAATGCAGTTATAAGGAGTTGACATGTGCAATACAGATTCATAAACGGCTAACACACACGCTAACACACACGCTAACACACACGCTAACACGTGTTTTGATTTACTCACCGCTCTGGCCTCTCCATCATCGCTGGTTATAATCCAGTTTAATCCACTTTGATTCTGGCCAAACATCAAACATCCATCAGTGAAGTGACAGTCACAGACAAACTCTATTTTGGCTGATAGTCGCTGAATCTTGGAAAGAAATTCAACTTCTGGCGAGTGTCCTCTTCTTTAGGATGGGTGAATAAAGTCCTGTCCTCCCGCAGCCAAACGCACATTTTCATAGAGTAGATTAGAAAGAGCTCCTTCAACAGGAGAGGGCGGAGCAGCTGCTCAGAGAGCAGGATTCAGGAGGATTACTTAGAACTGCCTGAATGAAGCCAAAAACGCTCTGGGGGTGTTTGTGTGATAAGGAAATAGCATAACAACATGGCTAAAAGTAGGGTTGGGACCGTGATGGATGAGCAACATCACGATGGAGAGCAACCATTGTGATGCCACGCCCCCTCCTGTCAGAAACACACGCTGATCTTCTGTGGGCCTTGTAAACCTACAAACTTTGCTGGGATTGCACTGTAAATTAAATCTCGAATATAGCTAATATGCACGCTAGTTTAAGTAGCCACCAGAAGACCTGATGTGTTAGCCGTAATTATTAAAGTAAAGACGCAACGCTGCTCTATTTCTGACGCGCGGGGCTCTCTCTCTAAAAGCAGCTGCTGTTTAACACCGCGTGGTTTCGCTTTGCTTTTCGTACGGAAACTAAACAGTTTTAAAATGCCGCGATGGATCTCACATCAGAGCTGAGAGCATGGGTTTGGATGTTCTCACGAAGGACGGAGAGAGGAGAGAGAGGAGAGAAAGAGACGCGAAGGTATGAGGCTATACGACCACATGAACCGGGCGGTGCGTGGAGCAGCTTCGTTTTGAAGCTCCGAAGCAAACTTGTAAATATTGTCCCGTTCACCCACTGTTTCTTAAACATTACGTTAAAATTGAGCAAATACAAATAATAAGCTCCGATTTACATTTGTATTAGTGTGATAAGAGCCTTGTTATTGAGGAGCAGATGACGCTCTGAATAAGTCGTTCTCCTCTGAGACTTTTACGCACGAGTTTTAATGCATTTCTGTTGCAAAATTCATGTTCCATGACTCAGATCATGTTTAGTTTAGAGACATTTATCCTGCAATCTCACATTTTTCCTAACAAAAATAATATGCAGCCTATATATATATATATATATATATATATATATATAGGCTATGTAAATGTCTTTTAAAAATGCTTATAATGAGAGTTGGACGATATCATCGTCCATCACGATGGTTCACTGTAAACATCATCAACTGCCAATTAAGGGGACATCGCCCAACCCTAGCTAAAAGCTCCAAAAAGTCGATTTTTCATGATATAGGACCTTTAAATATCGTTTAGTTTCTTTTTATGTTTTACTTTTATCTTTGTGTGCGTTTCATACTGTAGTTACTGACATTTCCAGTTCACAGTTTTGGTTGCGTTCAGTTGACTAATCGTTTGTACACATTAGCGCTCAGTTAGTTCACAGTATTTTCACATTTAGTTTCCAGGTCACAGTTTGAGTCAACAGTAAAATGTCCAGTCCATTTAAATGGGTTTCGTAAACAGATTTCAGAATCAAAATACAAAGGAAACAAGACAGCAGCGTGGATCCACCGTCACACGGCCACATCTAGCCCTTCTCGGCCGGCCCAGTGCTTCGACAGCCCGCGGTTACACCACACGAGGACCCCAGCCTACCCCGGACCACAACACACTGAGAGAGCAAAGGACGCCATGGAGTGGCTCTCTACCACCCGAGACGCTGGACCCGTCACGCACAACGTACGCCCTGGGCCAGTGAGGAAGACAGAGGGAGTGAACAAGGTCCATTACAATATTTAAAATAGATGCGTTACTTATAATAAAATACTTTTAAAAAACAATAATGCCACACTTACTTTAGACACTATTATTCAAAAATAATGGGGCGTGTCTGTTTTTAATTATGAAATACATCTATGAATTGTAACTTATTTTGAACAGCCCAATATGTTTGATAGTAGCTTATAGCATTTTAACGTGTTTTCGGCATAACGCCATCTATGCTCCTTACACACTCTTTTCCTTTTTGTGTTTTGTGTAGTGGCTTTGTGTTTGGGTGTGTTGCATCTCCTCCTGCCAGCTGGTGGCGCCGCAGGTATATAAGGTCCAGCCAGTGTGTCAGTGCGTTCCTCGCTCCTCTGAAGGACAGGTAGCGTTTGCTCTAGATTGTATCGCCCTTTAACGTAACTATTTACTGGCCTTAACTGGAGGTTTTGTAATTTAGCTCCGCATCATGGTAATGGTTCCACGATGTAGCCCCCAGATGTGCAGGGATGGTGTGCGTCTCGCTGTCATGGCCCCATACCCGTGTGTTATGCCCTGCGTTCCATGGTACGTTTGGGGCAGAGCTTCAGTTTATGGCCCAACAGTGAGGCTAGGTGTTAATACTTTTCCTTATTTACAGGTGATCTGGCCCGCGCTGATGCGATGACGGCGCTGTCCTAAACGATGTTGCCTTGTCTTTTAACCCCCTTTGGTTCACTCACGGACTCCTTTTTTGGTTTTAATAAATGAATCAGCTGGAACTGAATGTTGACTGTGAAAATGATGGATTGTGAACTAATTGAACCCCTTTTTATTAACGAAAGAGAAGCAGAAAATAATTTATTGAAACGAAATGTATAGTAAATAAAACGTATATTTTTGCTAAGCATGGACTCTGCCTGTGTCAATCATAAACGAACCTGCGTGCCTTAAGGTCCGGAGCCTTTTCTCCGGTGGCGTTGTCAATATGTAATGTTATTATTTTTGGCTGTAATATGTTGGCTGATTGCTAAACCGCTCGTCTTGCTACAGGTGCATTAATTGTTACCCCATTTTAGTTCTCTCTCATCCATCTGACCCGACCTCAGCTCCGTGGCTGTCCCTGATGGGTGAGCGTGTGAGTTCATGTGTGTTTAGGCCTGTTTTAAGGAAGAAAAAGAATATTTAACAACTGTTCTCTAATAAAAGCTGTGAATTGGAACAGTGTCCTTTGCCTCTTTGGGTCATACTTTTCTGTGTGTCTTCAGGCATTTTGTTAACATTTTTCCACAAATGGGTTAGGATTGTCTTAACTTAAATGTAGCTCCCAGGCTGACTGCCCATTATTAGATTCACATGACGATTACGCGTGTGTTGCTTTGTACCTCCGAGTCTCCGGGAGGAGCGAGGAAAGAGAAAACCAATCCACTGTCACCAAAGCACAATGAAAGAATCAGGAAACACATTCCATTCACAAGTCTGTGCTCAGGAACAGCGCGTGAGGAAAACCAGATGTTTTTTTTCAGAATCAGTGGCAGTGGCTCCTGAAGTGAACACATGCCAACGACTTAATGCATTTCCAGCGACCAAATAGATGTGAGTAACACGATTCGCCCCGCCTCTTATTAGAGTCTCTCTGCTCTGTACTGTCCGATCATGCCTGTTGGATCACTTTCATTTATTGTGTTTTATGTGCCACAATAGCAGATTTCTACCAGGTCCGAGGGCTCAGACTGAAATATAAACTGCCAAACGAATACAAGAACCTGTTTGTAAAGCTCTAAACTCCAGAGCTTTGAGACACAATAAAACCCTATGGCGACACATTACATTACCTGAATAACAGTGGAGAGTGAGTAACTGTGCAGCGGTGTGGGGGAGAGTGTTGGCTCTGCCGTGTGTGACATCGGCGTTAACCCATTAACCTGTACTCTGCTGACTTCAGGCTCCTCGGCAAAAAGCGGCCCGTCAGGTCCCTTCAGCAAACGGTAGGAAACAGTGGCTTTAAGCAAATCAGCGCCACTGGAGCCATGGCCGCTGTGAGGAACACGCCACATCAACAATAAGGCTGCACACATTTGGAAGCATACAGTTTTATAAGCAGTATAGTTACAGTTTCATTTGAACCATGGAACGCTGAACCAGAGAACTTTAAAGGAGACGTACAATGTCAAATAGACTTTCTTAAGCATGTTTTATGGTAAATGGACTCAACTTACACAGAGCTTTTCTACCTTTATCAGGCCCAAAGCGCTTTACAGTAAGGAACCACTCACCCATTCACTCTCTCATCCATCCACCAGTGTGAGGAGGGTGAAGTGTCTTGCCCAAGGACACAATGACAGTGTGCATTTTGCTGGAGCTGGGATTCGAACCCGCGACCTTCCGTTCACGAGACGACCTGCTCTACCACCTGTGCCACCGTGTTTATGAAATAAACATATTTTTGCATTAAAACAATTAGTGTACTAATTAGTGAACTATTAGTTAGCCAGTAATTATGTTTCTGAATCATAAAACATGTATTTGTATGATCATTTTGGCCCATGTATTATGTACAATCAATAATTTGAAAAAGCCTTAAAGCAGCACTAAGTAACTTGTTTACCTTTATAAATCCTTTCCGTAGTCCCTCTGGGGGTAATACAAGAGTTAATGGGATGATTGGAGGGTCTTTCATCTCCCCCTGGTGTCTCTGGCCAGAAAACCACATTTGCAACTTCGCTGCCTCCGGACCGGAGCAGCAATCCACACTGATGGAATCACGAAGAAGAAGCTAACAGGCTAACGGCAAAGCTAACTGCGGGCTAGCGCCACTTAAACAGTATTTACAGCCACGTTTGAGTGAAAAAATTTATTTCCATTGTGTAACTGGATGAACAATATCCCTCTCTCCCTTTGCTTATTCTGTCAGCGTAGTATTTACTCTCACGGACAATTAATGAGGAAAAAACACAACTTGCTACGACACCTGCAGTTGCGCTTATCGCCTCTAGGGGCATGAGTTACTTAGTACAGCTTTAAATGTAGGATCATTTCAGAGCGCCAGATAAAGTCTGGTTAAATGTAGTGTCCCGTCTCAGCAGTGCTTTGGCTCTGACTGAGTCAGACTGAGCCTCCGTAATCACACAGGTGTAAGATCTGCTGTCAGAAGGAGAGACTGTTCCTGGATCAGTTTTACATTTCTACTATCGCATATCCTCCTGCCTTGGCTGCAAGCATTTGATTGGTCAGCAAGATGTAACCCCGCCTCACGCGACGTCGTCATTTACCCATTTCTTTATTACAGCTTAGCTTATTAGTCAAAATGAGACAATGGCTTCTAAAGACAACAGCGAGCACGTCCAGAGGATTGACCAGTGGAGACATCTGCTTCAGCACTGCATTCTGTTCTCACAATAACAATATAAAAATCTAATTTATTTGTGTGGAAAAACTGAGAAGGAAACAGAGTAAGGGGCAGACACATCCTCTTTGGTTAGCAGGTCGTGTGTGTGTGTGTGTGTGTGTGTGTGTGTGTGTGTGTGTGTGTGTGTGTGTGTGCGTGCGCGCGCGTGCGTGTGTGTGTGTGTGTGTGTGAGAGTAATATAATAAATGGGACACTGCCTGTGTTGTAGTCAGGGGTGGTGATGATATGAACCATATTTTGCGCAGGTGCTACAGCACTATTGTCATAGTGTACGATAGTGTGTGCTGGAAACCCTGCACTCCAGACTCATACCAGAACTGTGAGGATCATGTGGTCAGGTCAAACATAACACAACACAACTTTCCTCAACATACATTCTGCTTAATTCCCTTTCTACCAAGTATTCGGACAAACAGCAAAGATTTTTTACTTTTTATCATGGTTTGGTGAGTCTCCTTTCTCCTTTGCTTCTGTCCTCTCCAGCTCCGGGAACAGTCCTGTGTTCCTTTTATGTGCCACGTCAAACATTATGCAATAAATCTGTGCATTAACGGCTATTCACATTTAAAAAAATAAAGCAAGTGGATAAAGAAGTGAATGAAGGCTTTTAAATGAAATTCTGTGTTTCTATCACTCGTTCCTCACTCGAAACCTCAAAATGTGCATTCAAACCAAGTGATGGAAGCTTCTGCGAGCTTCGGTCTGTGGCAGAGTGGTTAGCCTGAGGCAGGTCGTGGGTTCGACTCTCTGAGGGGTTGACAGTGATTCTCTGGTGTTTTGACCCCCACACATGCCGAACATAAAGCACGTAATGTTTCCAGCGTTAGTAAAATTGCATATTTAATGAGCAGGCTTCCCGGCGGCAACGTGAATATTTAAACCCCTTTTTCATAATTGATGCTCCTAATCAATAATCCATAATCGTCTAATATAGATCAAACAGACGTGTCGGTCAGTCCCAGGGCAGCCTCGTCAGTGTTTGATCAAATCCCTCCATTATTCATTCTCAGGATTGTGAACGCCTCTGTGGTCAGCGGATGTTTACAAAGGCGTATAGGAAAGAATGCATAAAGGAAATCTGACTGTACGCCGGTGTCTATTGTTAATGTTTTATGAATCTGTTCAAACAAAGCACATTTCATAAAGCGTTGGTCATGAATAAGTGAAAAGCTTTGGTCACTTAAAGGCCCTTCTTAAGCCGTATACAGACTTTAAATAGAATAATGGAAACGGAAAACAAATTGATTCACCCTCTTACTCTTAGTCTTTTGGATGAAAAGGCTTTTAGTTTTAGTTTTAGTCACATTTTAGTCATTTCTAAACGTGACGGTTTAGTCAAGTTTCATTATAAAAAGCAAAAAGTAATTTCGATAAGTAAGAAAATAACATATTGGAAAGTGGGATGAATGCTGACAGGTTATAGTATTAACCTCTTAACCCCCGCCTTAACCGAGAGCATTTTCTCCAGTTCAGTTTTACCCAAATCCAAAAGCTTCTCGACTGGAGCTGACAGCCTATAGGCTACAGGAGTGACGCCTCATTTGAAAGCTAAGACCTTGCCTCGTTGGCGTCACATTTTTGACATTTTTGTTGAGTCTTTGTCACATTTTTGTTGCTTTTCTGTTGATCTTTTGTGGCTTTATTGTTGCATTTTTGTCACTTTTTAGTTGGGTTTTGTGACTTTTTCATCCTCGTTTTGGTCTTTTTGTCGCAATTTTTTCCAAGAAGCTTTTAGATTTGATTAAAGTCAAGCTGGAGAAAATGTGCTTGGTTCAGATGGGGATTAAGAGGTTAAGCTATTGACAGTTTGACTACAATATTCAGAAGTGTCATTGTGAACATGACTTTTCCCCAAAGCGCTCGCTCTCCTCGTCCTCTGATCATCGCTTCCAGATTATTTTTTATAAACAGCGCCGTCTGCACATTTCATGTTTTAGTCCCCGTGGTCAGGATGGTCCATCGTTAATATGTTATCGTCATAAATGGTCTCAACTCACATGGTTCTTTTCTCCCTTCATCAGGCCCAAAGCGCTTTACAGCAACCAGTCACCCATTCCCACCAATGTACGCGGACACTGGAGGCATTGTGGGTGAAGTGCCTTGCCCAAGGACACAACCAAAGTGTGCACCTTCAGGAGCTGGGATCCAAACCCCCGACCTTCTGCTCATGAGACGACCCGGTCCAACTGCGCCACCGCTGCCCCACTGTCCATCACTGCCCATCAATGTAATAATATCGTTATCGTCTTCGTTGACGAAAACAACAGTGGACCAAAGTTTGACGTGGTAAGTTTCAGGAGCAGACGGCGTGTGTTTATCGGAGGCGAGTGCCGCATGCTAGCGATGTTTATCTCCACAGGGGTCAGTGTAGCCCCCTCTTTATTTTATACACAGGGATATAACTACGAAATTGCGCTGGAGCATACACCAGTACACATACTCTGTACTGTGGTATGGAATTCAGTTGTTATTTAAATAAACTCAAAGGGATCACATTTGTTTATTCGTGTCCATGTGTTCGTGAGCAGCGTCACTGTTGGGACGCAGAACTCCTTCAACAACAATCCACACCATGGGCGAGCGAGAGCTTTTTTCCAATCAGTAATGACCAAAAACACATGGACAGTAGACGACTTTTGTGTCTGTGTACACTGGTGTATGAACGGGTGACTGGTTCTTTGAGTGCCTAATGTAAGTGGAAAAGCACTATATAAGCTGAGACTATTTAGTTTACAGAAGTATACGAAGTACTCCACTGCGCTAACTGGCGCTTTACCCCAACACTGTTAAAACAGTGGAGGACTGACAGAAAGCTGAGTAAGAGCTTTTCTAATGCAACGCCACAGAGCCTGGCTCTGACACTGGGCTGCAGCGTGAGAGGGACATTTTGTTTAGAAATGAATTATTAACTGTTACATTAGAAATCCCTGGAGTTTGCACGGAACAATCTCTCCAAGAAAGTGAAAAGAATAACTACTTTAGCTTTAGCCCTGTCGTGTTGCTCTGATGTGGGTAAGACCCCTGTCAATAAGACATTCAGGTAACAGACGTTTAAACAAGTTAACAAGAAAACACTTCCAAGAGTTTCATCTGTCTTTATTCTTTATTTGCAAGCACATGGGAAATGTAATGCTGCGATTTCTTTACAATGACCGAGTCACAATTAAAGCTTGGGGGCAAATTTATACCAAAACAGCTTTGAAAAATGAGAAAGCATTGGCAATTTCATTCTGAGATTATGAATACTGCCTAATGATGGCATTTAGGCTTTATTATTCTTTACTGTATATTGTATTTGCACTGTGAATCGAACTGTACAATGGGATAGCTAGCTCATTTACTGATTGTTATAAATTATTATTATGAATTGTATATCTATTATTAGACACTTCTAAATCGTTTTCTGCATTTGATTAGGATTAACCTATTGTACATGTTTTTAGTGCTTGTTTTAAGTGAAACCGGAGTACCCGGAGGAAAGCTACACAGACACGAGGAGAGCATGCAAACTCCGCACAGAAAGGCCCCGTCCAGGTGGGAATTGAACCCGGGACCTTTTAGCTGTGATGCAAGGTTGATGCCATTCATAGAAGCTGCATTGTTTTGCTCACATGTGGCAGCAGGTTTGGACCTACAGATGTTGATCACACTTCTGGATGGAGTTACATGAATGAGCTGGTGGAAGTTTCTTCCAGAAACAGACCTTACACAAGGAGAAAGTGGAGACCCTCAGCAGTCCCCAGAATACGCCTCATCGCCCTCCAAACGTCACTCAAGCACCGCTTCAGAGGGCTTTTTGCCCATGTTGAAGGAAACCACAGAAGAACATAAATCTTTTGTAATCAGGGAGGAGTGATGGACAGCAGCCTGTGGGTTTGTAACCTGAAAAGTTTGGGAACTCTTGCTGTTGAAGAAAGTCGGCAACACATGACGAATACTTCCCAACTTTGAAGTCACGGCAATTATTCTCATGAAAATCACAGACTCTGCCAGAGCCATCACACGTTCAGAGCAGAATTACAAACCGGTGGAGACTTGCCTCATAAAGAAAAAAAAACTTTTGGTGACACATTTCTGCAGCTGCAGCTTTTGACTCATGCTTCTGTGCTATTTCTGTCCAAACCTTCCTCCGGCTCTGCGTCTCCTCGTAAAGCAGATGTGTCAGATGCCCTCCCATCCTCCTGTTGTCAGTAACGGTGTTAAAGTAGTAAAGGTACGATGAATACTTCTAACTTTGACTTCACTACACTTCAGAGCCTCTATCTGATTAAAAGTAAAAGTATTTGGAGTGACAAGGTGACCTGAAGCTGCAGTGAAGTCATCTCGATCAGAAACATGTCAATAAACAAGTCTGAAAACACAAACCACATTCCAGATCTGTGTCAAGTGTCTCCTCAAACAAAATACATCAGTCCAGACGAGGCACTAACAGACTCTGCATTTTACTTTCCTGCATGTTTGACTTTTCACTGATATAGTGGCTGTATTATGGGTGGTTGGCACGTGGAGACCAGACAGGTACAAATGAACTCGTCTAAGCTCAGGTAAGAACATATCTCAGTATGTAAAAACGGTGGCCTGTTCCTGTAAGGCTGTGTGAACATGAGAGTGTGTGGCAAAATTAAGGTTTTAATGTGACAAAAGATATTTTCATAATTGTCAAAATAAAGAAATAATATTTTTTATAATACTGTGTCTTGTGGTCTTCAGTCCACGGACATGTGCTGCCTTACTCCGGTGTTATGTTGCATTACCCTTACTACTAACGGTTACTATTTGGTCCAGGAGCCATCTGTCCAGGTGGCGGCGTTGTTCATTTTTGTCCTTATTCTCATTTTAGTATATTTATTCATACCCTACGGTCACATAGAGGCCACTGGCTCACTGAAAGATCAAATACGCATTAATATAAATTGATCATATCAATATTAAAAAGTCATTTTAATAAATTGCATAAACAGTTGCATAATGCACCTTTTAAAATAAATAAATCATTGTACATATATAGACCGGACTTGTCCATGGTATCCATGTATTAACATGAGATTTGCTTTTATCCAAACAGTGGCCTGGTTAAAGAAATAATGAAAAGTCATTGATTGCTGTCTTCATCTTCCTCCTGCGCCATCATATGCATTTCTTCGTGTGTTTTCCATGATGAGGGTGTGCTTTACCTCTTCCACCGAGGAGGGTCTGGATGCAGCCGGTGGAGGAGCATGTGACTCTCTCGGCTGTGTTTAGACCCTCTGCTTCCATCTGTCCGTCTCACTCTTGAGCTTCCTGCTAAAGCGAGTTAGCAAGTTATGCCCGTAAAAATCTATAAATTAGCCACATCGTTGTTTAGGCCAGTGGTTACCATCCTTTTTTGTCCCACATACCCCTTCAGGCGGTCATTTATACTCCGAGTTTGCCCTAATTCGAGGATTCTGCCAACATTTTAACAAAATGAGCAACTAAACATAGATGATTCAGTATTTAGAAGAGTGTTATGTTCAAAATATAGTTCAAATACTTTCAAAGTCAAACCTTTTACTAAAAAACATCATTAAAACTAACTTTTCTTTGAAAGTAATATTGAAATTCTTCTCAGTTTCACCTTTTTTATGTGGTCATTCCAAGTACCCCCAGGGGTCCCCGCACCCCGGATTGGGAAACACTGATTTAGGCCGCAGGGTTCAAAGCGTGTGAAACAAGTAGCAGCTTATTGTCCGTAAGTGACGTTACGAAGCACTTCCTCCGTAACTGAGATGGTATCACATGACTTTATCCTTTGTGATGTCCTCATTTGAGCAGCGTGAACCTAAGCTCAGATTTTCAGCCGTTAGGGCTGGCGGTTCAGTCTGACTGATGTCTTATGTGAGTGGTTCATATATTTTCCATCCTCTCCTCTGAGGTGAGAGACTGCTGTCGCCCGCAGCAACCATTCAATGAGACGTCAACATTTGCAGAAGAAAAACCCCGGGGTGAGTTCAGGTGAAGGGAGTTTCTTTGGAGACATTAGTGATGGCAGGTGGTTAGCCTACTCTACTCCAAGAGACAAGGTTCATTTCTGTCCAGACAAAATACACTCTTTTCCTGTTCTTTACATACATGTATCTGGGATCAAGGCTGATTTTTGTGTGAGTGTGTGAGTGTGATTAACATTTGTATTAACCAAAAGCCGGATATGACGCACACAGGACAAACATACTTTCGATAGACGGTAATAAAAAGAAAATCCTCTTAGAGAAGATGAAGCAGGTACATTCTTGTTAAGTAAATTTAAGAACATATTTGTCTAGTGGTTAATCCAGTTCCTGTCATGACAATGTGCTCTGTGATTGGATCAATACTGAACTTTTTGAGATTTGATTGGCTGTTCGCAAAGTTCCAGATGGTCCTGCTTTTGAACAGAAATCATTAGTGATGGGCAGGGCTGTGCTCAATTTAACATAACGGCAATATACAGGTGAAACTGGGAAAATTAAAATATCGTGAAAAGGTTCATATATAGTATATATATATATAATATAGACTTATTGCATGCAAAATGACATATGTCAAACCTTGTAATTGTAAGGGTTGAACTAAATCTGAACAAGCTCCTGACTCATGCTTTGCTCACACGCTACAGAACATGAGGACCATGTTAGTGAGATTAGCTGATAGACAGTGGTCAACACCATAATCATTCTGAACATAACGTGAAGTACAGATAAAGTACAAACACATAGACACAAACAACTGACTCACAGACAGGCAGTCACCCTCTCTGCGCAGGGAAGTGCAAGACCAGGATAAAAAAGGAACTGTCAACGGAGGTCTGGAGTCGGACTTCACTTCTTCTCTCTGAAGTCATCAGCTGGTTTTACTTCTTTGTAACTAGGAACAATGGCAATAAACACCTGATCTTTGAGACCACTATCTCCAGTGTATGCTTTGGCTATATCGAAATAACTGTTCTCGTGTGATACAAGGGAGCCGGGTCCTAACAAAATCAATTAAATATTTTAAACAGAGAAATGTGGGCCCTCTGAAAACTATAATCATGCATATGTACTTAGGCCTTTACTTGACTTACTGCCTTAATGTGGTTGCGTGGCATGGATGCTCTCAGCCTGTGGATCTGCTGAGGTGTTATGGAAGACCAGGATGCTTCAGAGGAATCTGACATCTGAAGCCCATGTCCAGGATCCGTCTGTGTGTGGAGGCTCTTGATGCACTGACTCCAGCCTCAGTCCTCTCCTTGTGAAGGTCCCCCACACTTTTGAATGGCCTTTTCCTGACAATCCTCTCCAAAAAATTTGGGAAATGCAGCACATGTTATTTATCACCTATGGTTTCCATCGCCAGAGTATGGACCAGGAAACTTCCCTGACTTACGCCCTCAAAGCTGTCAAGGCAACGCACTGAAACACTCCAATGAGCTGCTTTGAGTGATACACGACTCGCAGTGAAGCACTTTGAGACGTTTGACACTTTGGAGAGAGGGTGTTACCCCCACCTCACACGCCTTCACCTCTAGCCTGACTTTATGGAGCGCTCTGCTCCATCCCCCCCCCTTCCCGAGTGTCAGCACACAGCTAACCTCACCCTGATTTGACGAGGCACATGACAGATAAATGCTGCGTGTGCGTTTACGTAGATCACTATCTTCCCCTGTGATTCCGTTCAGGTGACAGCACGTACTTCCTCGACAAAGTGAGCTCTTAGAAGCCGTGAACTAATGGCCAAGCTCCAATGAACGAGGCACGAGCATCATCTCCTCGAAGCCTCGTCCAGGACTGGAGCACGGTCTTTCAGTCCAAACCCTGGAGGGACTTGGACCTGGGACCTCGTTGTTTTGATGAGAGATTGTACCGTCACCAGAGTCTCCAGAGGAAGTGCCTTCACCCGCACTCAGCCCTGGTCTGCTCTGCTCCGAATGTTAACGTCTCATTGAAATGTTGCCGTGGGCGACAGTGGATTGTCACCTGAGGGAGTGAACAGTCCGTCTGCTCTGCCTAAAGCACACAAACTGTAACAGACGCAACCTTATAAAGCTCTTATAATGGCTTTTCTGAACAATTTAATAGAGATTTAGATTTAAGTAAATTAAAGGGACTATACATAAGTTTAACCACAAATAAATGTATACAAATTAAAAATGTCTTCCTCATACATGCTCCAGCAATGCCCTGGTGAGTAGAATGAGCCCTGGCCTTTTCACCGTGATTGCCTCTATATGCCTGTAAAGTCACTTCAATAGTTTATGCTCGGGTCGAACAAGCAAACAGCGTAATGCGTAATGCGTGTTCACGCTCAGCTGTAGCGTTAGCTGTAGCGTTAGCTGTAGCGTTAGCTGTAGCGTTAGCTGTATCTCCTCTATACTGACGCTGCCGAGCCAGTGGTAACTTCAGAAGGATGGATTTAGCGGAGAATAAGAGGAGACCGGCTTCAAGCACCATCGAAACTCCAGCCCAGACCCCAAATAACAAAAAGAAACAAAGAGTTTATTCGAGTGTGACAAAAAAGGCAAAAGTGTGTAGAATGAGTCCAGACCTGTTCACCACAACTGCCTCTAAAATCCTGCACTGTCACTCAAAAAGGTATAGAAGCTGCAGTTACGTCTAAGACCTGAGGTGGCAGTAGTGAAAATGACCAACTTGCATCCAGTCCCTTTAAGTAAATGTTAAGTATATGTTAATGATCATTCAGAGTCAGAGCTAAACCTGGACTTAGAGCTTGAGCTTTTTACTAAAATACGTTAAAATGTTGATCTGGCGATACCGATCACATGGTTTTAATTAATTATTATTCCTCAGAACCTTGGATTGATATTTAGTCATTTAAAATAGTGCTTTTATGAAGGGATAAGCTATAAAGCCTAATTTACCATTAAAGGTGCTATGCGCAACTGTAAATGTTAAAAATAACCGTTTTCTAACCCATACATGCTTAAACAATTGCCCGATGTGCTGAATGAGTTCCTGTCTGATCACTGCCATTGCCCCTATAATCCTGTGCAGTCAAATAAATAAGAGCGATTCGGGTCGGAATCTTAAAGGTCCTATATCATGCAAAATCGACTTTTTGGAGTTTTTAGCCATGTTGTTATGCTATTTCCTTATCAAAAACACCCCCAGAGCGGTTTTTGGCTTCATTCACGCAGTTCTAAGTAATCCTCCTGAATCCTGCTCTCTGAGCAGCTGCTCCACCCTCTCCTGGTAAACGACTGAGCTGTTCAGTTGTGTCGTCACAGCGGAACGGAAGTGCTCTACGTCTGTAATGTAATGCCTTACGGCCTGATTTTATTTATAAAACAGCTTTTTTTTTTTTTTTTTTTTTTTTTTTTTTTGAAAAAAAAAAAAAAAAAAAAAAACAGCAACCCTCCGAAGCGTCTGTGCTGTCCCACGACGCTAATCAAGCGCACCCACGGCTGGAGGAGCCATGGATCCGAGCATAAGTGTTGTTTTTGAAGACTGAGCTCTTTCTAACCTACTCTGGACACCGCCTGCTCTTTTTCTTACCGATAATGCCACGGATGCGCGTTTGGCTACGAGAGGAACAGGACCATTCAACCTTCCTAAAGAAGAGTGCACTCGCCAGAAGTTGGAATTTCTTTCCGGGATTAAGCTAGCTACTATATCAACCAACCTGATGGATGCTTGGTGAACCTTGGCCAGAATCAAAGTGGATTAACTTTTATAACTTTATAACCAACGCGATCTCATGGGAGTCCAAACTGAGCGGTGAGTCAATCAAAACGCATGTTAGCGTGTGTGTTAGCATGTGTGTTAGCCATTTATGAAACTGCTTTGCACATGTCAACTCCTTATAACTGCATTATGTGAAGTAACTTCACTTTTTGCAGCGATATTTATATTTATAATACTGCAAATGTGGAATGAGCAGAGAGAGGGGCGGAGTTAACTGAATCGAAGCGTCTTATCTTCCGGGTAGGGAAAATACCCCCCAAAAATACTTATATTTCTCAAAAATGAGTACTCCATAGTGATAGAGGTACAATATATCATATATATGCCTATACTTTACTTTGGAATGGCTAAAATAGCATGATACAGATCCTTTAAGGTTTGAGCCTGGGCGTGACGTCATGCGCGTTCACGCGCACCTGGCTAGCTCAGTCTGGGGAGTTTGTGTATTCGACGCCATTATCCGCATCAGCGAAGACTCCAGCGACTTTTGCCAAAGTAGAGGATGGATTGTAAGAGAAGATGAACTCCAGTTCATCCCAAACAGCAATGCAAACTCCACGTAAGATAAAGAGATAAAACGTTTGTCTAGTTGAACCAAAAGGGGCAAATTGGAGTGAGACAGGCGTCGGAGTAAGACGAGAGTCAACATCGGAAAGGCGTTCATCAACAAATGGGGAGACCTCAGCTCCGCTCTCGGGCTCAAACGGACCCTCAGTTGGCTTTCTTCTTGCTAAAATGGTAAGATACCGTCTGTAATGTCAGATACGGTAAATCTATGTGAACAAATGACGATGCGTAATAGTTGTAATGCTATGTGTTTAGCGTGTAGTGTAGCGTTAGCTAAATGTAGAATCAGAATTGGTTTTATTGTCATGGTCAGTGAACAGGTTCACAAACTAGGAATTTTGTCCGGAGCAATCGTGCAACATAAAACATATAACATAAAAGATGCTAACTATGTTTTGTGTATGGTTTACCGGTAGCCTTTTGTGTTTGGCTAACGTCTTCAAAATGATGCAAAATGCTAAAAGGTGCTCATGTCCTTGACCAACACGGCTGAATTTCAATGCCGTTGTGTATATATGTTTCTTTTCGGCAGAATCAGTAAAATGTTCCCGGGAATGTGGTACATTTTGCATGTAGTTTATATGAGGTATGAGGGGAGAGAACATGTTACTTGATAGGCTAACGTTGCTGTTACTGTGTACTCGATTCTAATCAATTGCTATTTGTGAAGAGCGCAGCCCATATACATTTGTATTCATTGTTTAGTCCTACTTTAGACCTGGTTTATTCATAGTCTGACCTAGTTCAGACCTGGTGTAGTCCTGGTTGTGTTCTGAGTTAGTCCTCCTGAGTTGGTCCTGGTTTAGATGGTGTGTAAATTGCAAATAAATAATAATAATAATCTCTTTTTACTTCGTCTGAGGTCAATAATGTATTCATGTGCATTTTTTCAAACATTATTGGCTAAGATACTTTATTTTCTTTGTACAGGATAGAGTTTGAGCAAGAACTGGCCACAGACCCATATGACTCCGATTATGTCGCCCCTATATCTTTGTGGTATGTTTTGTCATAATGCAATTCCTACAGTCTTTTCCTTGTAAAGGTGTGAATAAATGTTTTTGTTACACAGCACTGGTGGTCCAATGCAGAATCAAATGGATGAACTTCTCATCATTGGGCTAGAAGAAGCTGTCATGGACATTTGTGACCGGGTCTGCTGTTATAGTGGAGTGGGTGAGTACTACATGGCTATGTAGTGTTTTATAAAAAGTCATGAACAACAATATCAAGTGGAAAATAATGTAGGTGCATTTGTAATGCTTATTCTTTATCTGCATAGTTTTGCCCACGTGGACACAAGTTGTGGATGTGAAACAACCAGCCGTTGCTCAAACATGGGACGCAAGGACTTTTTGCTTGCAGTAAACGGGCTATTGTCTGGGAATAATTACACCAAGATCGCCCTCTTCTTCAAATACATGAACATGAGAATGGTGACATCTTCTACTGTGGGATACAGCATTTCTACTGCGTACCAGCTGTAAGGGAGTTTTGGACAGAAAAGAGGGCTGCCATTATCAACCGATTACAGACTAAAAACAGTGTTGTTGCCCTTGGTAAGTAATAAACTGCATGTATTTGCAAATCCTCAAATAGCTGACATGCATCTGTATTTCTGTTTTAGCTGACGAATGGAGTCCTCAGGTAATTCAGTGGTTTATGTGCTTTGTCTCTGGACTTTTTTTTTCCGTAAGTAAATCTGAATAATTTTGTATTTGAGATAATGATAATGTAATGTTTGTGTTTTATAACAAGGAGAGATTCATGGAGAGGGGCGTTTTCCATTCCCTACGCCCCGGATCTACCTTTGCCTTTTCATATGAAGCCAGGACATTTCTTGCAGCGTTGGACTACAACCACCACAACCACAAAGGCCAAGTGTTGTAAGTGATTACTTTATGACTTTCCTATATAATGCATGTTTTGGGAACTAATGTCATAATTTGTTCTGCAGGCAAGAACGACTGTACAGCAAGAAGTCACAGACCGGATACAAAGAGGCAAAAGACTACAGTTACATCCCTGACCTGCAGACAAAAATTCTAGGAATACAACTTCAGTCTGCAGGAGAACTCTCAAGAAAACGAAGCTTGAGACCAGATGAACCTTGGTTTCTGGGACCTCTGTTTGGCATTGTGCCCCCTCCTACAGCTGATCTGGTGCAGTCACAAGTCCACAGAGGGCAGGTATGTTGTTTGTTTTTCATTGTTTACAATGAACATTTGTTTTTTCTTTTAGTGTGTATTTATGCAAGATTCCTATTTTCATTAATATTTTTGCCACATCACTTCCATGTCCTTTTCCATAATAAAATAACTGTTCTAATGGCAAAAAATGTATGTTTTGTTTTTCTAGGAGATGCCATCAGCTCCCTGAACAGACTCCAAGTCAAACATAAGCAGTGCATATTTATTTATTTTTACAAACATGGAATTATTTACAATAAAGCCGTTTCTTCCCTAATTCGTAGCCATATTTTCTGATGTGCTCACTACTTGTTTATTGCCTGAATGGTGCTTC
This sequence comes from Neogobius melanostomus, assembly GCA_007210695.1. Lineage (NCBI taxonomy): Eukaryota > Metazoa > Chordata > Actinopteri > Gobiiformes > Gobiidae > Neogobius > Neogobius melanostomus. The sequence goes on from VHKM01000132.1 coordinate 940,615, forward strand.
TTTATAGCCAACATAAATGCCAAAAGGGTCAAGATAATTGTCTGTCCTCCTCACTGATCAGTCTAGATCTTGATTGTCCTCTGCACCTTCCCGGCCTCCTTCCCTGCCCCTGCTGCCCCTGCTGCCCTCAGTGCTTCCCTCCACAGGAACATCAAATTGATTCGAGCTGTAATTCTAAAGGAAAAATAAAATATGTTATTGTGATCAAATACATGCTGTATTATTCTACACATCACAGGAAAGAAAATACAATGATAAAGGGGTACTTATTTTACTTCCCTCATATTGTACAGCAGGCCTTCTATTTACTATAGCAAATAACTGTATTTTCATCTACGTTTGCTTTGTTCTGAACTGCATAACTACCGGCCCATGCACGGTCTCTTTCCCTGCAAATATGACCTTGTACTGAGTGAACTAATTCCATGTTATGTGTACAGGTAACCTTTTTTCCCCCTTCTAAATGTCTAAACTAGTGAAACTTGTTGGGGGCACTACACACCTTGCCCAGGGACAGTAGTTGAAAAGTATTGGCACAATTCACAGAAATGTTTATCAATGTGTACTGTCCCTGTCAAAATACCTAATAAATAAATCAGCACTGTTGTAGGCTATTCAGGTAAATCAGTTCAGCTTTGTGGAGTGTGATGTAAAATGCTGGTATGTAAGCTTCATAATTAGAAAACAATGTTGAGCAAATTAGTCTCTAATAATGATATACTGCTATTGGAATATGCTACTTAGCAGATTAATAAAACAGGCTAAACCCCAGTAAATATTCGGTGGATTAGGCTGTTTTAGTTAGAAGGTAATGTCAGAGCCATTTGATTATTAGTTTATTAGCTTGAGACATTTTAGTACTTTTTTGACCAACTAATAGGGTGTTTGGTGTGATTCTTATTTTTTTAGCTTATACAAAGTAATAACTTATTCATGAACGCATTTCCATTATAATCCAATCATAACACAAAACAGGTAGAAATGGTGAAAAACGTTTTCCCCTACTACCCCCGTTTTTCCTCTCAAACATTAATATGTAGTTTACTCAAATCCAAATTCCATTCACATATTCAAAATAACTTACAGATTTATAACTTTCTTACCTCTGTAGACATTACGAGTCTAAACAAAAGATTTGTGTAATCGCTGTCGCTGTTGTGTTCTGAACTGCTCGTGCTCGTGCAAGCGTGCGCGTGTTCCATGAGCGTGCACAACTCTGGATGCAATTCCGCTTGTTGCCAAAGGGGTCATAGTTCTGCAAGAACTCATAGACTTGCGTTGTGCACCTTTAAAACAGTATGGCAAAAAAAAAAAAAAACAGTTCACAGGTTTTAGACTGAGGAGAATCAACACAAATGTGCAATGGAACAAAAATACTTTGGATAGTATTTCTCTTAGGGCGTTTTCACACAGGCTCTAGTTAGGTCGACCTAAAGGGACTTTTGTGTGGCTTTTCTATTGCGTTCTCGTCACATTTTTGCAATTTTTGGTTGAGTTTTTGTCCGTTTTCTGTTGCACTTTCATCGCTTTTGTTTGTCACTGTTTTGCCGCTTTTTTTGGGTCACTTTTTGACGGCTTTTTGTTGAGTTTTCATCCTTGTTTTCTTCTCGTTTTTCGTCTTCATTTTGACCCTTTTTTTTTCAAAGAAGCTGTTAGATTTGGGTAACGCCAAACTGGAGAAAATGTGCTCAGTTCAGGTGAGAGCCAAGAGGTTAACATGCACTGTCCTGACCAAATAAACACATTATTCTGATGTTGTACCCATTCTTCACATCATTTATTGTTATGTGAAAGTAATTAATGATAGAAAGTTTGCTATATTTGTTTTAATACAGTATTTGTCAGTAATCTACAGAAGTTTCATTTCAATTTTTCCTGTTCACCCGGAGCGTCTGGCCTTAATTCCCAGGTCTGAGCTGACGGAGGGTTTCTGCGTGGTGTTGATGGAGCTTCATTGTTTTGTTGTTGGTGCAGTTTGTGAGCGGGCCTTTGGGAGATGGGGCTGAGCAGGGGGGGGGGGGGGATGATGGCATCACTGTCAGGCCCGCGGATACTGTCAGAGTGCAGGTGAGTGTCTGCTCCGCGGTAATGCGCAGATTATCAGGGCCGCTGCACGCTAACGCCTGTCTCCTGTCTGTGCTGATGCATCGACGGCTCGCGGCGCCGCTTTTATATTGCGCTTCAGAGCCGGGAGGAGACGCTAAGCAAAAGGTTGAGAGTGAAGGCAGAATGAGCCGTCTGTGTTCAGATCGATTCAGACGCAGTCACGTTCGAGAGACGACGAGAAGCACCGAACGAAGACACAAGGAGCACACTCCTCACCGACAGGCCTCCTCTGGTCAGGGGTCGGTCCTCAAACTCTAACACAGACCTGGGCAAATTACGATTCAGTCGCCCCACAACTTGTAGGGCATAAATTCCTGAGTATGTCAAAACAAAAAGTAAGTCTCTAGCTCATTGCTTTGCGGAGTTATGATTTTTAAAAAGGGGGGTATTTTGTAAAATTGACTTTTTCAAGCTTTATATCATGTTATTATGTCATTCCCTCATTAAACACATGCCTGGAGTGTTGCCTTGGCTCATTCACATATTTTTGAGTAATCAGTAAAAACTTAGACGGCAGCCATTTTAGGTGTAGCTATGCCTCAGTCCTCCTAGGAACGCCCCCACCTCCTGGAGACGCCTCTGGACCTTTCGTCACCAGCCAAGCCACCAACCACTGCTCCTCAGCTCAGCAGAGCCCCTCCCCGCACAGTAGTGTTGTTTAGATGCCACAGCAGTGTGCTGAAGGGGGCGTGTCGGAAAGCTTCTTAAAGAGACAGAGGCCTATTCAAGACGTTCAGTACAGCCATTTTGAGAGAGCAATTTTATTCAAGGCAGTTATTTTAATTTACTGCATATACAGACCAACAGAAGGTTACGTCATCATTGTAGTATGCTATAGACTGGTGCTATGTGATTGAAAAAGCATAATACCCCCCTTTAAAGAAATGACCAGAATGCTCACTCCAGCCACTAGGGGCTGTTTAAATAAAAATAGAAGGAAAGAAATCCACACGTGTCCAGCAGAGGGCACTGACATGATAGATCAGGATATAAACAACACATTGGCTACAGTCCTGTCAGGCTCATTATTATTCATTTATTGAACAAGTTTCCTCAATAGTATTTTCCCAATCAAAACATTATTATTTTGGAGCTTTTGTTTATGGACTCCGGCAATACACTCTCCTTTTGGCCTCTAGGGAAATTTACTTGGAGACCCCTGCTAAGTTTGAAGGAAGCACAGAGGTGCTTTCAGTGCGATGGTAGAAGTTAATGAAGTTGAATAACCTGAATAACCATGCACACATGGATGTCCTTGGCTTGATATGGCTAAATATTTACAGAAAATAATAGTCCTACTAAATATCAGTATCAGATATTCAAAATACACAAGTGTGTAATGTACAATAGGATAAAGTTGCAGAATAAGTTATTGTTGAGTTATTGTTGATGCGGCCCTCCGACTTAATTCAGGCTTCTTATGTGGCCCCTTATGAAAATGAATTGCTCACCGCTGCTCTAACAGGAACTTTTGGGTCGCAGTCTTTTGATAAATTCTGGTTATCCATTTAGGGCCAGCAGCTAGCCCCAGAGCAGACCCCAAAACGGTGCCATGCCATTGGTCGCACAACCCACAAGCCCGACGTCTCATTATTCCAAAGATTTACCATTGAGCAGGGGTGCCATTAGTCCAACATCTCTTTAGTCACCCCTACTCAATGGGACATTTCGGTGTAATGAGATGTCGGACAAATGGGCCAAAGCCCCACAAAACGAACACTGGATGAAGGTTGTTAAAGATGTTAAATATATTTCACAGTTACATCAATGAAGTGAGAAGTTGCAGTTAGTTTCTGGATGGTTTTAAATACTTCAAAACATTATGAAATGTTGCTTAAAAATAGAACGTTCAGGTTTTTAAGAGCAGGCTCAAGACCCACCTTTTTAGCTTAGCTTTTAGCTGATATCTGTTTATTTATGTTAGTCCCATTTATTTATTTATCTATCTATTTATTAACCTTGAAAACTTGATATTTATTAATATTTGATATTTATTTCTAGCTTCTTACTGGTTTCTTACTGTGTTTTTAAACTTTTTATACTGCTTGGCTGGCTGTGTGGGTGCTGTCCTGTGGGTGCCCAGGTGGAGGTGTGGTGTCTCCTATGGGGACCCTTGTGTCGGTGCCCGGGCGGCCATGGCTGGTGTGCTGCTCCCGGGGAGGACGGCTCCTCTGATGGGACCTTATGTGTTTCTGTGTGTGTGAGTGTAGAGTAAAGGGTAGAGGGTGTAGGTGTGTGTGTGTGTGTGTGTGCGCGTGTGTGTGTGTGTGTGTGTGTGTATGTGTGTGTGAGTGTAGAGTAAAGGGTAGGGGGTGTAGGTGTGTGTGTGTGTGTGTGTGGTGTGTGTGTGTGTGTGTGGAGAGAGTGTAGAGTAAAGGGTAGGGGTGTAGGTGTGTGTGTGTGTGGTGTGTGTGTGTGTGTGTGTGTGTGTGTGTGTGTGTGTGTGAGAGTGTAGAGTAAAGGGTAGGGGTGTAGGTGTGTGTGTGTGTGTGTGTGTGTGTGAGAGTGTAGAGTAAAGGGTAGGGGGTGTGTGTGTGGTGTGTGTGTGTGTGTGTGTGTGTGTGTGAGTGTGTGTGTGAGTGTAGAGTAAAGGGTAGGGGTGTAGGTGTGTGTGTGTGTGCGTGTGGTGTGCGTGTGTGTGTGTGTGTGTGTGTGTGTGTGTGTGTGTGTGTGTGTGAGTGTAGAGTAAAGGGTAGGGGGTGTAGGTGTGTGTGTGTGTGTGTGTGGTGTGTGTGTGTGTGTGTGAGTGTGTGTGTGAGTGTAGAGTAAAGGGTAGGGGTGTAGGTGTGTGTGTGTGTGCGTGTGCGTGTGTGTGTGTGTGTGTGTGTGTGTGTGTGTGTGTGAGTGTAGAGTAAAGGGTAGGGGGTGTAGGTGTGTGTGTGTGTGTGTGTGTGTGTGTGTGTGTGTGTGTGTGTGTGTGTGTGTGTGTGTGAGAGAGAGTGTAGAGTAAAGGGTAGGGTGGGTTTGTTTACATGAAAATGAGTACATTTTATGATAACACACCTTCACTATCAGGACTCTGAGAAATATGAGGACATTTCCGGGTCCTCATTTTTCCAAGCTTACCACAGTGTTGTAGAGCACCCAAAATAGCCCTAAAACTTAAAATCTCACTTGTCCTGAAAGTTCACAATTTTCGAAATAAAGTGTGTGTGTGTGTATTTAATTTTTTGCTCACCTTCAATACGCCAACTAGTGGTCACATTTGGTACTCACACACACTTTCACACACTTGGTCACGTGACTCCTAACTACGTCCTCACATCTCTTATTTATGTCATACACACACACAATGTTTTAAGCTAGTTAGCATGACAAATCAATATTACTTAATAACGTATACCTTCTAATTAATAATTCTAATTATTAATAAAATGCATTCCAAATAAAAGTTGATCTTAGTCACCAGTCTACCTATACATGTGTAAAATATTCCTCCACAGATCATTTCATTTACTTTAGCCAATGCTAACAACTAGCTAAATGGTAGCTAGGCAGGCTAAACTAGCAATTTTGCTAGCTAAGCCATCCACATGTGCCATGTGGATAATTTTCAGAGCACAGCTGCAAGGATTACAAGGTAAGTCACTGATTTCTCACTGATTTCTCTCGATTTTAACACAATATACTTTCTGGAATTTTGTTGTGTTGCTTAGCTGTGCTTTTCTTTTACAAATTCGAACAAAGAACCACTTTTTTTCTTTATTTGTAGTCAATCATTCTCTCTTCAGATCAGTCATCTTACAATATTATGTTAGTACAGTGGTCCCTCGTTTATCGCGGGGGTTACGTTCTAAAAACAACCCGCAATAAACAAAAATCCGCGAAGTAGACAGCTTTATTTTTTACAATGATTATATATGTTTTAAGTCAGTAAAACCCTCACCACACACTTTATACACTTGTCACTAGTTCACACGGGTTCTCCAGCGGCGTCGCCAGGCTATTTTTACCGGGGCTTCAGCCCCGGATGTTTTCATTCTAGCCCCCGAATCAAATTTGATGGCCAGATTTGGGTTCTTTTGGCCGCAAAATTACGTCTGTTGCATTGTGCGCTCTGCTCCAAAAAACGTCCTTTCCTCGTGTCCCGACCCATCCTCACAGCGATGCTCTTGACCAGCACAGAGCAGAATGAGATGGTGATCACTGATCATAGTTTGAAAGTCATTTTTCAGACGCAGATGAATCGGCGAGACGCGTCTTTCCCCTCTCTCTCTGTGCCTTCGCTCTCCGCTGTGACCACGGCCTCAAAGAACACTGCTGCCCGCTACCCACTAACTTTCTTATGTGCTCCCTTTAGTGTCAATATGCAAACACTTTTACATTACACCACAGAGCTACGCAAAGACACGTTTGGCTTACTTCTTTCAAGCTTCATTTTATTATTCAACACCGGAACTTCACAACTTCCAAGCATTAGTTGCCTTGCGCCATCTATCGGTAAACATACTGAGGCTCATACATAACATTTCTGATAGGGCAACTGAACATATATTTGCTGATGTTTGTTTGATGTTTTGCCTGATGAACAGAGAGTTCATGCCTGTGCGTAAAGTCTGCTCTGATAGCTGGCGCGTTGGCACATGTTTCTTTTACTCCTCTTTCTCATCGTTTTCATTAAATAGGGCCTACAGGCTGTATTTTTGTCAAATGCATTAATAAAACAGCGACGCAAATATTGGTCAATGCCATTCAATCACAGTGGCCTCAGTCCGAGCGTTTGATGGCCGAAGCACGTGCGTAATGAGCGTAAAGCAGGCGGCGGCACTGGGAGAGGAGGAGAGAGCACGCCCCGTGCGCGAAATTTTGTATCGGCCCACCCGCTTTACTCGCTGCCCCACTCACACATTAGACCCTGGCGCCGCTATTGTCTAAGTGTAAAAGGCTCTGACACATGTCACGGTTAGGTTGTACAGTTGAGAACAATTGAGTGAAATGTTGGGCGAAAACGTCCGAGACACAATGCGAAAGCCCGCGAATAAAAAACATAAAACGTGATTCTGGACTTACCGGTGAAAGTAACATACATGATCATGGCCTCAGTAAATTTCCTCTCTAAGCGTCGAGTAAACCCAAGAAATGGGTCCTGATAAACTTGATTAATCCATCAAAGGATAATACAATCCACAAAGAAAACAATCCAGTAAACCTTGAATCCGTCACCTATCGCAAAGTATTCTCTCCAACCCAAGCGCTGCAGCTTAGAATAGAGAGAGAGGGACGCGAACAAAAAATCAGGACGATTGGAACAAGTGTGGCCTCCAATCATATTGAAATGAAGACGTGTCAGCCAGGCCGTTTTTGTTCTATTCCCTCATGCCGCACGACCTGTGATCTGTGAGCGTGGCCGACAACCCACACTAACGTTCATGAGATGCGAGAATGATAAACGCGTTTAGATCGGGTTTTTTTCATATTTAGCAATTAATAATTAATACTATAATAGCCAAACCAAGTTAATTATATTATTTAAGAACACAATAAATAGTGAGTAAATAATATAATAAAGGTACAAATAGGCTAAGCCTACAAATTATGCCAGTCCTTAAGAATTTGACCTCCCAAATAACTATTATTGGCAAACATAAAGCTGTGATCTAAACTGAGTATCTGTTGAAATTCAAAATAATTCATCACATTATAATTTCACTAAGAATATGCTGTTTATAATTTAACGACAAGGGTGCACAAACAGAAAGACAATGCTCTAAACATGGGTACATGGCTAAATCCTTAATTAAAGATCATTTTTTTAATTAGCCTATATTCATTATCTTATTATTATTAATTATTATTAAAATCAAAATAAGGGGAGGTGGAAAATTGTTTGGGAGTATACAAAATGCGGACCAGGGTTTAGGAATTAAAAAATAAAGCACTATCTCTTCTTACAAGATTTGTTTGATTAAGAAACAGAGCAAACAGGCCTTGCAGCACAGAGTAAGAGCACAGAGTCAGAGCACAAGTCAGAACACCATTAACAAACAATTAATCACTCCTCAAAATCTGTTCAGACTACCAAAAATTCACCAGAAATGCAGGAAATTGGGTGTTTATTCTTTTCAAAAATTCCTGGGGGAGGACCTCCAGATCCCCGTTATTTGGTGGAGTTACACGAACACAGCTGGGCGCTGAGCCCCGAATCTTTTCAAACTCTAAATGCCCCTGGTTCTCCCTTTGCCTGTGTCACTCGTGTGATTTTATTTGTCTAATAAGTAGGGATGGGCGGATCGATACAAAAATGTCGCTATTTAGATCCAGGCGGCTCTTTTAAAGGATCGATCCTCAAGCTCAAATATTGATACTTTAATTTAAATTAATATTTATGTATTTTCTGATATATTACTATAATTTGGTGCGCAAAAACAGCTTTTGCTCCTTCTGCCTTCTGCCCTTCAGCAGCACCGGCGTATGCCCCGCCCCCTTTTCTCCTGCACGTGCTGCATCTGCGCTCTCCCCATGCTCTCTCTGCGTCCACAGTAAACAGAACAAGCATGGCCCTGCGCGGCAAAAAAGAGAACTATGGAGCTATTTTAGCCTAACAGGGAGGAGACACGATGCAGAGCGGGTGAAGAGACAGTCGAATGTTCTGTGCATGTGAAGTGTCCAGCTAGATTATTAACAGATGAGTAGGGCGTTTGCTAGCCTAGTTTTTTTTTTTTTTTGGAGAAGTTTTCATATAATCAGTCATCTACAGCAGTCAGGTAGGGAACATGGCATGTCATTTGCAACAAGTTAAAAACGGTAAACTTCGCACATCTCTTGGTTGAAACAGGTGCGTAAGAGAGGGCATAAAAGCCAAACGTAAAGCAGGAAAGAACTCTCGCACACTGTATACTTGCAACACCCGTGTTCCTTTATTTGAGCGTTTCGGCCTGTGGCCTTCGTCAAGCAACAAGTTAAAATAGACCATTCATCTGGTGAAGGCAGCCATGGTGAGTGTATGATTATGATTATTATAAGTGTTTGCTCAAGTGCAAAATAAGTCACACATTTTTCATTTTGCACTTGTATTAAGCACCTTTTTAAATGGCTCTTTTTGTTGTTCATGTAATCCAGAATATAGAAGACTGTTTTGTTCAGCTGTTGATGCAACATGAAAAAAAAAAAAATACTTCCGGTGTCGGTATCGGATCGATATCAACTTTTTTGCCCCAGGTATTACTTGGTATCGGATCGAATCCAAAATTACTGGTATCACCCATCCCTACTTATAAGACTTTTAGATTCACATTTTTACAGACGTGGGGATGGAAACATCATGAGCTGCTCTCGTCTCCGCTGTGCGCTTGTTCAAACTAAGAGACAATCGTAGCTACGACCAAAGTTTTATCGTCACAGTTTCAGGCTTCAGAAGGCGAGTGTTTAGCTCAGGCGAGCGCCACATGCTAGCGGTGTTTATTTTTGCGGAAAAGTTCATAGAACGTGAATGTAGATTTGGACCTGCTCATGCCCGGCCTGTGCTGCTGTGACACTGCGGCGTGTAGTGTGTGCGCTCATGTGTTGACGGGACACACACAGATCCTCTATGCAACGAGAGAGGCTCACTCTGCGACTAGCCAATCAGGACGCACAATACAATACCGTATGGCGTAAAATTGTGCTAAAAATAAATCCGCGAGGACGCGAAAGGTGAACTGCGTTATAGCGAGAGACCACTGTAATAGAAGCCTACGTATAACCAGTGTTAAAATTTAACATATTTTACATTTTGTTTTGGTCTTTTAATGAAAATGTAATTTTAATGTTAGTCAAGATTTAGTCAAATCATTCTTTTCAGTTATAGTCTAGTCTACTAAAATGTCTTGCAAATTAAGTGAACTAAATCTAAAATGAATTTAGTCAACTTAAGGCAAGACACTGCAGGTGAAAAGGGATTTTTTTTTTTTTTGATTTACAGATATCAATTTGAAACTTTTGGTGTAGATTACTGGCATAAATGTGAGAAGAAAATATATTGCAAGTTTTCTGTCATTTAATGTTATCATATAAAAAAGTAAATTTGTGGGAAAACATTCAATAAGTGCAATATTTAAACATGTTTGTTTCCAGGTGAAAGCTTTGATTTTTTGTTTTGTTGTGCCTATTGTGTCTCCCCTTAAAAATCATTATTTATCATATTTAATCAATTTCCACAGCTTTGCAAATCTTCTCCCACAAAAGCAAAGTTCTACACTTGTTCCTTTGACAGAGGATTTAAAAGATATAACATAGATATAACACTTTTTCAAACTGTGTCTCAGAGGTTCAGGTGTTTTTAGTCCTTAATTTTTTATTCTGTTTTATTATAGTCGACATGAATGGATGTAGATAGTAGTCTTAGTCTTTGTCTACTTTTAGTTTACTTTGACTCAAATGATGATGAAATACAAAAGTAACACTACCTTTTACCATGAATAAGTTAACTTGAGATGAAATGCTAAATAATACTTTTTTTTTTTAATCAAGTGTCCGTCTGACTTTTTATCATCTTTTGTGTTGCAGTTGTAACTTTTTGTGTTGCATAGACAAGGATGACAAGGAGAGTGAGATTAAGACCTGAATGAATGAAACCATTCAATTTATTTTATCTAAAAGAGACAAGCCCTGCTTGGAGACCCTATGGATCAATGAATTTAAAGGTGAGCTTTTAGTTTCCTATTGTTGAACAACTCTACTCTGACTCTCCCCTTGCACTGTCAATAGGCAGACACTCTTTTTTTTATTGGTTTATTTGGTAGGGACAGTGCAAGTTAATGAACAAGCCACACCGGATTGTAGCCTTGGGCTAATTTCCATCTGTCGTCCCCCATACGCACTCTCAAACACACTCTCATACATCCTGACTGATCTTTGGCTTAACATTAGGCTTTATTTGCCACCAAGAACAGATGGATTTGTTTTACAGAACTGAAACACATCAGGTGAGTATATCTGCACATTGACAACAAAACTAGCACTTTTTCAGAATGTAGTAGGCTTAAGAAACAACCTTCTGAATTTAACAGAACATCCCAACCTTCAAAATAATGACTGTATTTTTCTTTATCCAAATTCTGTTTCTCTTAATGGTTGATTGAATATCAGCTTATTTAGGAAGCTGTTTATCAATGGGTATGGCTTTCTTTTATACACATAGGCCCACTGTCATTACAAGAGGAGTTTTAAACTTCCTTTGAAATCAACAAGATAACCTAATGTCAGGATCATTAACTTTTTATGTGTGAGGTCGTCAGGTCCTCATTTTGTTCGAGCTTGGGTCAGGCAGAAGTGTGTGTCAGAGCGGGTCATTTTATGTGCCAGACTAAATTGCGTCCGTCATCAGGTCCTCATTTTGCTTTTTTGTCAGACTTAGTCTGTGTAAGGGCAGGTCCTCGTTTGGTTCTATATAGTGCTAGACTAAAGTGTGTGTCAGGCTAAAATTACTCATATTGTTCTTGCGTATATTATGAGCTAACAGGAGGCTTAATTTGCAACAAAGAATAGATGAATGATTTGTTTTACAGAACTGAAACAAAGCAGGTGTGTATATTCCCACATTGACAACAAAACCAGAACTTTATTCAGAAAGCAGTAAGCTTAAGAAACAACCCTTTGAATTGAACAGAACCTCCCAACCTTCAAAATATATAATACATTTTTCTTTATCCAAATTCTGTTTCTCTCAATGGTTGGTTATCAGTCTATTTGTGTAGCTGCTTATCAAAGGGAATAGTTCATTTATATAGTGGTAGACCCACATGAGGGGTTTTAAGCATTTTCAGTCAACAATAAGATGATTTTGATGTCAGGATGATTGACTGTTTATATGTGAGGTTTCAGGTCCTCATTTTACCCTAGCTTGTGTCAGACCAAAGTGTGTGTCACATTAGGTCATTGTTTTGTTCTGGATTGTTTGACTAAAGGGTGTGTCTGACTTAAGAATATCCTTTTCTTCTTGCTGGTCTTATGATATCATGACACCAACATTAATGAATAAATCAGAGTTACAACTTCATATGTTTTTTTAATAAGCATAATATTCTGACAGTTTGTCCTAAATATTGTTACAGAAGTCAAGTGCCAGGGTCAAAGCGCAAAGTCCAGGAGATCCTGAAGAGAGTAATGGAGCCTCCTCACCATGCCCAAAGGTCAGTATCTTTTTATTTATTTTATTTTATTTTATTTTGTGTGACCAAAATGTGTGTAACGTCAGGTCCTAGTTTGTGTCAGACTAAAAAGTGTGTGTCAGATTAGGTCTTTGTTTTGTTCTTGATTGTTAGACTAAAGTGTGTGTGTGTTGTGTGTCTGACTTAAGAGTCTTAAGAGTATCCACCAACATTAATGAACAAATCAGAGTTACATTTAATGTGTTTTTTTACTAGGCAGAATATTCTGACCATTTGTCCTTAAATATTGTTACAGAAGTCAAGTGCCAGGGTAGTAACTCAAAGTCCAAGACATCGTGAAGGAATCAGCAGCTCATCCTCACTGTGCCAACAGGTAATAATGTTTTTTTGTTGTTCTTTAGCTTAACATTAGGCTTTATTTGCCACCAAGAACAGATGGATTTGTTTTACAGAACTGAAACAAATCAGGTGAGTATATCTGCACATTGACAACAAAACTAGCACTTTTTCAGAATGTAGTAGGCTTAAGAAACAACCTTCTGAATTTAACAGAAGATCCCAACCTTCAAATAATGACTGTATTTTTCTTGATCCAAATTCTGTTTCTCTTAATGGTTGATTGAATATCAGCTTATTTAGGAAGCTGTTTATCAATGGCTATGGTTTTCTTTTATCCACATAGGCCCACTGTCATTACAAGAGGAGTTTTAAACTTCCTTTGAAATCAACAAGATAACCCTAATGTCAGGATCAGCAACTTTTTATGTGTGAGGTCGTCAGGTCCTCATTTTGTTCGAGCTTGGGTCAGGCAGAAGTGTGTGTCAGATCGGGTCATTTTATGTGCCAGACTAAATTGCGTCCGTCATCAGGTCCTCATTTTGCTTTTTTGTCAGACTTAGTCTGTGTGAGGGCAGGTCCTCGTTTGGTTCTATATAGTGCTAGACTAAAGTGTGTGTCAGGCTAAAATTACTCATATTGTTCTTGCGTGTATTATGAGCTAACAGGAGGCTTAATTTGCAACAAAGAATAGATGAAGGATTTGTTTTACAGAACTGAAACAAAGCAGGTGTGTATATTCCCACATTGACAACAAAACCAGAACTTTATTCAGAAAGCAGTAAGCTTAAGAAACAACCCTTTGAATTGAACAGAACCTCCCAACCTTCAAAATATATAATACATTTTTCTTTATCCAAATTCTGTTTCTCTCAATGGTTGGTTATCAGTCTATTTGTGTAGCTGCTTATCAAAGGGAATAGTTCATTTATATAGTGGTAGACCCACATGAGGGGTTTTAAGCATTTTCAGTCAACAATAAGATGATTTTGATGTCAGGATGACTGACTGTTTATATGTGAGGTTTTCAGGTCCTCATTTTACCCTAGCTTGTGTCAGACCAAAGTGTGTGTCACATTAGGTCTTTGTTTTGTTCTTGATTGTTTGACTAAAGGGTGTGTCTGACTTAAGAATATCCTTTTCTTCTTGCTGGTCTTATGATATCATGACACCAACATTAATGAACAAATCAGAGTTACAACTTCATATGTTTTTTAATAAGCATAATATTCTGACAGTTTGTCCTAAATATTGTTACAGAAGTCAAGTGCCAGGGTCAAAGCGCAAAGTCCAGGAGATCCTGAAGAGACTAATGGAGCCTCCTCACCATGCCCAAAGGTCAGTATCTTTTTATTTATTTTATTTTATTTTATTTTGTGTGACCAAAATGTGTGTAACGTCAGGTCCTAGTTTGTGTCAGACTAAAAAGTGTGTGTCAGATTAGGTCTTTGTTTGTTCTTGATTGTTAGACTAAAGTGTGTGTGTGTGTGTGTGTGTCTGACTTAAGAGTCTTAAGAGTATCCACCAACATTAATGAACAAATCAGAGTTACATTTAATGTGTTTTTTACTAGGCAGAATATTCTGACCATTTGTCCTAAATATTGTTACAGAAGTCAAGTGCCAGGGTAGTAACTCAAAGTCCAAGACATCGTGAAGGAATCAGCAGCTCATCCTCACTGTGCCAACAGGTAATAATGTTTTTTTGTTGTTCTTTAGCTTAACATTAGGCTTTATTTGCCACCAAGAACAGATGGATTTGTTTTACAGAACTGAAACAAATCAGGTGAGTATATCTGCACATTGACAACAAAACTAGCACTTTTTCAGAATGTAGTAGGCTTAAGAAACAACCTTCTGAATTTAACAGAAGATCCCAACCTTCAAAATAATGACTGTATTTTTCTTGATCCAAATTCGTTTCTCTTAATGGTTGATTGAATATCAGCTTATTTAGGAAGCTGTTTATCAATGGCTATGGTTTTCTTTTATCACATAGGCCCACTGTCATTACAAGAGGAGTTTTAAACTTCCTTTGAAATCAACAAGATAACCCTAATGTCAGGATCAGCAACTTTTTATGTGTGAGGTCGTCAGGTCCTCATTTTGTTCGAGCTTGGGTCAGGCAGAAGTGTGTGTCAGATCGGGTCATTTTATGTGCCAGACTAAATTGCGTCCGTCATCAGGTCCTCATTTTGCTTTTTTGTCAGACTTAGTCTGTGTGAGGGCAGGTCCTCGTTTGGTTCTATATAGTGCTAGACTAAAGTGTGTGTCAGGCTAAAATTACTCATATTGTTCTTGCGTGTATTATGAGCTAACAGGAGGCTTAATTTGCAACAAAGAATAGATGAAGGATTTGTTTTACAGAACTGAAACAAAGCAGGTGTGTATATTCCCACATTGACAACAAAACCAGAACTTTATTCAGAAAGCAGTAAGCTTAAGAAACAACCCTTTGAATTGAACAGAACCTCCCAACCTTCAAAATATATAATACATTTTTCTTTATCCAAATTCTGTTTCTCTCAATGGTTGGTTATCAGTCTATTTGTGTAGCTGCTTATCAAAGGGAATAGTTCATTTATATAGTGGTAGACCCACATGAGGGGTTTTAAGCATTTTCAGTCAACAATAAGATGATTTTGATGTCAGGATGATGACTGTTTATATGTGAGGTTTTCAGGTCCTCATTTTACCCTAGCTTGTGTCAGACCAAAGTGTGTGTCACATTAGGTCTTTGTTTTGTTCTGATTGTTTGACTAAAGGGTGTGTCTGACTTAAGAATATCCTTTTCTTCTTGCTGGTCTTATGATATCATGACACCAACATTAATGAACAAATCAGAGTTACAACTTCATATGTTTTTTTAATAAGCATAATATTCTGACAGTTTGTCCTAAATATTGTTACAGAAGTCAAGTGCCAGGGTCAAAGCGCAAAGTCCAGGAGATCCTGAAGAGACTAATGGAGCCTCCTCACCATGCCCAAAGGTCAGTATCTTTTTATTTATTTATTTTATTTTATTTTATTTTGTGTGACCAAAATGTGTGTAACGTCAGTCCTAGTTTGTGTCAGACTAAAAAGTGTGTGTCAGATTAGGTCTTTGTTTTGTTCTTGATTGTTAGACTAAAGTGTGTGTGTGTGTGTGTCTGACTTAAGAGTCTTAAGAGTATCCACCAACATTAATGAACAAATCAGAGTTACATTTAATGTGTTTTTTTACTAGGCAGAATATTCTGACCATTTGTCCTAAATATTGTTACAGAAGTCAAGTGCCAGGGTAGTAACTCAAAGTCCAAGACATCGTGAAGGAATCAGCAGCTCATCCTCACTGTGCCAACAGGTAATAATGTTTTTTGTTGTTCTTTAGCTTAACATTAGGCTTTATTTGCCACCAAGAACAGATGGATTTGTTTTACAGAACTGAAACAAATCAGGTGAGTATATCTGCACATTGACAACAAAACTAGCACTTTTTCAGAATGTAGTAGGCTTAAGAAACAACCTTCTGAATTTAACAGAAGATCCCAACCTTCAAAATAATGACTGTATTTTTCTTGATCCAAATTCTGTTTCTCTTAATGGTTGATTGAATATCAGCTTATTTAGGAAGCTGTTTATCATGGCTATGGTTTTCTTTTATCCACATAGGCCCACTGTCATTACAAGAGGAGTTTTAAACTTCCTTTGAAATCACAAGATAACCCTAATGTCAGGATCAGCAACTTTTTATGTGTGAGGTCGTCAGGTCCTCATTTTGTTCGAGCTTGGGTCAGGCAGAAGTGTGTGTCAGAGCGGGTCATTTTATGTGCCAGACTAAATTGCGTCCGTCATCAGGTCCTCATTTGCTTTTTTGTCAGACTTAGTCTGTGTGAGGGCAGGTCCTCGTTTGGTTCTATATAGTGCTAGACTAAAGTGTGTGTCAGGCTAAAATTACTCATATTGTTCTTGCGTGTATTATGAGCTAACAGGAGGCTTAATTTGCAACAAAGAATAATGAAGGATTTGTTTTACAGAACTGAAACAAAGCAGGTGTGTATATTCCCACATTGACAACAAAACCAGAACTTTATTCAGAAAGCAGTAAGCTTAAGAAACAACCCTTTGAATTGAACAGAACCTCCCAACCTTCAAAATATATAATACATTTTTCTTTATCCAAATTCTGTTTCTCTCAATGGTTGGTTATCAGTCTATTTGTGTAGCTGCTTATCAAAGGGAATAGTTCATTTATATAGTGGTAGACCCACATGAGGGGTTTTAAGCATTTTCAGTCACAATAAGATGATTTTGATGTCAGGATGACTGACTGTTTATATGTGAGGTTTTCAGGTCCTCATTTTACCCTAGCTTGTGTCAGACCAAAGTGTGTGTCACATTAGGTCTTTGTTTTGTTCTTGATTGTTTGACTAAAGGGTGTGTCTGACTTAAGAATATCCTTTTCTCTTGCTGGTCTTATGATATCATGACACCAACATTAATGAACAAATCAGAGTTACAACTTCATATGTTTTTTTAATAAGCATAATATTCTGACAGTTTGTCCTAAATATTGTTACAGAAGTCAAGTGCAGGGTCAAAGCGCAAAGTCCAGGAGATCCTGAAGAGACTAATGGAGCCTCTCACCATGCCCAAAGGTCAGTATCTTTTTATTTATTTTATTTTATTTTATTTTATTTTGTGTGACCAAAATGTGTGTAACGTCAGGTCCTAGTTTGTGTCAGACTAAAAGTGTGTGTCAGATTAGGTCTTTGTTTTGTTCTTGATTGTTAGACTAAAGTGTGTGTGTGTGTGTGTGTGTGTCTGACTTAAGAGTCTTAAGAGTATCCACCAACATTAATGAACAAATCAGAGTTACATTTAATGTGTTTTTTTACTAGGCAGAATATTCTGACCATTTGTCCTAAATATTGTTACAGAAGTCAAGTGCCAGGGTAGTAACTCAAAGTCCAAGACATCGTGAAGAATCAGCAGCTCATCCTCACTGTGCCAACAGGTAATAATGTTTTTTTGTTGTTCTTTAGCTTAACATTAGGCTTTATTTGCCACCAAGAACAGATGGATTAGTTTTACAGAACTGAAACAAATCAGGTGAGTATATCTGCACATTGACAACAAAACTAGCACTTTTTCAGAATGTAGTAGGCTTAAGAAACAACCTTCTGAATTTAACAGAAGATCCCAACCTTCAAAATAATGACTGTATTTTTCTTTATCCAAATTCTGTTTCTCTAATGGTTGATTGAATATCAGCTTATTTAGGAAGCTGTTTATCAATGGCTATGGTTTCTTTTATACACATAGGCCACTGTCATTACAAGAGGAGTTTTAAACTTCCTTTGAAATCAACAAGATAACCCTAATGTCAGGATCAGCAACTTTTTATCTGTGAGGTCGTCAGGTCCTCATTTTGTTCGAGCTTGGGTCAGGCAGAAGTGTGTGTCAGAGCGGGTCATTTTATGTGCCAGACTAAATTGCGTCCGTCATCAGGTCCTCATTTTGCTTTTTTGTCAGACTTAGTCTGTGTAAGGGCAGGTCCTCGTTTGGTTCTATATAGTGCTAGACTAAAGTGTGTGTCAGGCTAAAATTACTCATATTGTTCTTGCGTGTATTATGAGCTAACAGGAGGCTTAATTTGCAACAAAGAATAGATGAAGGATTTGTTTTACAGAGCTGAAACAAAGCAGGTGTGTATATTCCCACATTGACAACAAAACCAGAACTTTATTCAGAAAGCAGTAAGCTTAAGAAACAACCCTTTGAATTGAACAGAACCTCCCAACCTTCAAAATATATAATACATTTTTCTTTATCCAAATTCTGTTTCTCTCAATGGTTGGTTATCAGTCTATTTGTGTAGCTGCTTATCAAAGGGAATAGTTCATTTATATAGTGGTAGACCCACATGAGGGGTTTTAAGCATTTTCAGTCAACAATAAGATGATTTTGATGTCAGGATGACTGACTGTTTATATGTGAGGTTTTCAGGTCCTCATTTTACCCTAGCTTGTGTCAGACCAAAGTGTGTGTCACATTAGGTCTTTGTTTTGTTCTTGATTGTTTGACTAAAGGGTGTGTCTGACTTAAGAATATCCTTTTCTTCTTGCTGGTCTTATGATATCATGACACCAACATTAATGAACAAATCGGAGTTACAACTTCATATGTTTTTTAATAAGCATAATATTCTGACAGTTTGTCCTAAATATTGTTACAGAAGTCAAGTGCCAGGGTCGAAGCTCAAAGTCCAGGAGATCCTGAAGAGACTAATGGAGCCTCCTCACCATGCCCAAAGGTCAGTATCTTTTTGGTTCTAGCTTCTGTCAGACTAAAGTGTGTGTAACGTCATGTCCTAATTTGGTTTTAGCTTCTGTCAGACTAAAGTGTGTGTGTAACGTCATGTCCTAATTTGGTTTTAGCTTCTGTCAGACTAAAGTGTGTGTAACGTCAGGTCCTAATTTGGTTTTAGCTTCTGTCAGACTAAAGTGTGTGTAACGTCAGGTCCTAATTTGGTTTTAGCTTCTGTCAGACTAAAGTGTGTGTAACGTCATGTCCTAATTTGGTTTTAGCTTCTGTCAGACTAAAGTGTGTGTAACGTCATGTCCTAATTTGGTTTTAGCTTCTGTCAGACTAAAGTGTGTGTGTAACGTCAGGTCCTAATTTGGTTTTAGCTTCTGTCAGACTAAAGTGTGTGTAACGTCAGGTCCTAATTTGGTTTTAGCTTCTGTCAGTCTAAAGTGTGTGTAACGTCATGTCCTAATTTGGTTTTAGCTTCTGTCAGACTAAAGTGTGTGTAACGTCATGTCCTATTTGGTTTTAGCTTCTGTCAGACTAAAGTGTGTGTAACGTCATGTCCTAATTTGGTTTTAGCTTCTGTCAGACTAAAGTGTGTGTAACGTCATGTCCTAATTTGGTTTTAGCTTCTGTCAGACTAAAGTGTGTGTAACGTCAGGTCCTAATTTGGTTTTAGCTTCTGTCAGACTAAAGTGTGTGTAACGTCAGGTCCTAATTTGGTTTTAGCTTCTGTCAGACTAAAGTGTGTGTAACGTCAGTCCTAATTTGGTTTTAGCTTCTGTCAGACTAAAGTGTGTGTAACGTCAGGTCCTAATTTGGTTTTAGCTTCTGTCAGACTAAAGTGTGTGTAACGTCATGTCCTAATTTGGTTTTAGCTTCTGTCAGACTAAAGTGTGTGTAACGTCATGTCCTAATTTGGTTTTAGCTTCTGTCAGACTAAGTGTGTGTAGTCGTCCTAATTGTTTAGCTTCTGTCAGACTAAAGTGTGTGTAACGTCATGTCCTAATTTGGTTTAGCTTCTGTCAGACTAAAGTGTGTGTAACGTCATGTCCTAATTTGGTTTTAGCTTCTGTCAGACTAAAGTGTGTGTAACGTCATGTGCTAATTTGGTTTTAGCTTCTGTCAGACTAAAGTGTGTGTAACGTCATGTCTAATTTGGTTTTAGCTTCTGTCAGACTAAAGTGTGTGTAACGTCATGTCCTAATTTGGTTTTAGCTTCTGTCAGGCTAAAGTGTGTGTAACGTCATGTCCTAATTTGGTTTTAGCTTCTGTCAGACTAAAGTGTGTGTAACGTCAGGTCCTAATTTGGTTTTAGCTTCTGTCAGACTAATGTTTAATATTTATTTGGTTTTAGCTCTGTCAGACTAAGTGTGTGTGTAACGTCAGGTCCTAATTTGGTTTTAGCTTCTGTCAGACTAAAGTGTGTGTAACGTCATGGTCCTAATTTGGTTTTAGCTTCTGTCAGACTAAAGTGTGTGTAACGTTCATTTGTTTTGTTCTCCTAATGTTGTTTTATTGGTTTTGCTTGTCAGCTAAAGTGTGTGTAACGTCAGGTCCTAATTTGGTTTTAGCTTCTGTCAGACTAAAGTGTGTGTAACGTCAGGTCCTAATTTGGTTTTAGCTTCTGTCAGACTAAAGTGTGTGTAACGTCAGGTCCTAATTTGGTTTTAGCTTCTGTCAGACTAAAGTGTGTGTAACGTCAGTCCTAATTTGGTTTTAGCTTCTGTCAGACTAAAGTGTGTGTAAGTCATGTCCTAATTTGGTTTTAGCTTCTGTCAGACTAAAGTGTGTGTAACGTCAGGTCCTAATTTGGTTTTTTTCAGACTAAGTGTGTTAAGTAGTCTATTTGTTTTAGCTTCTGTAGACTAAAGTGTGTGTAACGTCAGGTCCTAATTTGGTTTTAGCTTCTGTCAGACTAAAGTGTGTGTAACGTCAGTCCTAATTTGGTTTTAGCTTCTGTCAGACTAAAGTGTGTGGTAACGTCAGTCCTAATTTGGTTTTAGCTTCTGTCAGACTAAAGTGTGTGTAACGTCAGGTCCTAATTTGGTTTTAGCTTCTGTCAGACTAAAGTGTGTGTAACGTCATGTCCTAATTTGGTTTTAGCTTCTGTCAGACTAAAGTGTGTGTAACGTCATGTCCTGATTTGGTTTTAGCTTCTGTCAGACTAAAGTGTGTGTAACGTCATGTCCTAATTTGGTTTTAGCTTCTGTCAGACTAAAGTGTGTGTAACGTCATGTCCTAATTTGGTTTTAGCTTCTGTCAGACTAAAGTGTGTGTAACGTCAGGTCCTAATTTGGTTTTAGCTTCTGTCAGACTAAAGTGTGTGTAACGTCAGGTCCTAATTTGGTTTTAGCTTCTGTCAGACTAAAGTGTGTGTAACGTCATGTCCTAATTTGGTTTTAGCTTCTGTCAGACTAAAGTGTGTGTAACGTCAGGTCCTAATTTGGTTTTAGCTTCTGTCAGACTAAAGTGTGTGTAACGTCAGGTCCTGATTTGGGTTTGTCAGACTAAAGTGTGTGTAACGTCAGGTTAATTTGGTTTTACTTCTTCAGATAAAGTGTGTAACGTCATGTCCTAATTTGGTTTTAGCTTCTGTCAGACTAAAGTGTGTGTAACGTCATGTCCTAATTTGGTTTTAGCTTCTGTCAGACTAAAGTGTGGTGTAACGTCATGTCCTAATTTGGTTTTAGCTTCTGTCAGACTAAAGTGTGTGTAACGTCATGTCCTAATTTGGTTTTAGCTTCTGTCAGACTAAAGTGTGTATAACGTCATGTGCTAATTTGGTTTTAGCTTCTGTCAGACTAAAGTGTGTGTAACGTCATGTGCTAATTTGGTTTTAGCTTCTGTCAGACTAAAGTGTGTGTAACGTCAGTCCTAATTTGGTTTTAGCTTCTGTCAGCTAAAGTGTGTGTAACGTCATGGTCCTAATTTGGTTTTAGCTTCTGTCAGACTAAAGTGTGTGTAACGTCAGTCCTAATTTGGTTTTAGCTTCTGTCAGACTAAAGTGTGTGTGTAACGTCAGGTCCTAATTTGGTTTTAGCTTCTGTCAGACTAAAGTGTGTGTAACGTCAGGTCCTAATTTGGTTTTAGCTTCTGTCAGACTAAAGTGTGTGTAACGTCAGTCCTAATTTGGTTTTAGCTTCTGTCAGACTAAAGTGTGTGTAACGTCAGGTCCTAATTTGGTTTTAGCTTCTGTCAGACTAAAGTGTGTGTAACGTCAGGTCCTAATTTGGTTTTAGCTTCTGTCAGACTAAAGTGTGTGTAACGTCATGTCCTAATTTGGTTTTAGCTTCTGTCAGACTAAAGTGTGTGTAACGTCAGGTCCTAATTTGGTTTTAGCTTCTGTCAGACTAAAGTGTGTGTAACGTCAGGTCCTAATTTGGTTTTAGCTTCTGTCAGACTAAAGTGTGTGTAACGTCATGGTCCTAATTTGGTTTTAGCTTCTGTCAGACTAAAGTGTGTGTAACGTCAGGTCCTAATTTGGTTTTAGCTTCTGTCAGACTAAAGTGTGTGTAACGTCAGGTCCTAATTTGGTTTTAGCTTCTGTCAGACTAAAGTGTGTGTAACGTCAGGTCCTAATTTGGTTTTAGCTTCTGTCAGACTAAAGTGTGTGTAACGTCAGGTCCTAATTTGGTTTTAGCTTCTGTCAGACTAAAGTGTGTGTAACGTCAGGTCCTAATTTGGTTTTAGCTTCTGTCAGGCTAAAGTGTGTGTAACGTCAGGTCCTAATTTGGTTTTAGCTTCTGTCAGACTAAAGTGTGTGTAACGTAGGTCCTATTTGGTTTTAGCTTCTGTCAGCTAGTGTGTGTAACGTCAGGTCCTAATTGGTTTTAGCTCTGTCAGACTAAAGTGTGTGTAACGTCAGGTCCTAATTTGGTTTTAGCTTCTGTCAGACTAAAGTGTGTGTAACGTCAGGTCCTAATTTGGTTTAGCTTCTGTCAGACTAAAGTGTGTGTAACGTCAGGTCCTAATTTGGTTTTAGCTTCTGTCAGACTAAAGTGTGTGTAACGTCAGTCTAATTGGTTAGCTTCTGTCTGGACTAAAGTGTGTGTAACGTCAGGTCCTAATTTTTTTCAGCTTGTGTCAGACTAAAGTGTGTGTAACGTCATGTCCTTAATTTGGTTTTAGGCTTCTGTCAGACTAAGTGTGTGTAACGTCAGGTCCTATTTGGTTTTAGCTTCTCTCAACTAAAGTGTGTGTAACGTCATGTCCTAATTTGGTTTTAGCTTCTGTCAGACTAAAGTGTGTGTAACGTCATGTCCTAATTTGGTTTTAGCTTCTGTCAGACTAAAGTGTGTGTAACGTCATGTCCTAATTTGGTTTTAGCTTCTGTCAGACTAAAGTGTGTGTAACGTCATGTCCTAATTTGGTTTTAGCTTCTGTCAGACTAAAGTGTGTGTAACGTCAGGTCCTAATTTGGTTTTAGCTTCTGTCAGACTAAAGTGTGTGTAACGTCATGTCCTAATTGGTTTTAGCTTCTGTCAGACTAAAGTGTGGTGTAACGTCAGGTCCTAATTTGGTTTTAGCTTCTGTCAGACTAAAGTGTGTGTAACGTCAGTCTAATTTGGTTTGCTTCTTCAGACTAAGTGTGTGTACGTCAGTCTAATTTGGTTTTAGCTTCTGTCAGACTAAAGTGTGTGTAACGTCAGGTCCTAATTTGGTTTTAGCTTCTGTCAGACTAAAGTGTGTGTAACGTCAGGTCCTAATTTGGTTTTAGCTTCTGTCAGACTAAAGTGTGTGTAACGTCAGGTCCTAATTTGGTTTTAGCTTCTCTCAGACTAAAGTGTGTGTAACGTCATGTCCTAATTTGGTTTTAGCTTCTGTCAGACTAAAGTGTGTGTAACGTCATGTCCTAATTTGGTTTTAGCTTCTGTCAGACTAAAGTGTGTGTAACGTCAGGTCCTAATTTGGTTTTAGCTTCTGTCAGACTAAGTGTGGTAACGTCAGGTCCTGATTTGGTTTAGCTCTGTCAGACTAAAGTGTGTGTAACGTCATGTCCTAATTTGGTTTTAGCTTCTGTCAGACTAAAGTGTGTGTAACGTCAGGTCCTGATTTCATCTTTAATAAACACATTCCAATTTATCTCCACAGATCTGGAGTACACCGCACTTTAAGAGGCTGCATCCCACACTTCCTCAAAGGGCTCTAAAAGACAGATTGGTAATTCATAATTTTGTATTCAAATTACACACATAAAACTGTTTGTGAGCATTTTTTGCTTACACATCTTTTTTTTTTAATTTACCACAGATGGAAAAGTGAAATAAAATAAGTGGACTGATGAAGAGGTGAAAAATGGACTGTGACTCTTGTATCCAGGCAGAACCAGTAGCTCTGAAAGACGAAGACTGGGAGGCAGTAAAATACTACATTCACAACAGGATCATTGCTTTGAAAAAAAAAAAAAAAGCTTGAGCGACTGTTACTTGTTTTAGGTTTAGGCTATGTTGACTAAAGTGAAGTCGAGGGTGAACAGTTTCTGTAATCTAGTCAGGCAGGCATTTAACCTCTTAACCCCCACCTGATTCAAGCACATTTTCTTCAGTTTGGCTTTACGCAAATCTAAAAGCTTTTCTAAATAAGTTTCAAAATAGCGACAAAAATGAGACGAAAACGAGTATGAAAATAAAAGAGCTATAAAAACGTGACAAAAGGCAACAAAAGAGTAACGGAAAAGTGGTAAAAAAAAAGCAATGAAAAGAAATGTGAAAAAGTGACTACAATATGGCAACAACGCAAGGAAAAATATCAGTTAAAAGGAGTTTTGTAAGTCTTTCTTTCAAATGAGGCATTACATTGGCCTATAGGCTGTAAGCTTTTAGAGTTGGGTAAAGCTGACCTGAAGAAAAGCACTTGGTTAAGGCGGGAGTTAAGAGGTTAAGGCAGAAAAATAAGTACATAAGATTTTGGTTATAGCAGTGCAGCTTTAGTCGTCAACTGGAGATATTTGATTTAGTGGAGTACGTTTCGCTTCTGATCATCGAAGAGTCATCAAAGCTTCATCAAGCTTTCAATGATCAAAAGCAAAGCGTCCTCCACTAAATCAACTTTGTCGAGTTGGCGACTAAAGCTGCACTGCTATAACAATAATCTTTTGTAATAATGACATATTTTACCTTAAATATGTCATTATTACAGTTACACATTCTTCTAAATGCCTGCCTGTATCCACCTCATTTGGTTTGATCTTGGGCGCCATTGCTTTACGATGCTTCTAGTGCCATTATCTTGTTTCATATTAGATTTATTTTTAAAGAGTTACTCCATGATAAAGGAGCAGCATTTTCACAACCCGGCATGTTCATGCGCTCCAGGAAGTCATCTGACTTATTTGTAGACCGTAAATAAATGCTGCCAAAATATAAAAGTGTTTTAATTGTTTTAACAGAACCATTCAGACACAACACATATGCAGACAAAAATAGGATTCAAACAGAATATTAAAATATATGGATATGAAATTACATTGATGGTAACCATCCAGGAGTCAGTAAATACCTGAGTATTTTTGTGTGTAAAGTTACGCCTACATTTTAAAAAACATTTTCTTTGTTATATAATGCAAATCAGTTAAAGTAACAGATGCTAATACAAATCTGTTTGGGTATAGTAATATGTCTTTATAAGTCACATCAACTTGAAATTGGTGTGTGTCTATGGGCTTCACAATTCATTTAAACATGAAATATCAGTGTGTATTGCTGTAGTCTTCATAAGTAACATAAACCTGTCACAGGTCCTCATATGTAGCATTAAAATCAGGTTGGACCAAAATGTAGGCAAATCAAAATCTCAACAGATGGGTGTATTTGCAGAATCACGGAGGGGAACTGCTTTGTTTCCCAAGTCTCTATGAGCATTAGAATGGCATGTACCCATATGTCATGTTTTGTCACAGGTCCTGATATGTTCTGTAAACACGTATGTGTGTGTGTGTGTGTGTGTGTGTGTGTGTGTGTGTGTGTGTGTGTGTGTGTGTGTGTGTGTGTGTGTGTGTGTGTCTCTCTCGTGTGTGCGGCGGTGCGCGCCCTCGCGTCAAGTCGTCATTGTGTGCGCGCTCAGCTGCGCCTGCACTTTATTTGGACTAATTTAACCTTTTCTCTTTCTCATGAATGACGTGCGGTACGATTGGATGATGAAATTTAAACAACGTATGTATTCCCTTGGTATTAGCAAAGTAACCGTATTCTAAATACCCTCTGACTAAAGAGTAACTGTACCGGAATACAGTTACTCAAAATTTGTATTCTAAATACGTAACGGCGGTACATGTATTCCGTTACTCCCCAACACTGCCCGTGGAAGAGTCAAAGATTACTCAAACATGCACGAGTGACCCGAAACAGAGTTCCAGATATGTTTTTTGCGAGGGTACAACATTGAGACATTGCCTTGTTTTCTGTGGTTTGACTGTATTTGTGCTGTTTACTTCAGTACTTCCTGAATACAAAAGGGTGCATAATGTGAAGAGGTAAATAGCTGTCCTTGTAATATAAGGCGTTAAGAATGTATTTATTTATGTAGCACCATTCATGCATACAATGTCCTTTAGATAATTCAATGAAAGCAAAAGACTTAAGAGATTTAAAGCAACGACAGCTATAAAATACTGCTCAAAATTAATTAAAAGCTATATTCAAAGGATGAGTCTTAAATGCGAGACATTGCAGGTGAATAGGGGAAAACTTTTTTTTTTTTTAGAGATATCAATTAGAAACTTCCATACATTACTGATATAAATATGAGATAAAATGTATCTGTTGTAAATTTTCTGTCATTATGTTTTTTTGTATAAAAATAAGGCATTTCAGGGGTTAAAGTGGGCCTGAATGGTTTGGAACGGCGTCTTGGGTAATGTCAAAATAAGACCTTTCTCATCTGAATTAGGAATAACAAGATGAAACGTGCGGCCAGTAGCAACATCTGTGTGCAGTGCACCACAAGCTGCGGGTTGAATTGACAATAACTCTACAAACAGACACCAATTCAAAAATGTGGTTTTAAGCTTTGAGCCACTTTTTATTTGTTATTTATTTGTTATTTTATTTTATTAGGCTGCGTTTATGAAGTAAAAAGTAATACCACAGTTGGCACTTTGCGACATTGGAGCCGGAAAGTTGGCAGTTCCTGTGCACATTTGGAAATTGGGCTGGTGGAGATCCTCCAACCAAGACAAATAAAAAAGACAAAGTCGATAAATTAGACGCTGGAAACCACTTGAAATTCAAAAAGCATTACTTGACAGTGGCTTTTGCCTCCGTCTCCACGGCAACGCAGTCCCATTGAGCCTGCCTGTGAGAGCAATGCCTTATTGGTTCCCTTTTAAAAAAACAAGGCGAGCTCCGTTTAACTTATGCCTCTTTGAACATTTCAATAATTCCGCCTTTTGATTTTGCATCTTTGTTTCGTTAAGCTCTTGTTGACCCGTGTGACTCAGCGGGGAGCCTCATTTTGGTTGTTTATTGATATTGTTTGATGCTATGATTGCCTCGGTGGCGTTTGGGACGCGTGCGGACTCCTCATCATATATTCCAGCAGCATTTTGAGCTGATTACGCCTCGCTGAACCCTCTCAATGGGGATGCGATAGACTCTGAAGCCCGTCGAAAGTCAAACACACACGGCTTGCTACAGAATGTAAAGTGAAGTCCTGTTGAAATTGATAAAGGAGGCACCGCAAAGACTTTCGAGGGGTTTGCTGTGTTTGACGAGGTGACTTGGGGTGAAGAGGAGGGTAGATGTTAATTGCCCCCCTTAGTTACTGTTGCTTGCTCAAGACGTGTAGTTTAGCATTATGTCATAACGGGAGTACAGTACGTGTGTGTAAAATTTAATCAAATAATTACCCAAATTATACACCCTGACCAGACTTGGTTTATCACGGGGAGATACTATGGTGATAATGTAGGACGATTATTAAATATAATTTCATATTTAAAAGACAAAAGTTGGAATCAGTGATTATAGCTTTAGATGCACAGAAAGCATTTGACAGAGTTTCATGGCAATATTTATTACAGACACTAAAACGGTTTATTTTAGGCGCATTGAGTTGCCTTGTGTATGAAATACGCAGTATAAATAAAGTTGCCTTGTGGTTAAAAACACTCTATTCATCTCCACAGGCGGCAGTTAAGGTTAATGGATACAGATCCCAAAGATTCACATAAGAATGTGGCTGTAGTCAGGGCTGCTCTTTGTCCACCCTGCTGTTTGCTATCAGTATTGAACCGCTAGCGCAGCTCATTAGGGACAATAGCAACATTAAGGGTGTATTAATAGAAAATGAAATGCACAAGATATCACTTTACGCTGATGACGTTCTATTGATTCTAACAGAACCCTCGTCAACAATGTCTTATTTGAAAGACCTTATAACTCAATACAGCCGTGTGGACTAGTCATGCTCTTGCACTACAAGGTAAGTTTTATTTTTTTCCGTTATTGTTAAGTTAGCTAGCTAGCTAAAGCTACAGAAGCCGAGCGCACCAGCTCAAAGATCTTTAAAAAAAACTACATAGGATGTATGGTCATGAACAGATTAGCCGTGATTCTACATCTGCTGAAATATTAATGCTCTGCTATGAGCAACTAAACGCTTGCAGTAATACGTAGGTAAACGCTCCAGATATTCCAGCGGCAGAAACCTTTTCACCATTTTCTAAAATGTATATAATATTTTCCATACAGGATAAAAATAAATAAATATGTCTTATATCAATAGTGTCATTATCAAAATAATAAAACGAGATATCCCCTTTTTTCCAAAATAATTCTTGGACCACACAGAGATTCAAATAAATATTAAAGTTCACACCAACAATATCTAACTTAGGAACATTCATATAATAGATGTAAATCAATTTCTTCTTCAATATTACAGAATGCACAATGGACTTGGTTTATGGTTAATATCTATGCAATTCCTGGGCCTATCCCATGAAACAAAAAACTGGTTCAACATCTCTCACAAATTAGTAAGGTTAAATTATGTTCTCATAAAAGTGTCCAAAAGTAGTATCAGAACATGAAATGAGTCGCTTGAAAGGACTTCCAGCCAAAAGATATGAGAGGATTGGACCTAATTCCTCAAAAATACTGTACAGGTGACAGTTATATATTTTCCTTTTGGAGTCTTTCTCCCATGGAGTTGTATTGGCACCTGCTCCGCCTGACATTGACATCCTATTCTAGAACATGAGTGCAACCTATTACAAAGCAGAGTTCAGTATTTTTATGATGACAGCAGGAATGATTTCCTGTGCCTGTCAGTATAGCAGCGTGACAGGAACTGCCTACCCTCGCCAGCACACATCATGGCCACATACACACCAAATCCAAAGCACATTCACTGTTTCATGACTCTTTGGAATAACCTTGAACATAATTCATGGTTTGAATTCCCTAAATCTTACACTTTCTTTGTAAGAGCAATGGACACATTTGCACTCTTTAAAAGCTGCACTACCTGCACTACCCGTGACAATCGGAGGTATTGAGTAAAATCTAAAAGTGTACTCTACTACAAGAACAAAAAATGGATTTCCACAGCTTCAACGCATCTTTATTCAGAGCGTGATAGTAAAGTAAAGTGATTAAAGTAATAGTCTGTATGATTGCAGAATGAGAGAGACAGATTGATTTCAAAAGTAAACAATTAAGCTCCTCGCCCTCGCCTCCTGATTGGACCTGACAGGCCGGTTCACAGGAAAGCTCGTCTCATTGGTCAAAGTGATGGCCCAGGGATTCTGATAGTTGCTGAGATCAGCAAAGGGAGGGACTTTAGAAATAATATTTTATTTTAATGTTAATTACGTTACATCAAATAGCAGAACCAGGCGGTCAATTATACGCAATATATTAAATTTGTAAAACGTACACTTTAATCACTTTAATGCAATGACAGTTTCATGGAGAAGTGCATAATTGAACAGGTTTTATTGTGCAGTGAAGTGCTCTGTGTGCTGCTTGTGACAAAAGGTACTTTTTTTTTTTTTTTTTTTACAAATTGTTCATATTCTATGTGGATAGACCAGGGGTCTGCAACCCATAACATCAAAAGAGCCATTTCGGACCATTTCAAACCAAACAAAACCTCAAGGAGCCGCAATAGTTTTAACGCTCAAACGTACAAACTTTAATATTAATATTATTGTTGTTTTGTTTGTTTTATGTAATACTTATTTGTAGATTTTTTAATCAATGTATTAATACCATTGATAATTTCTCTTATCAATTCATTAAAAAATAGGCTATAAATTAGAATATGTGCTTCTTGTGTTTTTTATTTAAACAGGAGAGATAGTAAATTGACCTATTTTGACATAAACTTCCTATCATTCAAAGCATTTTTATAAAGGCTATTGTAAAATGGTTATTAAATTAACGGGATTTAAGGCTGTTTCAGTGGGGCAGACACTCCTTTCTCTAAAACGTTGGTTTGACTGATTCATCTTGTAACAGCCAGTATTAACCATGGCGCGCAGAGGAGGAGCTGCACATTAACAGGTTGTTAGTGATTTTCATAACTTTCTTTCCATTTCTCTATTTGTATGAACGAGGGTCGAAGGATATTCTTTTCAGCCCTTCAGCACCGTAGTTTCTGAATGATACCAAGTGCGCAAAGCACATGTTTCAGCACGTGCGCTTTGTTTTGGTTCCTAAAAACGTAGCAGCTGCACGTATAAGTGTATATAAAGAGAACAGATTTAGATGGACTCATTACAACGTGTAGCGCGGATCCTAAAACAGATGTTTGGGATGAAGTGCAAGTGGTGCGTGTATCTGCAGCGGCTCCGCGCCTGCAGGTTTATAGTATAAAGAGGCTGCGGCGCAAAGCGGCATCAATAAGAGAAACCGTTAATGAAGGAGTCACACGGTTCCGATGGATAACTCAATCAGAACCAGTTCTCCTTGTAGATATACTCGTGGCTGCTCCAGTGGGACAAAGAGCCACTGCAAGGAGGCTGAAGAGCCGCATGCGGCTCCGGAGCCGCGGGTTGCCGACCCCTGGGATAGACAAACCTTGTGGGGCGTCACAGCGCTCGTGCTTCACAGCAAAAAGGTCCCGGGTTCGATTCCCACCTGGACGTGGCCGTTCTGTGTGTTCTCCCCGTGTCTGCGTAGGTTTCCCTTCAGGTACTTCAGTTTCCCGTACCACTAAAAACATGGACAATAGGTTAATCCTCCAGCCATGTGTCTCTGACCATTATTATGTGTTATATTTATGTTTCATGTTGCACTATTGAACCGGGGAAAAAAATAATCCTAGTTATAAACCTGTTCACCAACAATGGCAATAAAAACTATTCTGATCCTGATTAGCCTGGCTCCACATCTGAAGATGTGCGTCGGCTCACACTGGCAGCTCACTTCTCCCAAGAGGTCACCCCAGCGGCATTGAGGATGGGTCAAATGCAGAGAACAAATAAGGCAAGGAACGGCAACTTTATTTATACCGCGCATTTCGTACACAAGGCAACTCAATGCGCAAATAAAGTATACATGCTTTTCAGTCATGTGACTTTTGTTGTTATGGCGGCCATTTTGAATACCAAAGTAGAATTATGCAGTACTACAACATGTAACAATATCTCAACTCAGGATGAAAATGAAAGACAACTGATTGACAGTGGCATTTTTATGTCCTCGTAATCATTGCTCAAGAAGATAACAGTTAAAACACGACCCCAGAGACGCACGTTTATGTGAAGAAACCAGTAAGTCAGTGTTAAAGCTGCTCAAGATGTAAGCATGCTACCAGTTAGCATTTAGCTTTAACAGCTCAGCTCTGACCTCTCCAAGGGAAAGCCCTGAACCACACTCCAAACATCTAGCCTTGGATACAACATGTGACAGAGGTCAGAGCTGAGCTGTTACTGTAGTATTTCCTCAGTGTTCATAGATGTGAGCCACACATGTGTTTATCGTGTTGAAGCCATTGACAGTTTGTTGACAGTTGCTAACCGGTAGCATGCTAACATCTTAAGCAGCTTAAACACTGACTCAGACTGAGACTCTATTGACATGACAAACTGTAAAAATCACAGAGAAAGGTTTTCTGTTTCCTCTTTGATGTGTTAATTTAGTCTGAGGAGTGAAGCAGATCTTTAGTAAATCCTGCTGTAGCTCGACAGACAGCGCTGCTACGTCTGTGCCACATTTGCTGGTTATATCACATAAGCGTGCGTCTCTGGGACCGTGTTTTCTGTTAACTGTTATCTTCATGAGCAATGATTATGAGTTGAGATATTGTTACATGTTGTAGTACTGCATAATTCTACTTTGGTGCTCAAAATGGCCGCCGGAACTATGCGTGATGTCATTGGAAATGCATGTATACCTTAACCTTAACTCAACTTAAGCACACTGTCATACTCTCCCACTGATCTTGGATACAAATCGCTCCATGTCTTGTGCCTGAGTGACTTATTGTCTTCCATTTCATACTCGACAAAAGTTCTTCCCATTCGAAACTCATCCCCATCTTGACCTCTTTCCTCCCCCCCCCCGCTTCGTTGCTGCCTTCACATGACACGCGTGCTTCACTCGGAGCTATCCCCGCAAAAACTCTCCTCGTCTCACTCTTGACCTAATTGTGTCATGAAGCTCGCAAACAAAACAGTAAGCGCGGCGTCTTTAGAACATGCTCTCGCGTACTTTGAACCTCGTGTTTTGTTCTTTACAGGAGGAGAACGCTGCACTCGCCTGCACCGCGGAGCCTCTTTTATCTTTATCGCCCGAAAGTGCTGTTTCCAACACTTTCAAACTCTCATTCCGGATAGATGGTTTTTATTTTTCTGATAAGCTCCCCAGGGAACTCCAAAGAGAGCTATCTCCCTCGAACACACCACTCTTTAGCCCGCTGCTGTTATAATAATGTGTAGACTGTGGAAGCGAGCGAAACTGATGATGCTGATACGATGTCCTGAAATCACCTACAGCAGTAAACAGAGGTAGACTTTGCGCGAGCGTGTCGAGGAATCTGATTGGCGACCCCTGTCATCAAACATTTGACTGTCCAGGTTGAGTTTCTTAATGAGTTAATTTGTCACAATGCAAATTTAAGCTGGAAAATGAGCACATGAAAGACAAGGCTTCAGGTCCATGTAAACGTTATTATCTGGCTTTCTTCATTAAACATTTGCGTCTGAATC
This sequence comes from Neogobius melanostomus, assembly GCA_007210695.1. Lineage (NCBI taxonomy): Eukaryota > Metazoa > Chordata > Actinopteri > Gobiiformes > Gobiidae > Neogobius > Neogobius melanostomus. The sequence goes on from VHKM01000132.1 coordinate 973,593, forward strand.
TAATCTTAAGGAGATAAGCCAGAACATGAATCAACTCATTACTTTTCATGGTGGCAGTCCTTGTGTCTGTTGCTATCAGTCATGAGAAAGAAAATCAGCCAAAAAATAAAATGTCCCTTATACCGTCAACTCTAATGCTGCAGATTCTGTTTACGTTAATTGTAGGACTTACTATGAATATCGTTAGCTCAAACATTAGCGTGCCCCTGCATCTACACATGCACATGCACAAATCCCAGGCAGTACGCTCAACATTTAGATAAGTTGAAATAAATATACATTTTGAGCTTACTACCTGGGATTTAGACGCAGGGGCACACTAATGTCTGAGCTAACGATATTTATAGTAGGTCCTACAATTAATAAAAATTTGTTTAAATGAAGAAATAATGTACGTTATTACAAGCAGCAACCACCGTTTTTTCCTTTTTCTGCGATCTGCATTTCGTTAGCCACATAGCATAATTGCCTAAGTAATTTTGTATCGTTAAAATAAGAGAAAAACAATGTGTTTCCTATAAAACGTCTTTTTACATGTTTTCCAAAAACAAAACAAAAATGAGTTAGGCAATTATGCTACGTGGCTAACGATTTGTAGTTTCTGTGTTCTCCATTGTTTTACTGGATACTTTTGTGCACCTTGGCTGTGTTTTCCGCAGATTTTATTTTTTACTGCAGAGCCATGAAGGACCCAGCTTTTTTTTAAAGTAAACAAACAGCTAGCTTATGGTCTAAACATTTGAGATCTACACATTTCTTCTTCTGAAACACTGAAGAGGTACCAAGAACCCCCCCCCCCCCCCCCCCCCTGCAGTACAGTGGAGGCGTCACAAGAGGCGCTACAGGAAACAAAAAAAATGGGGCAAATGATGAGGTAGCCGGGCAAGACTTGCAGCTAAGCACACAAATCGTCTATCCCTACTATTGTTCTGGCTAATGTTAGTTCACTGCAGAATAAGACGGATTATATTATATTCCTCTATTTCCCAGAGGCCGAGTGCACCAGCTGGTCAGAAGATAAGTTAGGCCCAAGTCTGATGTAGGGAGTTTGTACGAGTGCACCAGCAGGACTTACGACTGGGCGCAGCTGCCAACTATTACAAATGTTTGCTGACAGCAAAGACACTCCCACGTCAAAATTCAATAACTCTATGACAAACAAGCGGAAGATGAGACAGTGGAAGGAAGTGACAGCGGAGATCAACGAGTGTAATGGCGGAGTGCGGACCGTTGAAGAAGTGGAAGAATCTTTTGTCCCGGGCCAAAAAAGACGAGGCCCTTCTCAAAACCCCTGAGACAGGTGGAGGTCCTCTTCCTAAGTCGTCGCCATACAGCGATATCATTATTGATATTTCTGGCGAAGATTCGCCGGCTTTTGAGGGCCTGAATGGAGCAGACAGTTCCATGTCAATGCCCGACGAGCGAAACGGGGAGCTGGAGGATGAATGCGATGTTCTGACAGCCACCTGTGGTAAGCCTAGGTCAAACATAGCTTAACAATATAGCACTAAGTGAAATCAAATGATCAGTTTGAATATTTAATATTGCAGAGTTGATGGAGAGAGACGCGGAAAGCCCCGAGCCCTCGTGCACATCGCAGGAGCAGTCAGTAACAGCAGGCAGCTTCACGCAAAAGAGACTACGACGAAAAAAAAGTCCTCATTGAAAAATAAATTATTAGAGTAGAGGCAGAAACAGCAAAATTGATCACCGAGAAGGAGAAGTTAGATATAGAAAAAGAAAAACTTAAAGTAGAAAGAAGGCCACTCGAGAAACGTGCTACAGTTTAGTTTAGTTATTTATTTAAAAGGACAACGGACAGGTACATTAAAAAGATGGCTGCCCCAGATTTAGCACAATGCTAATTTCCATCTGTAGTCCTTATACAATCAAAAATACAGACATTTTTAATATTATTTTTGTTTAATAATTTAGGCCTTTTTAATTTGTTTGTAAATTAAATTGTTCATTAATATAAACTTATTCTAATTTACTGTAAATTATTCATCAAAGTAGCCTAATTTATTTGATGTGTGTGGATACTAGATCTTAGATCTAAATCAATAGATCTGTCATTTAAAATATTGTATTGCTTGATGCGGCCTATTTTACTTGTGAATCTTTTGTATGTCCTAATTTAAGAACTACAACAAACCAAAATCAATTGTTTTAACTGTCTTTTTATGTCTAGCACTGGACACCATCTGCACTGAATTGTATTTTTCCTCCGAAACAAACAATCCACAGACAGAGGGTCCAACTTTTCCACGTCTGTAGCAAAGTTAAATATCCATTTATATATCCAAGTCTTAATGAGCTGCAAGACTTAACACGCCACGAAAATAAGCTCTGTGGGTGCAGCAGAGCAATGAGCGCCAGAACAATGCGTCGCAGACCAGGCACATGAGCTTGAGTGACGCTTCGCTAACTCCCGCCTCCTGCGCTGCTATTAGTCAGGACAAATTTGGCCGGAGATTTGATACATTCAACCCCACTGTCTTTCCATGTATCTTTTATATGTAGGTCAGGCGGGCGTGGCCAGGCTAACACAAAATAGCAGTTGGTCACTTTAAATACTACTCGCAGTTCAGCAGTAAAGGCCCTAACTTGTCACAGGTGCATTGCAATTAGATAAAAGTAAGTGCTTTATTTGTCATTGTACAATATATAACAAAATTGCATAGATCAGATGTTGGGTTAGTCCTGAGCTGCTGTGACTGAGCGAGCCGTCACTGTGGGCCAACCTGAGCAGCATTTTGGAGGTAGGGGAAAATGGAACACCTAGAGGAAACCTGGCTGGTCTTCAGTGCCCCGCCTCCTGGGTTTGTCCTCCTCCTGCGCAGCTCCCTCCGCCCCACATAACAATCTTTCACCATCTTCTCCTCATTTGTCCCTTTTTTGTTTCCTGTAACACCTCTTGTGACGCACCCACTGTGCTGCAGTTGTGGGGGTCTCTTGGTGCCTCTCCGGTGTTTCCTATTGAGAACCTTTAGACCCTCAAGCAAAACATCTATGAGGGTGGGAGGCAGTTTCATCCAAACAGCAGCTCTGGGAGGCTTTTCTGACATCCTGAATTTGAAGCTGTTATCAAAGAAGGGCTCCTATGTTAAAATATAACTTGACCTGTTAAGATGTTTTTGATTGATATAGCTTTTGATTTCAGTAAATATGACCTCCTAATGCTGCAAATTCAACAAATGATCATTTTCAGTTAATTGCAACCTTTAAAATGTATTGAAACTATGAGTTCATATTATCCTCTAACAGTTAAAGGCTTGAAAATTTAAGTTGATCACTTAGAAAATCTGAGAAAAATGTCATTTGCATAATAATTTGGAAGGTGCCATACCATTGGTCCAACAACCTATTAGTCCGACGTCTCAATATTACGAAAAATTACCATTGAGCAGAGGTGCCATTAGTCCAGCTCAGTTGTATTGTGGATTAGAGAGTCATTTACAACCATCGGCCCTAACCTTAAGGTCAGTGGACTCTTGCCTGAACCTAATTTTATTTTTCAACCCCTACTCAATGGGATATTTTCGGAATAATGAGACGTAGGACTAATGAGCCAACTCCACTAGAAACGCGGTGTAAACTATTAAGAGATATAGGACATACTACTAAAATAACTAATATAATGTAGTCAGAATTTTAGTCCCTATTTATTGATATTTCTTTACTTTTGTGTACTTTTAGCCTGCAAAAATATGACAAACCACAACTAAATATTTCAGTCACAAAAAAGCACCAACACTGACACCCAGATAGCCCCGAAGTCGGTCGCCCCTCAGCTTTGCGCATGTGGCTTCTGTGTTTTGAGCGTGACACGTTTCCTACAGCGGCGTCGTTCATGTGAGTGCTTTTCCGCTTCTTGTCACTTCGGGCCGATGTGTGTCTCCTCCAGGCCCCATAATGCACTGCTCCTTCCCCCTTGGCGCCCTCCGCAAAAGTCTCCCCCACAGCGATACGTGCCGAACACGGCATTTCCCCATTCCCCTCCGCCACTGCGAATAGACTCATTAAAAATGAAGTGTGCTGAAATGTCACACGCTGGCGTTGTCGGCAGGATTTATTTCTTTTAAGAGTCGAGCCTCTTCCTGTCATGTTCTAACAAAACAATGATTTAAAGATAGCGTTGAAAAGTAGACACATTGTTGCTCATTTAGTCAAATAACCGTGAAACGCTTTTAGGGACTTGTGTCATGTGAGAAGCAGTTATACAAAGATTCCTTCCCTACTGACAATGTGTTGTTGCATTAGTAATCTGGGTGTTAGAGCTTGTGCTTTATAATAACAAAATCCTGGTTTTGATCGCTGAAGGTGAATTGATATCGGTATTTACAGATATCAATTTGAATCTTTGGCTATTTATTACTGATACAAATATGAGGGGAAAAATGCATTGCAAGTTTTCTGTAATTATATGTTTTCATATAAGAATAACAGGCAGAAGCAGGCAGAAGCAAGTCAAATGCCATTTTAATGCCAAATACTATGTGTTCATGCCACAATTGGAGAGAAAGAAATGCGATTTGCAATGAGATTTGTAACGCTTCATCAAGTAGAGGAAAGACAATTGGAAAAAATGGGAAACTTCTGAGCAAAAAATGTGGTCAATTCCAGAAAAACTGCCACTGAATATGTTTCAATTCAATTTATTTGTATTTGTCAATTCATTTCACAACGAATCGAAATAGTTCATTCTCTCGTCCTTGTTGTGGAGCAGCGGGAGGGGGTAAGGGGTGGAAGCACAGGGAGGGAAGGGAAGGGAGGGAGTTCAGCTTCTTGATGGCCTGGTATATGAAATTGTTCTTCAGTCAGCTGGCCCGTGGATTCCACAGTCTCCTCCCTGAAGGCATTACTTTGAAGAGACTGTGTGATGGGTGCGTAGGGTCCCTGGTGATTCTGACGGCTTTGCGGGTGAGACGGGTGGAGTACATGTCTTTAATGGTGGGGGAGAGGGGTTCCACAGATCCTCTCCGCTGCTCTCACGATGCGCTGGAGGCTCTTTCGGCAGAAGGCAGTGCAGGCGCCGTGCCACACAGTGATGGAGCTGGTCAGGATGTTCTCTATAGGCCCTCTGTAGAAGAACCACACAGTGATGGAGCTGGTCAGGATGCTCTCTATAGTCCCTCTGTAGAAGTTGCACATAGCGGAGACTGAGACTCTAGCTCTTCTTAACTTGCGGAGAAAGTAGAGACGCTGATTACTTTTCTTGACCCGTGATGTAGTGTGGATGGTCCAGGAAAGGTTCTCTGTGATGTGCACACTCAGGAACTTAGTGCTGGTCACACTCTCCACTGCAGCACCGTTGATTGTTAGAGGAGCATGCTGGACCCGCGCTCTTCGAAAGTCCACAACAATCTCTTTTGTCTTCTCCACATTTAGAGAGAGATTGTTCTGTGTGCACCACATGGCCAGACTGCTCACCTCACTCCTGTAGTTTGACTCGTCTCTGTTGTTGATGAGACCCACCACTGTTGTGTCGTCTGCAAACTTAATAACGAAGTTTGAGTCGTACTTTGGAGCGCAGTCATGGGTCAGCAGAGTGAACAGGAGGGGGCTCAGCACACAGCCTTGGGGAGCCCCCGTGTTCAGTGTGATGTTCTGGAGGACTTTCCGCCGACACGTACAGCCTGTGATCTCCCGTCAGAAAGTCCAGCAGTTACACAGTGATGTGTTGATCCCAGGTGGAGCAGTTTGTGTATTAGCAGCTGTGGGATTATAGTGTTGAATGCTGAGCTAAAGTCTAAAAACAGCATTCTAACGTAAGAGTCCTTTGTTTCAAGGTGAGTGAGGGCTGAATGAAGCTCAGTGGAGATGCATCTTCAGTTGAGCGATTTTAGACCTTATTTTTTATTATTTTAGATCAACCGCCTCTTATCGCCCGCTGAATCGGGCACATTTTCTCTAGTTTGGTTTAACCTAAATCTAAAAGCTTCTTGACCGCAGAGCAACATTTTAATGCCTCATTTGATCGCAACTTGGTCACATCGTCGCCGCGTTTTTTGTCACATTTTTTAAGCTTTGTCGTGTTTTGTCTCTTTTCTCTCTCTTGTTGCATTTCCGTCATGTTTGTGTCACACTTTTGTCACTCTTTTGCCATTTTTTGGTTATGTTTTCGCCACGTTTTGTCACTTTTTGTGGCTTTATTGTTGCTTTTTTGTCCCACGTTTGTTGCTTTCCTGGCACATTTTTTGTCACTTTTTTGTTGTATTTTCATCCCTGTTTTCGTCGCCATTTTGATGCCTTTTTTTAAGCTTTTAGATTTGGGTAAAGCCAAACTGAAGAAAATGGGCTCGGTTCAGGCGGGCGGTAAGAGGTTAAACAGTAAAAATTGTTGGGCAATGTCATAATTTTCCAAGAAATTTAAATTTAATGCCTGTTTGAGTCCAATTTACTGCTTTTTAATCACATTTACCCCCGGCTCACATTAACTACGGTCCGGGTTCGGTCCTGATCCGGTCCGGGTTTGCCCCAAACTACCACTCACAGTGACACACTGACACTGTGGCCAGCTCCGGCGCCAAATGCTGCGCCAGGCACAGCAAAACGGCTCTCGCGAGAACAGAAGTGCACGTGAGTTTCGCTCTTGGTGTGAGTTCACGTGATAAGTAGCCCCATATATAGGTAGTTTTTGTAAACAAAAGCCGTATTTGCCAGTACAACGACTCTCCCCAGTGAAGTGGATGCTTTGCAACACACTAGTGCCCCTGTGTCACTGGTAATGGAGAAATGTTTACATTTCCGACGTTACTCACGTGTACAGGCGGTAAACGAGACCAAATAAGTAGTGAGCGGACAGATTTTATTTTGAAATACACCGGATCTTCTTTTCTCACAAGACCTGACTTCCTGTTTGGCTCGTGTTTTTCTGTCAGCTTGATCCGTTGGGGCTCCGGTCTCCGGCAAAAATAGACTTCTTGCGGCTTCATTCCGTTGGCGCCGGATGGCCTCGGTAGCCGGACCCGGACTTCGCGGAGCAGTGTGAGTGTGCAACATTGGTTTTAATGACTTTCTAAGATCTCGGACGCCGTACCGGACCTTACCCGGATTTAATGTGAGCCAGGGCTTAAGGCCTTGATTGTGAATGACTTTTAATGCCTCAGGGAAACCCTGAACAAGACATTGTATGCATAAAAATGGCCAACATTGCCTATATTTTCAGTGACAAAATCTAAATAATGGATAGAGCCAGATTTAAATTTATTTTGTTGATACATTAGTTACAAGGTTTTTTCAGGGGTGATTTTGGATCTCGTTTTGTGAAATAATTTGTAAAAATTCAAATTATGCCTTGTTTTGGGTACAAAGCTCAATAAATCAGGGTATTTATCCCAAGACTGTAAAGTTTGGTGTCTTTAGGAGCGACTAAAGTGCAGATGTTGTTGCATGAGAGGAACGAAAACCTCATTTGGAGAAAACAGGCCTTAAAGGAGCTATACCTGATTTTTTTTTCTTTTTGTCGGGTTAAATTATTTTCGTCCCATAAAAGTATGTTGTAAAGGTAGTCATTTGTGAAAAAAATCAACCTGATCCATGACGTTTGGGCCATATTATGATTCGTTGATGTTGTGTATGGTCAACCCAAATAGTCAAAATGTGACGAAATTGGTATTTATACCGTCACGGCCGTCCTTCAGCGTATGTGACGAAAAGGTAAACCTTTTCGTCACATATTGACGAAAAAAAGGTTCAAACTAATTAGTGGCTTTAAAGCAGTACTACATAACTTGTTTACCTTAATAAATCCTTTCCGTAGTCTCTCTGGGGGTAATACAAGTGTTAATGGGATGATTGGGGGGTCTTTCATCTCCCCCTGGTGTCTCTGGCCAGAAAACCAAAATTGCAACTGCCTGCCACCAGGTCGGCGCACCAGTACACACTAATGTAATCACGAAGAAGAAGCTAACGGGCAAAGCTAACTGTGAGCTAGCGCCACTTAAACAGTATTTACAGCCAAGTTTGAGTGAAAAAAAAAGATTTACATTATGTAATTGGATGTACAATCTCCCTCTCACCCTTTGTCCTTTCGGTCAGCGTAGTATTTACTCTCACGGACAATTAATGAGTAAAAAACCGCAACATGCCACGGCACCTGCAGTGGCGCTTATGGCCTCTAGGGGCATGAGTTACTTAGTACTGCTTTAAAGTGCATGCAATATGCATAGTTTGGCCATTTTGTGATGTTTATAGTTTCACTTCCTTATTGGACACCGACAGGAAGTGACATAGAAGAAGGTAAACAATTTTGAACTGTTGCTGTGCAACCATGTTTAGTCAATGGGAAATGTGTTAAACTGCTATGGAATGTTACCTTCTTCTATGTCACTTCCTGTTAAAAAAGCTTAAAAATTCAAATAAAAAAAAACTTTTCTGTCCAATAATTCTTGATTAAAATTACTGCTTCAATAAACTGATGAACTTGCAACTGATGTTATCCTTCTAAATAATTAATATTTTCAAAAGCATTAAAACCTGTCATATGCACTTTTTTAATTGTCTGCACATCATCTTTAGCCGCCACTGTCTCTCAGAAAGGAAAAGACCATATTTGGATTAGAGCTTCATCTCGTTTGCCTTTCGCAGTACACGTGGATACAAAACCTGTCAGTATTTGTGAATGAATACGAATGGGAAACCGACCCGTGCGGCGCAATGTCATAGTTACTTCCTGGAAATCTCCAACATTAAAACTAAGATGTTAAAGAGGGGTATTATGCTTTTTCAGTCACATAGTACCAGTCTATAGCACACTGCAATGATGATCCAAACTTATATTTGTCTGTAAATGCAGTAAATTAAAATAACTGCCTTGAATAAATTTGCTCTCGAAAAATGGCTGTAGCGAACGTCTTGAAATAGGCCTCTCTCTGTCTCTTTAAGAAGCCTTGACCCTTTCTGACACGCCCCCCTACAGCACGCTGTATTGTGCTATCATCACAACTAAACACTGCTACATACATTCTCTCCTTCACATGTTGAAACTACGATCGATTTCGCTGCGTTTTAATTTTACTGTTGGAAAGGAGCTACACGTTATCACTTTGTGAACAATGGCCACCCAGGATATGATTTGATTCTGCGTCTGACCTGGAAAGTGACTTTGGAGACGAATCTTTGAGAGGCTCTGTGTCCACACCAAAGGAGCTCTTGCCTGAAAAATACCTGCTGTTTACAGGCTATTTAGTCACTCTTTGCTACTGCCATGCCCTATGAATCTTTAACTATACCCCCATGGTCTACACCAGGATCTTCCCAGGGACATTATCTGTGCAGGTGGACAATTATTCGAGGTTACCCCCGTTAGCATGTAACAATCGCCCACAGCTCATTGCTGATGAAAAGTCTGCAATAAACCACAAATGTGTAAAGCCTTACTCATTGTGTGATCATCATAAATGCTGCTTCAAGTAGTTGCCTGCTTTATTGACGTTGTTAGTGCATAATATGCTGCTTGTTTTCTATGAATCGTTCCGAGCTAGCTGTTAGCGCCTCGCGGCTAGCTCGGAACTAACCACTCGGCTATGAGCCATTGTAGATGAAATTTGTGCAATAAATTTAACAATCAACAAGCCAGGCTCAGTGTGTGATCATCCCAAATGCTGCTTCATGTAGTTGACGGTTTTATTGACGTTATTAGTGCATATAGGCTACTTGTTTTCAATAAATCATTCCGAGCTAGCTTTTAGCAGCTAACTGCTAAGAGCTTGTTAGCTCCAGGAGAAAACCACTCGGCTACGACCCACTGTAGATTAAATGTGAGCAATAAACTTCAAAATCAACAATCCCGTCTCAGTGTGTGATCATTGTTAAACGGTTCATTGTGTAGATGGTGGGTTTATTGGACTTTATTCGTGCATATTTCTTGTTTTCACGTGATGAGTGGAGCTTTAGCTTGTAATATTAGCTTTCTACAGAGGGAATGCTATCAGGGCATCATCAAGGCCCAAACGCATTCCCAGCGCAGATCCCGTCATGGAAATAAGTTTTCATCCTGGGTGTTGAGGTAACAGAAACTTTTTGTAAAAGTCTCAGAGCTCCTGTAGCTCCGGTTTACAACACATGAAGCTAATCCTCCATGATGACTGACTGTTTACATCTGCGCTCGACATGCGGGGAGGGGGCTCTGCTGAGCTGAGGAGCAGTGGTTGGTAACTCGGCTGGTGACGAAAGGTCCAGAGGCGTCTCCAGGAGGTGGGGCGTTCCTAGGAGGACTGAGGCATAGCTACACCTAAAATGGCTGCCGTCTAAGTTTTTAAAGATAACTCAAACGTACGTGAATGAGCCAAGGCAACACTCCGGGCATGTGTTTAATGAGGGAATGACATAATAACATGATGTAAAGCTGGAAAAAGTCGATTTTACATAATACCCCCCCATTTAAAGGAGCTAGCTAAAACACTCTGCATTAACCAACTGGCCACTGCATGACAAAATCCACCTGCCTTTCTCACCTTAAATCGTTTTTCGACCTCTTTGGCATGTTTCAGTACTTCTTTTGGATGCCGCAGAGGTATCATTTAACCGTACAGCTTTACTCTCCTGCACGGTGACTCCGGGGCTCTAAAAGCAAACTTCCAAACTGATTGTCATTCCGAGCGAGCGCCGGCTTTAATTAGCCGCGGGGATGACAGTGGCCCTCCTGTTCTGACCTGCCACTGCACTCAACTTTCGCCGGACCACTCCAACTCCAGTGCAGCAGCTGAATGGGTGAGAGAGAGAGAGGGGAGCGCCCACCTCCACGGTGAAAAACGACTTTCCGAGAGCCACTCATTTAGCACTGTCACCGCCTCCGCATCATCAGCCGCACTAATCCAAATGACTCTGCGAGCATAATTACCGCAATTAGGTGCAATCCTACTTTCAAATGCTGCCTAATTTTACTTTTATGCTAATTACGGGTGATAAAGTAGAGGGATGGCTGAGAGTGGAGGTGACCAGCTTTTGACCACCTCACAGGAGTGTGATTCCAAATGCTAAAAAGATGCGTCTACATTCGAGATGCTAAAATGATTCTCAGTCATCCAGGTGGGTAATTCAAATCTTGTAAAGTAAAACAAGACTGGACTAGCATTGTGAAAGAGGACAAAAAGTTCACAAGGTCAACAAAGGTTTTGAGTCTGTCCGTTTCTTTTCCCAGGCCAAAACAAATCTGGCCCTATAAAGGGCACTTTTGGAGACCCCTGGACTAGATTTAGTAAATGTGCATATCTTTCAAACAACACATGTAGGGGAGAGTGGGGTAAGATGAGCCACTTTTTGCTTTGGTGGTTGTTGTGTAAAACAGTATACAATAGATGCAAAATTGTACTATTTATACACATTTTGGGATGTTTTCTATTCTTTTGCATCTTCAAAAATCATCTGAAGGATATGGTTTTTAAGATGTTGGTCTTCAAAAAAAACTTGTCTTGTGGCTCATTTTACCCCCAGATTGGGGTAAATTGAACCAGATCTTGGGTAAATTGAACCATCAGATTTAAAGGTGGAATTAATACTAAACATCATGAAGGCTCATTTTTTACTATTCACTGTTTCCCATTAGCAATTATATTCCAAAACATATTATAACAAATCGTTTTCTTTTCAAATGCTACTTCTGCAGATTATGACATTTTGTCTCTAAAAAAATCCCATGAGCAACCAGCATCAGGGAAAAAAACCGGACCTGCATGTTTTTGTTTGTTTGTGACAATCGTTTTTGGGATCAGGCCAAAAGTTTACTCTGAACAGCGAAAAAAAGCTTTTTCATAAAAAGTGGGGTTATTTTACAGCCACATTTTCCAATTTATTGTCTGTCAAGTTCAAATCATGTAAAGATTAAATCTATAATCTCACATTTCAAGAAAAATATTTTACTAAATTTAAGGGTGGTTCATCTTACCCACTGGCTCATCTTACCCCACTCTCCCCTACATTTTAAGAAATACAACTTTCAACATAGCAAATTGAGTGGAAAATCAATCAATCACGTTGCAGACGGTCCACTCAGTGATTTCGTTGATACCCCTTTCATTCCCTGACGAGCTAAAAATGTCTCTTTGAGTTTTTGTTGACTGACAGGACAGAAAGTAAAAAGTGACTTGTTAGACGTTCGCACTCAGGGCTTGAGCACGAAGCTGCAGAACCGAGTCAAGCTGCAAGGCACAGGGAATAGTGATGGGATGGTCGTGAACGAGTCAGTACAAAGAGTCGGCTCCTTTAAGTGAACGATGAGAGCCAAGGTTTTTTTTTAATTTGCATTTTTTATAAGTTTGCATGTTTATCAAGCTCCACATGCACAGCTCTGTGCTGCACTCGCCTCAGGGGGAAAAACAATTGAGAAAGGCAAAGAGTAAGAGAATGGGATCGGGGAGAGATAGAGAAAGGAGGTAAAAAAATCTGCAGCCGCAGCACGTGCGTGAGGAGTGAACCTGCTGTTTACACAAAATCAAGACCTCTACAAGCTTAAACTAATCCATAAATGTAATCAGCACATCTCCAGCTTTTAGACACTTTTAGAAAAATCCACCTCATATTTTTGGTTTTACAGTTAGATAGAATTGGGTTTGTGAAGTAAAAAGTCACACACGCGGTGGCGGCAATATGCTACAAAGTCGGCCTTTTCCTTATGTGTGTGACCCATTATAAAACTGAAACATAAGTACAGGCCAGGGTCTTGCAAAAGTTTTGACTTCAGTGATGTCTGGACTCTGTATACCCCTCAGTGCGAGGTGCAGCTCACAGACTGGAGCAGCTCACACAGGCAGCAGAGGGACTGGGGAGAAACACTATCGACTTTGACTGTAAATAAAATAGTACATACATGAAACTATGAAAGCATGTATGTACAGCTTTAAAAGTGTGTGTGTCCCATCACTAACGGAGAAGTGCTGTCTGAAAGTCGCATGGACTCGCACGCTGTACCCTCCAGCAGCGGCTGCAGCAATGACACTGGGACACTGTTTTTCCCCAATTAAATTCAGTAGTGGTATGAACGCAGAAAGCATGTTGATGAACGAATGTGTGAATGGCACGCGTTATTAAACGTCCTCAAAGCGATGATCAGAGAATGAGGAGAAAGGCTGCTATAAGGAAAAGCCCTCATTATTTGTGGTCATATCGCTATGCATCATGGGATTAGCAGCAATTGTAAACTAATGGAGATTTTAAAAGTTAAAATACTGGAGTTATTGTTCACATTAAAACACTTGGACACCACAGTGTGTTAGATGTATTTACCAGCAGTAACTCAGCAGCTAACGGAGTTGTTCCACAGCTTTTTTTCTCCACTTTTTATAATGTTTTTAGCTAATGTTAGTCAAGGGAAATGTTTACTAACAGCTGCAAAGATGGCGCATCTCCATGGTAACTGTGGAATTTCCCGAATTCTATTGTGATGTAATTTGTCACAAGCTGGATACGACCTGTCAACCTTGATCCCAATTTCCAAAACTTGTCAATCTAAATTTATTTGTTGAAATACTAAATCTAGACTAAAACCTTCTTGAGTGTTCGTCGACTAAAGCTATTACATTTAAAAATGACTGAAATGTGACTAAGACTAAGAAGCTTTTCCATCCAAAAACTAAAACTAAAAAGAGGGCTGCCATCACTGGCGAACAGGCTGTTGGTATGTTATGACCTCGCATGCATAACCTCTACACCAGCCATTCCCAAAGTCCGGGACATCGCGGCCCCCTTATTGATCAGAAAATCTCTCGGGGCCCCCCAAATCATAATAATTTACTCCATTCAAAAGAATTTGTTATAATTTTAAAGCTAAAATGACATTAAAAGTAACATCTAGCTATGACAGTAGGCTAAATACTGGTTTAAACTGGTGCATTTGTCCAGATAAATGTATTTTCCTTTCAAAATGAACTCTTTTCATTTTACTTGTTTGCAGACAAGCTTGGGGCCGCCCTGTAGTGCCTCTGAGGACCCCCAGCGGGCCCCGGACCCCACTTTGGGAACCACTGGTGTATCTGATAAGCACCATTCACTGTGCTGTGTGACTGGGAGCTGCCTCAGCTGGGCAGGTAAATAACAACAGAAAATACACACAGGACTGCTTTTGCAATAAAAATCATATTAAACATAAATTATATGTTGTCTGTGTTACAACATAAAACAAACCGTTGCTGTTTTCTTTTAACCTGTATAATTGCCGTCCCCCCGATCAGGGGGTTAGGGTTAGGGTCAGGGTTAGGATTAGGGTTAGGAACGGCAGATATCATGTAAGTTGTGTTTCACTAACACAGATCTTACACATAGTTTTAGAAACTAGAAGGTCTTGGCTTTAAATGAGGTTTTACACTGGAATATAGCTGTAACCTCTCCTATCAATATGCTTTGAGATTTGGATATGCATAATTGCTAACACTAAACCTAACCCTAAGGTGGCAGGTATAAAGGGTTAAAGCAATGAAACAAAACAGTAAACAAGACAATGTAAAGTTCAGGTAAACACATTCCAAATAAGCGTCGGCAGCAGGTGGTGATAAGCCACGGGGTGTCCCCTGTCCTTAGACTCTAAGACATGGCGTGGAAAAACTCAAAAACCCAGTGGGAGAAAAAAGAAACCTCGGGGAGAACCACAGAAGGAGAGATCCACTCCGATGGACGGACAGGCTATAGACCCAGAGCCGATGGGAGTCCCTCAGCAGACGGGCCAAGATTGCAGAACGTCCAGTCTTTGTTGGAACTTCAGTTCTTCTTGTCCAGGCCCTGTAGGTGGGGTTCTTCCGTTCCTCCGTGGACAGGGCTGAAGACCGCGACACCAACGACCCTCCAACTGAAACAGACACTCCCAATGGGGAGTGGAACAGGAGACACCATGTGAATAGTAATGAACAGAACTACCTCTGCTCTAGTCAGTATTTACATGCTCCTACATGTCAAACCAGTCCCAAAGTGAGGCTGATGTTCTCTGTTGTTTAATGCAGCCTCCATCCACCACTGGTAAATGTATATATAAGCCTAAAATATTCTTAAATTTTTTATTGATTAATAAAGCTGTACACTATTAACGTGTCTCGCATCCAGAGATGTTTGACCTCGGCCTATGGGACTCCGAGGTAAAAATCCCCAGTTGGTCCAACATCTTGGCGGCTGCATTTTTGTTTGCCTCCTCTTTGTTCGACCCGGTTCCTTCCGCTGACAGCCTTCCCAGAGTGACCTTCATGACAAAGTGCCATCCCGTTGGCATGTGCCACTGCTGAACGAGGCTGTACTCGGGGTATCCCACCCAACAGGCCACCAACTCTGAAAGATACGAACAGGGGCCTGAGTCCACGGTAAATGGTCTCAGCCGCTCCTGTTCAGCCTGAAGGTTCTCAGGCAGGGTCAGATGTTTCTTCAGTTGCCGCAGAATGTATGAGGCTGCCCCAGCCTTTGCCTCTCTTCTGCTGCGGCCTTGTCCAAATGCGAAGAACTGGCCCACATGAAGTTTTAACTGGAAGGTCCCGCGACGAGAGTCCAGGTCCTCAAACATCATTTTCATTTTATTCTTTTGGGCCAGTTTGATCACCTGTGAAGAGAGACAAGATGGTTATTTGAAAGAAGTACATTTTAAGCTGTAGTTTTAAATTGTACAGTACTAAACAGTAAGTTAACTAAACCCCTAAAATGTGTCTAAAGTTGAGCTACACCAGGCCTAAACAAAATGTAAACAGGTCTTTTGGGAGATATTAAACAGCAGTGTGATGTGTCAAAATGTTCACGTATTTAAGTTATATTTTTACACAAAAGGATGTACATACCTGAGTTAAGTCGTCCTCCGCCTCTGGTTCTGGGGTCCTGGAGGTTTGGACCACAGCCTCTGGTTCTGGGGTCCTGGAGGTTTGGACCACAGCCTCTGGTTCTGGTGTCTTGGAGGTTTGGACCACAGTCTCTGGTTCTGGTGTCTTGGAGGTTTGGCCCTCCGCCTCTGGTTCTGGGGTCTTGGAGGTTTGGCCCTCTGCCTCTGGTTCTGGGGTCTTGGACTGAATTGGGCTGCACTCAGGGTACCTCATCCACCGGGCCTCCGCCCCCTCAGAAAGGTATGAACAGGGGTTCGAATCAACGTTACATGGTTTACGCCGCCCCTGTTCAACCTGGGGACAGGTTGTGGCATTGGCGATGTTTGCTTTGTGAACTGTCAGGGAGGGAGACTGTAGATGGTTCTCACGCTGGGGCAGATGACTTTTCAGTTCACGCAGCACATATGTGGCCGCCTTAGTCCTTGCCTCTCTTTTGCTGCGGCCATGTCCAAATGCACAGAACTGGCCAACATGAAGTTTTACCTGGAAGGTTCCGCGACGAGAGTCCAGGTCCTCAAACATAATTTTCAATTTATGTTTTAGGGCCAGTTTGATCACCTGTGAAGAGAGACAAGATGGTTATTTGAAAGGAATACATTTTGAGCTGTAGATTTTAATTGTTCCAAACAGTGAGTTAACTAAACCCCTAAAATGTGTTTAAGGTTGAGCTACGCCAGGCTTAAACAAAATGTAGCGATGTCTTTTGGTAAATATTAAACAGCAGTGTGATAGATGTGTCAAAATGTCAGAGTACTGAAGTTACACAAAGGGATGTACAAACCTGAGTTAAGTTGTCCTCGGCCTCTGGTTCTGGGTCTCGGAGGTTTGGACCACAGCCTCTGGTTCTGGGGTCTTGGACTGAATCGGGTAGCTCCTCCACCGTGCCGCCACTCCCTCGGAAAGGTATGAACAGGGGTCCGAGTCGACGTTACATGGTTTACGCCGCCCCTGTTGAGCCCCTGTTGTGGCATTGGGGTTGTTTGCTTTGTGAACTGTCAGGGAGGGAGACTGTTGATGGTTCTCTGGCTGGGGCAGATGTCTTTTCAGTTCACGCAGCACATATGTGGCGGCCTTAGCCATTGCCTCTCTTTTGCTGCGGCCATGTCCAAATGCGAAGAACTGGCCCACACAGAGTTTTGTCCTTAAGGTCCCACGGCGAGAGTCCTCCTGGTCCTCAAACATAATTTTCAAGTTATGTTTTTGGGCCAGTGCGTTCACCTGTGGAGAGAGACAAGTTATTTGAAAGAAAAATACATTTTGAGCTGTTCATTTTAATTGTACTAAACAGGGAGTTTAAACCCTTAAAATTGGTCCAAAGTTGAGCTACACCAGCTCTTAACCAGGTTTATCAATAGGATGGACTGCATTTTGGACTATTATGAATCCCATTAAGAAGTCACATGTTACGAACGTCACACATGACGGAAAAATGCCATTCGTAACACATCGTGCCTATGTGTAAACCAAGCATTACACAAACAGATGTACATACCTGAGTTAGGTCATCCATGGATGGTGTTTTGGTAGTAGACATCTTCAAAATGTCAAAAAAAAGGTCAAGGTTCCAGGAGCTGGATAAATGTGTGTGTTCTCTTGTGAAGGCAGATGAGAAATGCCGATCTTTGCAGCGTCACTTACATCTGCAACATTCTAAAACACACAGCATTCTTTTCCGTTACCGAGGACGTCTACGGAATGGTGACATGTTACATTCAAATTCAAACTTGTATTTGATTTGTGCTGCGTTCAAGGAAACTGGTATCTGGGTTCAAGCTGAATAAAGTTGTATTCAGCTTGAACCCAGCTGAATACAACAAAACGGCTAATGCATGTACAGTTAGCTAATAAGATCCTCATTATATCATTCTCCACACTAGTCATCAGTTATCCAAGAGGGAGGTCGAATTTCCTAGTTACCAATTGCCTGGTGGAATGCCCAAATGATGCGTTCGTGAAACACATTTTCATGTCTGATGAAGGGCATTGTGGAACGAAACGTCCTAAATTTGCACACACACAAAAAAACTATGTGCAATAATGTCTCTATCTACGTCACTTTATCTTTGTCACTTTATCTTCGTCACTTTATCAACCATTTGCACTGACTGTAAACTTGCACTGCTAATACTGTCCAGATAAATGTATTTTTCTTTCAAAATGAACTTTTTTCATTTGACTTGTTTTGCAGACAAGCTTTGGGGCCCCCCTGTAGTGCCTCTGAGGACCCCAAGGGGGCCCCGGACCCCACTTTGGGAACCACTGCTCTACACATTTGAAACCAAATAAAGTGTGCTTGACTACCATGTTTAGCTTTGCATTATCATTTACATCAATCACAAATGAGTGGTGAGTTGAACTCTGCAGGCAGTCTCATCCAGGACTATGGCCGAATAACATGACAAAACCAGCACACGGACGGATTCTAAAGTTAATGTTACTCTCTTTTGATAACAACATTATCATAACACAATTATGGACTTCAGAAAATACAGTACATAAAAGTACATAAAAACATGTATAACTGACTGATTAAGCCTTTCTGTCCACATCTGTTAGCGCTTCTCCAGCTCCACACTCAGACTCTGCACTCCTGCATCTTATTACCTCGCTTCGGAACGGCATAACAATCGCCTGAAAGAACAAAGGCGGACGAGAAATAACTTTGACCTGTTGGTTTGGCAAATTAGCTTGTTTTAAACAATTCACTTTATCCTCTTATTCACAAAACAATCCCCGGGCCTCTGCTGCACGGTAATTAACACGCACTCCCGAATACTGATTGCATTCAGCTGGAGCGTGGTGAAGATGGAGGAAAGGCACTTCCACTGATATAAGCTAACACAAGTGCAGATGGAGTTATGGCTATTTACTGGCAGCCGATTCTTTGGGGGGTTTGTCATCTTCAAACAGTTGTTCGAGAGTTTGGGTCCTATCTGTATTTATTTATCTCAAGAAGCCAGTTTGAGAACGCACATCATACACAAAGCAATTAGTGAGATGGTGAAAATGCAACTGATTACCATTACCACCATTACCACTCTACTACGATAGTGGTTCTCAACTCATGGTCCCGACCCTATGCTAATAATGGGTCTGTTAAGTCCGTTCACACAGACATGGTCCGTTAAAGCTGCGTTAATTACATTGTTTTCTGGTTGTAGAGTAAACTTCATTAGCCATCACAAATCTACATTGTGATGTCTGGAGTCTGTCCAGCCCGCGTACAGCCCACTTAATGCGATAGGTCTGGATCTGCAAGATCTCCAAGTGCGCTCCAGTGAAGCGCAAAAGGCTACGCTATAGTCTGCGTTTAGAAACACAAGATTAGAGGGCTGTTTCATAAAGCTGGCTTACTCTGTAAGATAGGCTTATTTGGCCAAGTCTGGCTTATTTTGTCTTTTTGGTTTCATAAACCAGGCTCACTCTGAGTCTGGCTCAGTTACTATGGAAATATAGTCAGAGAACTTAGTCTGGTCCGGACAAGGCTAAGAGCAGACTGAGCACAATCTATGTTTCTTTTTCCTCGAATCCAACACCAATGGGCAATTTAAATGACACAAGCAGGGTATTAGCGCTATTATCTGACCAAAATGTATATTGGCCTCAAAAATGTGAAAAAGAAAACATGACATCACAAATCAATTACTTTATGCAATAAATTATAAATATACACCAACATTGTCTTTGTCTCTTATCTGTGAAATACAAAGTTGTGTGACATATTGATTACATTATGTGTCATCAAAAAGCTTGTCCAATAGATGGGAGCAACATCCGGGAACCTTTACTGGGCAACGCCCCCTTTTAGGGGAATCGAGAGTTAAAAATTGCATTAGTGTGTATGTGAAAAAGGGACTATTTCTCGTTCGGAGGATAAAATATTCCAAACCAGTGATCAGAACTACAGGACAATGTCCGTTCTTGATTACAGACACATCAAGTTACTGTCAGAAGACGATTGGAAGATTTATTTATTTTTTGTGGACACTTATATGAGCAAGTTTATCAATCACTAGCATCTGTTATATCCATGTCAGAGCTCATTACTGAGGAAACAGCTCCACATTGTGGCCGTGTATTATGCACTTTGTGTAACGTCTTTAATAGGTAATTATTCAAACTCATCAAACCTGTTCAGCATTAGGTCTAATTAATGATTTTTAAAACACACATTAACATTAGCATTAGCAGCTAGTAGGTTAGCTGCTGAACGAACCATACCATTTGCTCTTATAAGCTATAAAACTACATCGTAGGCTGTATGATTTTAATTTAATGATAATATAAAAGCAACAGACTAAAAGCTGAAGCTGTTGTAGTGACATTATAAAGTATCCAGTGAAAACCTCGTGGATGGGAGCCCTGCACTCTACCTATGGAGCTGGCGGCCTGTGAAGTATGCTGCGTGTTCACGCTTGGCCATGATTTTTTCAATGAACTCTGTGATTTTTAGTGTGGTCTGCTTATGTACGCGGCAAGTGCTAATTAGCTGAACCTGTCTTGACTTAGTGAGATTAGCCAAGCTCGGTGTCCCTTTGGTGAAACCCAGTAATCGCAGCTTGAATTGTTGTGCCTAACATAAGCCAGGATTTGGAGCCTAAGCCTAGCTTTACTGATGTGTTTTATGAAATAGCCCGAAGGCCCAACATGTTTTGTAAATAAATAAATTGTAAATAAATGTATTCATTTCTGCCCGGCCCTGGTACAAAAGTAAAAAAATAAATTAAAAAAGTTCAGCGTGTTTTGGTCCAGGGCTGAGGTCCATCCCAAGCAGCGTTGCCACGTGGGAAATGTAGGATTATCGTACCAGAGACTCAAAATTATCGTATTTTGAAAGAAATGAATGAATAAAATCACTCTGGAGATCGTGTCCTATGGGTTCTTAGAGTTTTGTGGCACTCACTAGTTGTGTAGACCAATGTGTCCCCCACAAACAAATACATCATGAGCAACATCAGAATCATGGGGGCGGGCGCAACTGAGCATCCCACCAATCATGCTCCTTGTTCTGAAACATACACATAAACGTCACTCCCTTCATATCCTCTCACTCCCAGCAAAGCACGGGGTTTAAAAAAAAAAAAAAAAAAAAACTCCGTCTCCGGCAGTTGCAAAATATACATTTGGCCAAATTATCGTACATTAGACATTATTGATTGTACATCGTACATAGGGCAAAATTATTGTACAAATACCATAATTATCGTACACCTGGCAACGCTGATCCCAAGACTTGCACCTGGTCAGCCCGGATTGGCTCTGGCCTGGGCCGTAGACAGGGTAGATCAGAGCGATTCAACAGTAGAAAAATGTAAACGACCAAAGTGAACAGGATTACCTAAGAATTACTCAAAACCAAGTGAAATAAGTGACATACAACTACAGGTCTGTTTTTGTTTGTTTGTTTGTTTATTTGGATCCCCATTAGCTACTGAGTCAAAGCAGTAGCTATTCTGCTAGGTCTGTTTTGAAGAGGAGAACTGTTACAACATGTATAGGTCATTGTCTATTCGGTTTTAGCTAGCGGCCTGTTAGTAAATCAATGGCACCACGACTAACCCAGAATTGAGTGAGTAAGTAAGTGCTTTATTTGTCATTGTACAAGCATACAACGAAATTGTGTTCAGGTGTTAGTCCTGAGCCGCTGCGACTGAGCCGCGCTGCTATTGTGGGCCGACCTGACAATATGATCGGGTAAACCGCAGCACCCGGAGGAAACCTGGCGGCATTCAGTCTCCTCTGATCCTCTGAAACGGTGCAGCGCCTTCTGGGTTTGTCCCTGTTTCAGAGCGTGGTGTCCTGCACTGGTCAGCTCCACCTCCTCCCGGCTCAGAACAGGTTCAGTGTTCAGTTCATCATAGGCTTTCTGATACATGTGGATCAATGGGCTTTGTGGAGGACAGTTTTATGTTCCCTGGATAAGGCAAAAGTATCTAAGAAGTATAACTCGTAGGACTTCAGCAGTAGAAGAAGCAGTGACCAAAGTGAACAGGATTATGCAAAATGCTACTCCAAATATTCTTTTGATGATCGACCAATGTTAAAACGAGGTTAAAAGGTCCAAAATCTCCCATATGTCTCCTTTCTAATGTTCACTCGCCTCAAGCAAGAGTGCACTCGCACCGCTGCGCACACGTCACCATCAGGAAGTTGATAAATACATCAGGCTTTTAATGCGTTGGGCTGCCTTAGATTGTGGCAGCTTATTGAGTGACTAACCAGGTTGCTAATTTGCTGTGACATAATTAATTACAGGCAATTAGGTGAAGCAGATGGGAGCGCGAGTGCAAGGAAATGCGAGAGCGTGGTTAGCCGGCGTGGGTGGTGCGCGGGGACGGGCTCAAAGCTTCCGTGGACCGAAGACTGCCTTACGGTAATACAGGGAGACAGATTGAGAAGAAGACGCTGATTGGGTTATACCGACACTGAGCACTTAATATTGACCAGGAAGTAATAATCTGCTCCGTCTGATAAACATTACTGTCCAGATTCTCCATTAACCGCTGTCTCCAGTGAGCGCCAGGAGCTGGAGACATTGGGGAGGTGGGATATGATGTGCGACGTTGTTTGGTCAAATTATAAAGAGCATTAAATATCCAATCTGTTGAGCTATTTGTATCCTATAGTGGATAAATAATGTGTCAAATGAGTAGCTTTCTATCTCAAAAGAGTGGAGATTCATTTGCATGCAAGAAGGATCTGGGTTCTGTTTTTTTTTTTTTTTTAATATAATATTTATTTTAAAGGTTTTAAAACAAGCCAATTTGGCAAACCAACAGGTCAAAGTTATTTCTTGTCTGCCTTTGTTCTTTCAGGTGATTGTTATGCCCTTCCGAAGTATGGTAATAAGATGCAGCAGTGCAGAAACACATTTAAAGCAGTACTAAGTAACTTTGCCCCTAGAGGCCATAAGCGCAACTGCAGGTGTCTTAGCAAGTTACGATTTTTTAACTTATTAAATGTCTTGGAGAGTAAATACTACGCTGACAGAAACGGTGAAGGGAGAGAGGGGTGTTGTACATCCAGTTATACAATGGGAATATTTTTTTTCACTCAAACTTGGCTGTAAATACTGTTTAAAGTGGCGCTAGCCCGTAGTTAGCTTTGCCCGTTAGCCTGTTAGCTTCTTCTCCGTGAGTCTATT
Organism: Neogobius melanostomus; assembly: GCA_007210695.1. Lineage (NCBI taxonomy): Eukaryota > Metazoa > Chordata > Actinopteri > Gobiiformes > Gobiidae > Neogobius > Neogobius melanostomus. The sequence goes on from VHKM01000132.1 coordinate 996,525, forward strand.
AGTGTGTATTGCTTGCTCCGCCCCGGTGGCAGTCAAGTTGCAAGCATGGTTTTCTGGCCAGAGACACCAGGGGGAGATGAAAGACCCCCCAATCATCCCATTAACACTTGTATTACCCCCAGAGGGACTACGGAAAGGATTTATTAAGGTAAACACGTTACTTATTACTGCTTTAAAACATCCCCTGCACTGAAAGTCAGTGATAATGTTTGACTCGTGTTTTATGTTATCATAATTCATTAATTTTATATTAGTCCATCAAAATATTTAAACTTACCCTGACATCACTTTTAAAAACATTTATGTAAGGCACTGTTTGGATTCTATTTGAGTGTTTTTAGTCATGTCTCTCCTGTTTCTCTGCCTCATGTCGGGCATTCCAATTCTTACTACCAACAAAAAGCAAGTAGTTTAAAGTTTAGAAAATCTGAAAATGTGATTCCCTGTCTTCTGGAGCATTTTAGAGCTGGTTGATGATAAAACTTTAAATATGATTATTAAATTTGAGCTATCAGAGTCACATAAAGAAAGATACATAAACTAAAATGGCATTGTAAACTAGAAAACAGCAATACAACTCTATGCTAATGTGTAGACAATATGCATGAAGAGCACACACAGTGCATATTGTCAGACTCAACAGGGAACACACAATTTTTTGTTTGTTTGAAAGGTCCATTAGCACAAACACAAGTTCCACACAAAAAAAAACGATACAGCGTAGACAATCACACCGACGGAGGCATCTAAAAAAGCATGACACAGCAAATATCGCAGCACATGTGGGAAGTCTCGTGAGAATTCAAATTTGGCGCCAAAAAGGCAGAGACGGACCAGGAGCAGAAAGTTACCTGGGTTTCTCCACCATTACTTTAAAGAAAGCTGAATTATTAATATATAATATATATAACTAACCAGGAGGTACGTTAGTTTCATGCTACATATGCTAATGTTGTATCTATACTCTCAACTCTTACATGGTAACTTCATTCATATCCCGATCATCAAAGAACCTTCAAGCATTTTCTTCACAACAAGCGACTACATTATTTATTTTATTTTATTTATTAGTTTATTTGACAGGGACAGTACACATTAATGAACATTTCTGTAAATGTGTCAGTATTAGCTGCAAAGATATACATAAAGAAAATTAATTAATTAATTAATTAATGGTCACATCTCTGGTTCCCCATAAACCAACCTTTCATCATTTCATTCTTTAGTGAAGGCTCTAAACTCTTGCTAACTCAAGTCTAGCAAAAAAAAAGTGCTCAAGAACTTTCAAATGCATAAAAAAAAAAAAAAAACCTGTGTGATGTGAATTTCTCCACTGAGAGATCAATACAGTCTTATCTCCATAACACAATTCACCCAAAAAAAAGACCACAAAGAGAGAGACAAGAGAGAAGCCTCAGCATATTCATGCATCTCCATAAATATGCTGAAGGAGTTTCAGGGATTACATCATGCTGCTGTACAGGATGGAAGGGCTTGCATTTTCAGAGCGAAGGGAGGACGACTGTGTGGAAATTATAATGTTTTATATATATATATATATTGCAATGGCGTTTTTCTTTTTAAGTGTGTCATATCCAATACTTGAATGATTGAATGACAACAAAAATATTAATGAGATTGAATGGCTTCACTGCTTTTACAGAGAACAGTGGACAGAATTCTGCTAGGACAGGAAAGAGGATCGTTGCAATTGTTTATGAAATACTAATGGCGTAGGTTGCGTTCACGTTGTAGAACTTCATGTCATATTGTCAGGTGGAGCGCAGGAGCCAACACAACTCTATGGGAGACAAACAGTTTTTGTAAATCAACAAAATGTTGTACCACATCATTATTTGGTAGTGTTTGGATTCACAAATCCGCCAATCCGATAGATTTGTGAACAGTGGCACAGTGGTGGAGTGATGTGCTTCACAGCTAAAAGGTCCCGGATTCAAGTTTTGTGTAGGTTTCCTCCAGGTACTCCGGTTTCACCTACCACTAAAAACATGTAGAGTGTGAGTGAGTGGTTGGTGGTGGTGGGAGGGGCCAATGGCACAGACTGGTTGCCTCACTTCTGTCAGTCTACTCCAAGGGCAACAGTAGTTGCAGTGATATCTTTACTTTACTTTTGAAGTGCTCCTAAGTTATTATTTCGCCTTACAATATAGTGCCCCTTTTAATCGGCTTAAAAAATCGACATGCTTAATTTTGTGTGACTGTACCTGAATGGTGTAACTTTTCACGTAACGGTATTTAAATAAGGAAAACGTGGAAGAGCTTAGCTTCTAACTTCACCCCTGTTTGGAGCCATAGGAATATGCTGGGAGAGGCTAAATGCTAACAATGTCTTTGGTCTATTTGCGTGACTGAGTGCACGCACCAAGACCAGACAGCTACGCATCAACTCGTCTAAGCTCAGGTAAGAACATATCTCATTATCCAAAAAAGGTGGCCTATTCCTTTAAAGAGGGGGTATTATGTAAAATTGACTTTTTCAAGCTTTATATCATGTTATTATGTCATTCCCTCATTAAACACATGCCTGGAGTGTTGCCTTGGCTCATTCACATATTTTTGAGTAATCAGTAAAAACTTAGACGGCAGCCATTTTAGGTGTAGCTATGCCTCAGTCCTCCTAGGAACGCCCCCACCTCCTGGAGACGCCTCTGGACCTTTCGTCACCAGCCAAGCCACCAACCACTGCTCCTCAGCTCAGCAGAGCCCCCTCCCCGCACAGTAGTGTTGTTTAGATGCCACAGCAGTGTGCTGAAGGGGGCGTGTCGGAAAGCTTCTTAAAGAGACAGAGGCCTATTTCAAGACGTTCAGTACAGCCATTTTGAGAGAGCAATTTTATTCAAGGCAGTTATTTTAATTTACTGCATATACAGACCAACAGAAGGTTACGTCATCATTGTAGTATGCTATAGACTGGTGCTATGTGATTGAAAAAAGCATAATACCCCCTCTTTAAGTGATGATATCATCGCTTTACTTCCGGAGAACCTGATTCCTGATTTCAAGCCTGCTGTAGAGTTGACTACTACAAAGCTCTTTTTAAACATCTGCGTTCTGATTTGCTAGTCATAGAGTGAGCCTCCTCTCGTTGCAGAGAGGATTTCTGTCAGTGTTCCGTCAACACATCAGCACATGCTGCACTGCCGCCAGTCACAAGCAACACAGGCCGGTCATGAGTGGGTCCGACTCCGCGTCTGAGACTCCTTCTTAGCACTTTTCCATGGAAATAAACAACGCTAGCATGTGGCGCTTGCCTCCGCTAAACACACACTTCTGAAGCCTTAAACTGCTACGATAAAACTTTGGTCGTAGCTACGACTGTCTCTCTGTTTGAACAATCGCACAAAAGTGAGACAAAGATAATTGCAGTTACCATAGGCTCTTTAGACTGCGATATGAGTCGTATCAGCCTCCATTCATCGTGTCACATGTCGCCATAGCCCTGCAAAATAAATATGCTGGACTACTTACATGCGTGCAAATGAAACAAAAAGCGACTCCAGGTATGTTTTGATGTTTTGAAAAATAAAGTCAGTTTACCCAAATGCATTCCAATTATCCACCATGTTTTCATTTCCTGCAGTGTGGGATGTAGCGCCTCCCCCCCCCCCCCCCCCCTGCCCCACTCTGGCTGAAGCTCCACGGCCGCTCCACGGAGAGCCAATGTTACGGCCTGATGCATAATCGATAGGACAAGCACTCTCCAAATAGGGTTTTAACTTTTTATCGAGCTCGCTGAGGGATGAGGGGCTCGCCGGGCTCTTGGACCGGGCTTCATTTCGACCATGCCGGTTTGATCCCTGGCGCTGAGTGGTGTTGCAGAGAGAGGAGGAAGAGGAAAATGGAGTGATGAAGAGGAGAAAAACAGAAAGAGAAAATGAGAGGGACTGACACAGAGAAGAGGGAGAAGCTTTTTTTATTATCAATGTGAAACTTTTGCTGAACATTACTGACATAAATATGAGGAACAAATGTATTGCAAGTTTTGTGTAATTTCATGCTAAGAGAGAAGACGAGCTAAAAATCTCTACACTGACCGCCTGCCGTAGTTTCTACCTTGCAGTTTCATTTTATTAGTTTTACTTGTTTGTAAAGCACCATAGATCAGGGCTTGACAATAACAACTGCCAACCCGCCCATAATAAACCCAGTAGCCACAGCGGCCGCTGACCAAAAAAGTGAATGTCAAGCCCTGTTGTTGATGTATTGTTACAGCGCCCCCTGTGCTGATCTTGACACTGGACAAAATCATTGACAGTATGAATGTATTCTTGCGACTTTGACATTGAAAAATATAGAATTTTGGCATTGAAAATTAATTATTTAAAAATCATTAAATTTCACTTGGTGCTAACTGTATATTGTGCTCTTAAGATGGTAGAGCGGGTCGTCTCATGATCGGAAGGTCGGGGTTCGAATCCCGCCTCCTGAAGGTGCACATTGTCGTTGTGTCCTTGGCAAGACACTTCACCCACATTGCCTCCAGTGTACGCGGGTACACTGGTAGCCCCTAGGAGAGACCAACAGGCCCGGTTTGAACCGTGAGGCCGTCCTTCCGTGGACCCACCACCTGCAGAAGGAGCCATGGGGCTGGTGCTATGCGATCTGGGCAGCTCCAACGGCTGCCCCACGACCCGGCAACGGACAAGTGGAAGAAAATGAATGAATATTTTATTTTGTTCTTTATAGGATTCGTCGTCTGAAGAGTGTTTATCCAGTGCCCTGACAGGCAGAGCGGTGGAGCAATGATAACCATATTTGTCATTGTAGGGGAATACAGAGAGAAGGTCACAGTGTGGGATCTGGGTAAACCCTCCCCCAACCGGCTGAGAGTGCGAAAAAAGTCAATACAGTGGCTGGGACATCAGTGTCCACTGTCATTCAAAAGGTCATGTGATGTATGTCATGTGATCAACCCATTATGGACTATATATACCGGTGTGTAGCCAACATTTCACTGTCTGACGAAGGGCTAAGTGACGCCCGAAACGTTACCTTGTGGTACCTTAATAAATTCATTGGGAGTGCAACAGCGGTGCAGAGTTTTTATCCTTTTATCTATGGAAAGTTTTCTGGGCCACCCACCTCAATTGAAGAGGAAGAAAACTTATTTTTCCTGACCTGCAGTATGGAGAGACCCCACAAGCTGGCCTCTTCAAGGTGACAGGACACATAGCGAGGGTCAGTACACAGACAAAAAAAAAAAGACATGATCCACTCACTCACTAACAAATTCAATCATTCTTGATCTATTTACTTAAATAAATGTCATTTGATTTAACGTTTAACAGATAAATAATGTGAAAGTGGAGAAAAACAGCAAGGCTCCTTTTCAAGAGATTATTCTTGATCCAGTAAGCATCTTAACGGGTGTGTCACATACTTTTTTGTTTTTATTAATTTTCTGTTGTTCTATTACAGGGCAGAAGGCAAATAACTGTCACTCTGTGGTGGGAATTTTGTCCCACTTAAAAAAGGGAACTTCATGGAATTCCAGTACGAGGGTGAAATACTATAATGGTTTTGCCCTTGCAACTACAAATCTTACAAAAGTTACAGTATGTTTCCCTCCCACTCTCTTTCTCTGTTTCATTCAATATCTCACTCATTCATTCTGTCATTGAACTGCTGCATTTTTAAAACCATCATGTTTAAGTGTTGTTGATGTTATTCTGTTGCCGCGGGAAGCCCAGATGACCAGCCGAGTGCTGAATATTTCTGGGACTTCGGATGAGGTGGTGGAGGGGCACATCCAAATACTAACACAAGAAGAACAGCTCCTCCTTGTAGAAGAAAGCATGCGGAAATGCCAGGATGACACAAACTTCAATATTAGTAGGATAAATTTTAGAAATCTCGTACTAATGAGGGTTGGACTGTTAGCATTGGAGCTGCGCGAGCTACACGCCACGCAAGGGCCGAGTCTACAGTAAAGATCCCGCCCTTATGCCCTTATTAGGAACCTGCTTCGTCAGAGCTGGGGAGGAGGAGTCTGTAAATCCCCATGATTTCCCCCTCGAACGTGGTCATTATGGTAAACGGAGAGGAGTGAGTATTGACGGTCTATTAATAATACGTCTATGGTCCGCGCGAGTAAAGAGAGAAAGAGGCAGTGAAAGGTAGAAAAGTGGACAAATAAATATTTTTATCTTCATAACTTGATGCTTATTGTGGAGTTGTATCAGGCTCAGACTGTGTGTGCAGCGGCCCATGTAAAAAGAGCTTGAAAAAAAAGCGTTAGAAAAATGTCAAAGCCATATTTGAACCGGGGACCACCTGCACCAGAGACTAGCGCTCTATCACTGAGCTATAAACCCACAGAAAAGTGGGCCGGTCTTCTCTAAATCCCGGGCCGAAATGAGGTCCCAGCACGCCACTGGCTGAACCTACTTATTTCTCAGACTCATTAGCCAAAAATGACGTAGTTTCTGCTAAAAAGTAATATTTACTAAAGTTGCTACATCCGGGCTTAGCGGAGCTGCTGCGCCGACTCTGACTTTAGTATTTTTCTCCGCCAAACCCGGATGTAGCGATTTTGGTAAATATTACTTTTATAGCAGTAGGTGCAGCATTTTTGGCTAATAGGCCTGATAAATAAGCATGTTCGGTAACTCTGTTGAGTTTCAGAAATATTGATTGTGGTATTGAAGAGTTTTTTTGTAGTTTCTCGCACATCTGCCGTTCTACGCGGACCCGGAAGTACAGCTGTGACGTCGCCACTTAACAAACGTACAGGGCTCTACGGTGTTACGTCACAAATCAAGCGGAGGTGAATACAACACTCTCGGTAGGGATGGGCGATGCCACATTTTTGGGATTCGATACGATACCGATACTTTTGGGGCAAAATAATCCGATACCGATACTTTGTTACATTTCATTGATATCATATACTATATTGAAACCACAACAAATTCTGAAATATATGTAAGGGATAATGCACGACGAGGTGTCCATTATCAGAAATAACTGGACTCCGCGGAGGCGTGAACCGTCTTTGCAACTTTGCAAATTGAGATTAGTATTTAGGAAGAGCAACATGTCGACATTTTTTGCTTTAAGGCGATTACGTCTTTGGCTAACCGCTTCACCAGCTTCAGAGAACAACCTTTCTGCAGGAACGGATGTCGCCACAGTTCCAAGGTATTTCTTTGCCACTTGACTCAACAGTGGAAATGTCTCTTCAGTCCGTTTCCACCACAGCAAAGGATCATCGCCTCTTTCCATTACCTTTTCCTCCGTGTATCTGCGCATTTCAATGAATGCATCAGTGTTTGCAGTACGATGGTTTTGAGTGGCTAACACACGGCTGTCAAACTCTGCCCTTGCAGGATTGTGGCAAGAGGACCGTGCTGTTGATGGAGTAGGTGTGGCCTCTGAGTCGGTTGCTTCTGTCTCAATGTTGCCCAGTGCTCGCATCTCATCGATGATTTGTGTCTTGATGTTTTCCACATTTACAGGGTCACTAAAAACAATATTTTTGAACCGCATGTGCGTGAGAAGATGTGGTGCCAGACGGTTATCTATTTGTGCTCCTGCAGAACGTTGAAGAAGACACACCAAAGGAATGATCTTGGAAATTGTAACATATTGCTCAGCAGACACCTCCCGAGTGGCCTCATCAAATGGCTTTAGAGCGTCAATTGTTTGCCTTATGATGTACCAGTTGTCATCATCAAGGCATAAGCTGTTTTTCCCAAGGAGACAAAGTGCAGTTTTGACAGCTTGTTGTTGTTCATGTAGTCTCTCCAGCATGTACAGGACAGAGTTCCAACGAGTGTCCACTGCCTGGATGAGTTTGTGTTGTGGTAACTAGTGATGGGATTTTCGACTCTTTTTGGTGAACCGGATCATTTGGATCGGCTCACCGAAAAAGAGCCGGCTCTTTTGGCTCCCAAATGGCTCTTCATTTTTTTTACATAATACAGTTTAAATTTGGGAGAGGTTTTTATTCATGGCTTGTTAACTGAGCTTTTCGACTACTCCCTGCACAAAACAACTATAATCAAGAAAGAAATTTAAAAGAACAGAATAATATGTTTTTTCCATTGCTATAATGAAGTGATATTGGCTTATAGTGGTGTTGTTTTGTCTTCAGGAATCAAAGTTGACTTTTCCAGGTGGTGGAGCCATTGTTTATTATAGCAACACTTTTAAGGCTGGTACATATATGTACTCCTTTTTTATTTACAGTCAAAATCCTTAGTGTTTCTCCCAAAGCTTCTCCCCAGTCCCTCTGCTGCCTGTGTCAGCTCCGTCCCTGGTCCTGCTCAGTCTGTAGCTGCTGGAGTCTCTCCCTCAGAGAGGAATACAGACTCCAGACATCACTGAAGTCCAAACTTTAGTCTGCACTCCTGTTGTCCTTCTGCTTTAGTTGCTTTTGCAATGCGCTCATACACATGTGGAAAAGGCCGACATTACAACGTGTATCGCCGCTCCGCATTGTTTATTTTTCACTCCACAAACCCAGCGTAACTTTATCTAACCATAAAACCGAAAATATGAGGCAGATCTTTCTCAAATAAGACGTGGCTGAAAGCTAGAGATGTACTGACTACATTTATGGATTAGTTAAAGTTTGTAGAGATCTAGATTTTGTGTAAACAACAGGTTCGTTCCTTGCAGACGGGTTGCAGCTGCAGATGTGTTACCTATCCTTTCACCCTCTATCCCTGAACCCATTTTCTTACTCTTTTCTCTTTTAGTCTTTGCCCTTCTCTATTTGTCTCTAATGTAGCAGAGAGCAGTGTATGTAGAGCTTGATAAACATGCAACATTACAATAAAAACAAAAAAAACGGCTCACTTGTGAGACTCGGCTCTCATCGTTCACTTAAAAGAGCCGGCTCTTTGTACCGACTCGTTCGCGACCGACCCATCACTAGTTCCAAAGCCTGGGAGCAACAGCCTGGAAGGATCGGTCACCTCTAGTACGAAAACAAGTGCGTGGAACCTTTAGCAGATTTTGATCCACAGACCTCAGAGCCCGAGCAGGGGTGTAAGGCTGGATCAGATCGCTGAAGTAAGAACGAGCCTGACCATGCAAGGCTCTGAAAGCTAGAACCAAAATTTTAAACTTGATCCTATAGGACATTGGCATGAGTTGACTTTGTGGTTATAGATAGGTGGAAGCATGAACCTGACCCGGAGTTAATTCATAAAAAACACTCCAATGGAATTAGTGCTGATTGAATAAATGTTGGTATAATATGAGTAAGTAGAGTATCCTCTTTACACCCATCTGAACAGAGCAGTTTCTTCAGTTCAGTTTGACTCAAATCTAAAAGCTTCTCGACTGGAGCCTACAGCCTATAGGCCAGATTTGAAAGCAGAGACCTACAAAACTGATGGAAGATTTTTCCTTGTGTTGTCATCACATTTTTGTCGCCTGTTTTGTCATGTTTTTGTTCCTTATTCATCACTGTTTTGAGGCCTGTTTTGCTTCGTTTTTGTTGCTATTTTGAAGTTTTTTTTAAAGAAGCTTTTTAGATTTGGGTAAGGTCTAACTGGAGAAAATGTGCTTGGTTCAGGCGGGGATTAAGAGGTTGTTAAATACTTGGAGTTCATTTGCAAAAGCAGATATCTCCGTTTTGAATTTTTGTCAGAATCATTTTGGATATTTGTTACTGTACAATACAGATGGGACTCGTGAAGCTAAAGTTGTGTAAATTTGATTAAGGACTGGTAACTTTATATGTTCATGGCACTGAAATAGACCTGGTAATGAAATGCACTGCAACGTAAAGAGAAATTTGCAAGAATACGTTGAGTTTTTTCAATGGCACTTATCTGTTTTAACAAATGAACTCTCTTCACTTATAATTTTGTAGTGATTTCATAAATACTATACTTGGATAGGGGTCTTTATTGAAACTTTCCAGAAAACCCCTCTGTTTGAAAGATGCAGCCAAAGCAGTCTCAAATCTTGCCGTCTGTTTTTTTTTTTCTGCCTCGGCATGAGTCTGCGGGTGAACCGACTTTAAGTGCTTAAAAAGGTTGCTGGTGTTGCTTCCGTGGAGAACTGTCTTATCGCACAAACAACACTCTCTTTCAGTCGAGTCGGGTTGATTGGAAGAGTCCATTCCGCTGCTTAAGACGGGGGAGTTTCGCCCGAATACAGATCGTGTTCGTCGTATAGCAACGGCAATGCAAAACAATTGGTTGTGGTTTTATGTATTATGTAAATATTAATTAGTATCGATACTTTTGTCATGAGATCAATACCCAAAAGGTGACGGCTGAGTATCGATATATCGATACCATGGTATTGATCCGCCCATCTCTAACCAGGGGTGTAGCACCAAATTCTGGGCCCTAGGTACAAACTATTTTGATGGGCCCCCCGACGCCCCTTCCCACGTGCATGTTCAGTCAATTCACATTTTATACTCATCTCAACATATTCTGTGGTTTAGTTTGTGTAGTTCATTTCTTTTAAATTGTAACTTTGTTACACATACTGTATACTTACATCCTGTATATTCAGTATGTGGTTTGTCTGTTTTAACCTTAAGATTATTATTAGTATTAAGATTATTAGTTTCACATAGACCTTAAAGATATCACATCAAACCAAATAGGGAAAAAAAATTAGGCACACAGGATTTTTTTTTTTTTTTGCTAATAGGCATTGAAACAGGCATTAATAATACTTTATAATGCTAGTTTATGTTATACAATTCATTGATACGTTGCCTCTTGCCCATGTGTTCATGAACAAGAAATCCAATGCGTCAGCCTGGTTTGGTCTCAACATATTTTGAATCCCACGTTTAGGTGTAGGCTACAGTGCTGTTAAATTCTTGTTCTGTTAAAGCTTGAAGAGTCTGGCATGGGCCGTCCCATACATTTTCACTAGAACCAAGTCAAAGGAGTCTCTGAAGCTGTGCATTTATAATGAATGAGTCTACAAATGCGCGTGGCTAATTTGCATAACTCATTCTGCGAAAATAGCGTGAGCAACTTGTTGTTTTTGTCACTGTTTTGACCTGATGGAAGTCGATGACAGTAAATAAAGCTAAAGGGAAACATCAGCGATTAAAATGAGAAGAGAAGGAGCGGACAGGGCGGGTCAGTGGCTCTGCTTCCCTCTGCACCTGCTGCAGCAGCGCAGACAGAGAGGAGGCACTCGTCTTGACTTGACTCATGTTTAACTGTCATTTATCACAGAAAGTTACATCCCAGGCGATAATAGTGTAAATGAGAGCCTGTAAGCGCGAAAGAGCGAGGCAAGACTAATATTTCTCTTACCTAGCTCTGTGTCATGGCATTCCGGAGCTCTCCACACATGCACTTGAGTTGAATAGCGCGGTGCTGAACGCAGGTGTGTGGGCTGAACCATTTGGCACATTTTAAAGGGGTGTCAGGGCCTTGAGATTCATCCATCATTATTGTTTGTGCAAAATTCTGTCTCGCAACCATTGTAGTTCAGCCTGGTTATGTTCCGTTGTTATATCAATTATGAGGAGTTTAAAAAGTGCAATACAGAACGCGTTTATAGCAGCACTATTGAGGACCCCCACCCTGCTCTGGGCCCTGGGTACTCAGTACCCTTTACCCCCCCAGTCTGACCCCCATGTCCCTAACTCTCGGCTTCATTGAAAACAATAGGAGATCTCTGGCATTGGGTGGTTGTCATTGGATTTGAGAGGATTTTATAAACTGAATATTTGTTGGATTGTGATGAAATGTGATTTGATTACCATGATAACTTGCCTATTGAGGCAAAAGTCTGATATAAACAGAAAATGGACTTAATTGGTCTGGATTAATGTTTGTACAAACTGCCAAGAGGTCGCCTAGTACGCGTCGCTAATCCATTATAACTTTGTGCCTAATTTCGCGCATTTATGTTCGCATTTGGGGAAATAATCATGATCTAAGTTAAACGTAATGCTGACTAGAAAGAAGCTCATTCTTTTTTAGAAGCTCTTGGGCGACGTTCTTAGTTTACTCGGCTTTAGATTTAGCTAAAGCATGACTTAGCTAACGCGTGTCATGACATTAAACAATTGATTAACAATTTATTTTGTGTTTAAAGCAAAGTAAATGGTAGAATTTAGAGCCTGATGTGTCCGGCACAGTTACGTTAAACTTTAAAACATAATCTACACAAATTGTTTAGATCTGGAGTTGATTCTGATCATTAACTTACTCAGTTTACAAGATTGAACAGCTTTTAGGCAAGATTTACTGAGAAAAACTCAATTTATCGTTCACAATCTGTCATTCACAGGCAAAAAACTCTAATACCACCATTGTTTTCACTGCTACATGTGCGGCATTGTGAAATTACCCGGATGCTAGAAGAGCCCTATAGGACAAAGGGCGAAGAGAAATCACTCAGACGAAAATAAAGTAGACTGCCACATTTGCAAAATAAAGCAGTCATATCGAGGAGGGTCGACAGACAACCTTCACAAACATTGCGTGCCTTTTTTCTGCCCGTGCCCCCGCTCAGCCTCACTTTTGCTGCTGAAAACATCCGGTACAAGACAACAAACAACACAGACCACTATAAACCAATTTATATTGGTTCCCTTTTCATTTATGCTTGACGATAGACGCTGCTATGTGCAGAGAGTAGTAGAACGGTTCGATCAGCAAATCATTCATCAAAACCTCTGCTACATGTGTCTGAAATTTAAAGTGTATATATATTAATAGAAACAAAGAAAGAAGAAAATCCGCTTGGGAGCTGAGAGAGAGAAAAGATCCAAATGATCTGGCTCACCAAATAGAGCTGAAAATCCCATTACTTGGAAAAAGATCGAGAGGAACAATGAGACTCAGACAAAGAGGGGAGAGTGACAGAGTGAGAGAAAGGAGGGTCAGGGTTGCCAGGTCGACTTGGGCGTTTTTTTTGTTTTTTTTTACTCTGCTGTGTCTGACTGCAATATTAAAGAGGGGGTATTATGCTTTTTTCAATCACATAGCACCAGTCTATAGCATACTACAATGATGACGTAACCTTCTGTTGGTCTGTATATGCAGTAAATTAAAATAACTGCCTTGAATAAAATTGCTCTCTCAAAATGGCTGTACTGAACGTCTTGAAATAGGCCTCTGTCTCTTTAAGAAGCTTTCCGACACGCCCCCTTCAGCACACTGCTGTGGCATCTAAACAACACTACTGTGCGGGGAGGGGGCTCTGCTGAGCTGAGGAGCAGTGGTTGGTGGCTTGGCTGGTGACAAAAGGTCCAGAGGCGTCTCCAGGAGGTGGGGGCGTTCCTAGGAGGACTGAGGCATAGCTACACCTAAAATGGCTGCCATCTAAGTTTTTACTGATTACTCAAAAATATGTGAATGAGCCAAGGCAACACTCCAGGCATGTGTTTAATGAGGGATAGACATAATAACATGATATAAAGCTTGAAAAGTCGATTTTACATAATACCCCTCTTTAATATTAATAATTCGCCTAGACATATTTTCTTGTTTTGGCCATACAAGACAAAGTACAAGAGATATTAATGTGTGGTTTGGCAGTCATTTACAAAAGTGCCTCTTCTTTATATATTTAAATTTGAATAACATAGCATTATTATTTAACCCCAACTCCTCCTTGTGGTCTTTATCTAAGCTGCAGGCTGAGTGGGACTTTAGTCCGCTGACGAAGCCTTTTGGATGAGAGGCGAAACGTTCAGAAGACTTCAACTACTGAGTACAGAAGATGACTCAAGCACCTTTATTGAAGATGGACAACTCATGTACGACTGAGAGCTTACACAGACATTATTATTTATTGTGTAATTGCTTTTGTAAAACAATATTTCAAAAAACGGAAATGAATTTTAGCCTTTTTTATTAGGCAACAATAGATAAAGCATCAGGAACAACTGCATAACACAATAAATTAGATCCTAGAAACATATTATGCATTCACACAGAAAAAAAGAATGTTCACTGGGCTTCTAGTTTAGCTTTTACAGTCTTCACTATGAAGAAAATTCCAGGCGTTTTTAGGTTGACATAGTTCACCTTGAATCATAACTGTTGTATAAAGTTATGATTCACATATAAAGTGCTATCCTCATTTTGATCCACATTACATGCCTACTCCATTTGGATATCTAGCAGTTTTGTTTTTTTCTACAATACTGCATAGGATACATGTGTAAGAACAGTAGAACTAGAATAAAAACAAATATGTAAAAAAAAATTTTTTGGTCTTTCAATGAAGCAGGATTGGAAAAAGAACACAAACTGGTCAGTGGTCAACTGAGGGCTGCAGCACGGGCATTGGGGCCGGCGGTATCGCGACTGATCAACCAGCTTCTGGGGTGCTTCTCATTCCGACCATCGGCCAGGTCCCTGCTGATCACATACAGTGGGGAAAAAAGTATTTAGTCAGCCACCAATTGTGCAAGTTCTCCCACTTAAAAAGATGACAGAGGCCTGTAATTTTCATCATAGGTAAACCTCAACTATGAGAGACAAATGAGAAAAAAAATCCAGAAAATCACATTGTCTGATTTTGTATGAATTTATTTGCAAATTAGGGTGGAAAATAAGTAGAAAAAGTATAAGTACAAAATAAGTACAAACACGCAAGATTTGTGTCTCTCACAGACCTGTAACTTCTTTAAGAGGCTCCTCTGTCCTCCACTCGTTACCTGTATTAATGGCCCCTGTTTGAACTTGTTATCAGTATAAAAGACACCTGTCCACAACCTCAAACAGTCACACTCCAAACTCCACTGTGGTCAAGACCAAAGAGCTGTCCAAAGACACCAGAAACTAAATTGTAGACCTGCACGAGGCTGGGAGGACTGAATCTGCAATTGTTAAGCAGCTTGATGTGAAGAAATCAACCGAGGAAGCAATTATTAGAAAATGGAAGACATACAAGACCACTGATAATCTCCCTCGATCTGGGGCTCCACGCAAGATCTCACCCCGTGGGGTCAAATGATCACAAGAACGGTGAGCAAAAATCCCAGAACCACACGGGGGGACCTAGTGAATGACCTGCAGAGAGCTGGGACCAAAGTAACAAAGGCTACCGTCAGTAACACACTACGCCGCCAGGGACTCAATTCCTGCAGTGCCAGACATCTCTACATTTAAACCTAAAAGATATTTATTTTTTATCTTTTCTCATTTCTGTATCCGCTTTCTTCTAATAACCCACTTGTTCTCTTGGTTAAGTATGTAGAACAATTTAAAAAAAATAAAAAATACTTGCTTTATGACATGGCCGAATGGTATTGGAGGTGTCCATGGTTCAGAAGTGTACCACCCTTCTCCAGAGTTGATTTTCTTGATGCTGGCCATTATTCCCCCCCTCTGATCACATTTATTAAGGTTGACTAGCATGTCCATTAGTTCCTCTGAATATAGGCTCATTATTACTAAAGTATTTCTAGTAACTGATCAGTTAGGACAGCAAAGTATCAGGGATTCATTATGTAGTTCAAAATTGAGTAGAAGCAAAGGCTGGTGGTGGTGTGACTAAAGTTTATTAATTATCTACAGGCTACATGCCCAAAGATTCACACAGTACAACAGCATGGAAAATTACAATCTGGAAGCGCATTTTTCGACTACACCCCAAGGAGATAATTAAGTAGTGGCACAAAAATTCCACTTTGTCTGTTCAGAGTGACCTTTGTTACACCTTGTACACCGTTGTTACACATGCACCCACATTTTATACACTTTTGTTACACTTACACTTATATGTTGTACACCTTTGCTACACCTTATACATCTTTGTTACACTTACACCTACATGTGTGTTTTTTTGTTTTTGTTTTTTTTACTCAGTATGGACAGGTAAGTGTAAGTAATCGGTATTAATAGAAATAAACTTTTTTTTTCCCTTTATTGACATAAAACAAAGCTTACAAATAGCACAGAAACAAAGGAAGGATACACAAGGTTAAGGTATTAGATTGATACACATTTGATTCTTAGGGTCATTCTTGGGTTGTACACATGGATCTATTATAATAATCGGTTGAACATAACAAATAAGAATTAAAACATGGAAAATGATGATAGTAACAAATAATAGTAAAGAAACAATAATAATCGAGGTTGAAGTAAAGGTAAACTGAATAGGGTAGTGAACATGAGGAAGGCTAAACATTAAAGATTGAAATCAAACAGACAATTAGGATTAGGGAGAAGAAACAAAAGACAAAAAAAGAAGAAAATTAATAGAGAAATATAAAATTGAAAAATAAGAAAACATAATATAGTCGTAATAATAACAGTCGTAATAGTATCATTCGCTTGTAATATAATTCTAATATACATATTTATACAATTTCATAATATAATTCCATAATATCATTCCATAATATAATTTCATAGAGTCGGGCATTCTGGGGTCAGCAATAAAATTGTTATACCCATACCTATCTACATATAATTACAGATTATATACATACACCCATAGTTATCACATACACTGTATCCATTTGTATTATATTATCATTATATATTATGCTTTACGATATTATGTACGATATATAATAACCCCCCCCCCACCACCACCACCACCACATTAAAAACTGTGTGATATGTGGTGTAATTAAAAACCCATGGGGTAGTACAGGCTGCAGATGAGGGATCCTTCTGCTGATCTTTCATATATAGAAAACTGTCCTGCCCATTTATATTTAGATTCATACATCCATCCATTTTCTTCCACTCGTCCATTGCCGGGTCATGGGGGCAGCTGTTGGAGCTGCACCAGCCCCTATGGCTCCTCCTGCAGGTGGTGGGTCCACAGAAGGACGGCCTCATGGTTCTACCCGGGCCTGTTGGTCTCTCATAAAGGGCTTCTGAAGCCCCTTATTTTCTTAATTTCCTTTTATTTGTCTATTTCAATTTAGTCTTAATTAGCTTTTTATTTAGTTGTTATTTATTTTTACAAAAGTCAAAGGAGCTGTGGGAGCTAAAAATATAGATTTGGGGAAAGCCAACTGTTATTATTATTTATTTTTAATAATACTACTTTTGGCAGTATCTTTTGCCACTTTGAATGTGGGCCATCAGCATTAACTGAACATTTCCTTTTCCTCTGCTCATTTTGCAATCTCGCAGACTATCACTTTAAGAATAAGGTACACAAAACAAAAACTATTTAATTGTCAAATGAAGTTTATGCCACCTAAATATTTACTCACAGTGGAACAAGTAACTGTTCGTTAAAGTCAAGAGTACACATACTCTGATATATTAAAAATATAGTAAAAAGTACTGTATGATAAAACTATTCTTAGGAGTTACTTCAGAGACATTTTCTTGAGTTAATGTGAGTTCTACATGACTCTTGGTTGCTTGTTTGGCCCTGCTGTGTATATGGTTTACACAGAGTTTCTTACCCATCTATAGGTCTTTAAAATGCTTATCTGTCGCATTCAGAATTAAGAGACTCTCTATTTTTCTTTATTTTCTGAGGTGGTGCCTTCAGTTTGACATTCAAATCGGTGAATCCCTTGTTCTGTAGGATTGTGACGAGCTTTAAGGAAGAAATAAAGAAACGGATTACGAATACGAGTCTAAAATGTGTAAAAAGGTGAGAAAAAGAGTAAAGAACAAATTGTACCTCTTTTGTCATCTGCATGGAGTAGGTTGGATCTGAAAGGTCGACATCAGACTGGAGTTTGATGTAAAGTGGTGTATCTTGGTCATTAAAGCTGTAATCGGCAAAAACAAGTTTAGACAAAAGAAAAGGGCTGTGACAAAATGTTGAAAAACAGCTTAGTCACCTCTATGACAGACAAACTTAAGCTTTGAAGAACACGATGCATCATCCCACTTATGATAATGTTCCACAGCACAGTGTTGGTCTCCAGCATAATTATCAGGCTGACCAGACCCCCAGTTTTTGAACTGACTGTCGCTGCCATCGGACCACCTCCAGGCCTGTCTGTACAGACCGATCCACATCCACTGATTTGGTACAACAACAGAAGCCACTGCATTGTTTTCAGACTCGTCTTCGATCATGGCCAGGTCTGTGTGGTGCTGTCTGCAGTGGTACCGGGCGTCCTCCCAGCTCTTACTTGTAGAAATATAGGAGTACTGCTTTTGTCCTCCAGATGAACCTTTGAAAACATGAACAGACCTCGTCATACAAAGCAGACATGTTTGTAAATATGTCCATGACATGGCTGGTGCCAAACATGCTTGGATTTTACAGTAGGCCATTTTTCTTTTTTTTTCTTTGTAAGATTTTGTACGTGGACGCCATCTGAGGTGTGAGTCAAGGGTTCCCCCAAATCAGGGCCAGAGTGGGACGCATTTTCAGCCTGGAATTTTTTTTCAATAGACGAGCCCTTATCAAACTTACAAACGTTTTTATGTTTTGTTTTGTTATGAAGCCTAGGCATTAATTCAACCTGGTGGACTAACTTCAGCATCACCGACCTCCAGCCAATGATCACTCCCGAGAGGGCCACACCTCCTCCTCAGCATCAGCGCAAGAGCCGCACCTCCGTAGCAGCCAATCATCGCCATCGGTCCCACTTTTAAGCCCCAGCAATCATGGTCCGTTCGCTTCCCAGCTGCGCTGCGACCCGCCTCAACCCCATCTCCACCTCTTCCATCCACGGCTTCTACCTGCTGCATCTTCACGGTCCTTCATACCACCACCAGTGTCCAGGTTCCGGGGGAAGACATCCCTAACTCCAAGCTGTTCATCTACACTGACTTATACATCGATGTCTACCACCGGGGTCTGATCGCCAAAACCAATATACATGTCAATAAATCTTTTTAAACGCTGCTTTTATCTGTGTGAGTCTATCCAGGTTGAATTGTTTTTTAATGGCTGGCATGTGGTTTTAAGAGTGACTAATAATAGGTGAAACAGACATCAATGATTTAAGTAGGGGAGTTTGGGGGTCCTCTTTTAGTCTCAATGCTTATAAGTAAAATATAAGCCTCCACCTTAACATGAAAGATTCAAAGTTACTTTCCCATCACACAGAGAATATGAGCCAGCTGGATATGAAACTAAAATGGCGCTTTTGGCTTTAGAGAGAGTATGTAAACAAAACAGCCAACAGTGCTCAGCCACATCCCCCTGAACAGCAAAACACACCTTGAGGACGGTCAGTCCCCACCAGACCTCTGCACTGACTCAGTGTGGACAATTCTACTTCTGCATTCAACAGATAGCCACCTGCCCTTTAAGAAGAACTGTATATTATTACTATCAATACGATCACTATCAACCATTTGTTTATTTAAAGGGACTATACATAAGTTTAACCACAAATAAATGTATACAAATTTAAAATTTCTTCCTCATACATGCTCCAGCAATGCCTGGTGAGTAGAATGATCCCTGGCCTTTTCACCAAGCAACAAGCAAACAGCGTAATGACGTCATGCGCGTTCACGCTCAGCTGTAGCGTTAGCTGTATCTCCTCTATACTGACGCTGCAGCGTGAGTGGTAACTTCAGAAGGATGGATTTAGCGGAGAATAAGAGGAGACCGGCTTCAAGCACCATCGAAACTCCAGCCCAGACCCCAAATAACAAAGAGAAACGAAGAGTTTATTCGAGTGTGACAAAAAAGGCTAAAGTCGAGTCTGATCGGCGTAGGCAAAGAACCAGAGTAAACATCATTTTGCTTGAAAGGTAAGAAATCATGACTAAATACGTGGGGGAAAAGTGTTGTTGATGCTTCAAAACAACGGTGTCCGACTGTCCGTGCATGTTGTACAAACTTCACTGAAACAAGCCATAAAATAATCATATTTGGAAGTTACCAAAATAGTTGATCTAATAGTTTTCTACCTACAGAGAAGTTGTGTAGTATTAGTAGCAGACTAGTAGTGTCAGTAATAACAGTAATTGTGCTGTACCTACAAAACATTTGAGTAGTAACAGTGGTAATGGTGCTGTATTTACAATGGCAAAAATAATGCTGCTAATGTTAGCTTTTCTTGGCCGCAAAATAAGCATGACTGTTCACGGATTTATAAGCAGTGAAACGACTACAAAAAGTGGACATGTGCCGTTTACAATATAGTTTACGAGTTAGCTACGCTAACTTTGGGCCCAGGGAATTGAAGAGACGATTTTGGCTTTTCCTAGTAGCATTTCTACTAGTGGAGATATTTTATTATTTCAATTAGGCCTACGTTTATATATACAAAGTATACAAGTTTTTTTTGTTTCTCCTTCAAACGTCATTCATTCGTTTATCTGTATTATTTGGCTTCTTGCCTCGATTCACTTTGCTGCATTTGCTCAAGTATCGCATCTTGGAAAACATTCACTCAAACTGATTTGGTCTAAATATCTTACAAAACAGTAACGTTTCTTACCTCAGTTGAAGTCATGCCTTTATATCTGTAAATTGACCAGGACGGGACTGTTATTTCTGGTGCTCGTAAAGCCTGAGCGCCTCATGCACGAGCTTATCATGGAGGCTGCAGTTACGCGTTTGGCCTGAGGGGGCAATTGCGAGCACAAAACTGCCAAACTCCACACAGCCCCTGTAATTTTTTTTAGGGGATCATGTAATTTCATTTCATTTAATAAATTATTTGAATGGGACAGTTCATATTAATGAACAGACAACTAGTGTGGTAAATATGCCAGATTTAGCTCAAGGCTAATTTCCATCCGCAGTCCCATGAGGTAAAACTTACCACCAAGACAAGAACATAGAGGTATAAGATATAGGACACATAAGAGAACACACAGCAGTACTACACAACTACACAATAAATAATGTAATATGGAAATGGTTGAGAGAACTGCAACTGGGCACAATTTAGAAATATTTGTGGGATCGTCTGATTTGAAGATGGGAGTCACTTGGGATGTTTTCCAGATGTCGGGAAGTTTAGAGTGTTGGGCCGATCTGCCGCCCCTCACCCGAGTCCAGGCGGAACCAATTTGCAATCAGGTGCACACACCCGGACTGTTCATAATGACGCTCATTCACTCCACTGTCATGCACCGGGAGCAGCCCAACACCACGGCAGGAGCACGGGGAAGCTCCGTAAATTCAATAAGACTCTCAACCAACACAATCGCTGAGCGGGACCGGGTTCTCGCTTTTAAAGAGCTGAAGAGACTGCCAGTAAGCGCCAGCGTGTGCTTTCCTTTATGTTGAAAGTGAGGCTATGTGTTCCTGTTGTGCTAATTCGACAGCACTTTGTAAATATTGATTTGTTTATGTTGTGTGGGAAAGGTATACACAGGTTTAAGGCAGATTTCGTGGGTTATGTAAAATACAGTTTGACATTGTTAGCAAGTCCCAAGTAATCCATCACTGCATTTTTACTAAACCATCCGATTATTTGTAAAACGTATAAAAAGCATAAATAATGCAGTGGGTTAAGTCATACAGTCATACACATTTACAAGTTGGATAAAAAGTTAAGCATTAATTCATAATTGCCGGTATAAAAGTTAAAATCCTTTTTAAAGGCTAAAAATATTTATAAAATCAAAGGGTAAAATGTTCTAAAATCACAAATATTTATCTGTAATTCATATATGAAATGCTGTGAAAGCTACATGGTTGAAAGTGCTTTTGGTGTTTATGTAACATTGCTACCTGTAACAAATGTGCCTGGGTTTAAATACTTCTGTATATTGTATTTTTACTTATTGGGTTTTATCTGTGTTTCCACTAAGGTTTTTTACCTAACTACCTTACCAATGGGTGATTAAAAGAAAATAAAAGTAGAAAGACAACTTCCTGCCTCCATAGTTTGAGTGAAATCCTGTACTTAACTACATTAGTGAGCCCATCTCACGTCAGGTGTGGGAACCCGGCCAGCAAAAGCTAGAATAACCTGACAACTTTTGCCTGATACACAGGTTAATGGCATAATGAAATTGTGGTATTGTAGTGATGAAATGGGTCTTCAAAATAATTCATATTTAAATTATTGAATTCACGGGCACGGTAGACATTAAGAGAATTGATTTTACTAACTAGATCATGTTGTGCAATTTCATTGAGAAAAACCATTGAGAAGTGCAGCTTGACACGAGTGGATGACATTGATCACAAAGTGGTAAACAAATGGGAGGGCTCCCATACTGTAAATATTAGATGTAAATTAGATGTATTGCAATGAGTTACTAAGATAATACATAGCACTGTTCGTCACATGTACATGTTCAAGTAGTATTCTTTCATCAAACCAGGGCATGACAAATGTGTGCACCGTCCTGCTTGGCAGATCCCAACCCGAGGCTAGATCTCAAAATTGCCTGTCTAGCTCAAAACTTGCTTCCAGTTTAAAGTGAAAGAGCCATAAGCATAACTGGACAGAGGAAGAGTACAAAGAAGTCACGTGGGCCGGCTGCTCCAATGACCAAAGTAGCTCAAATGCTGAGACAGTAAGAATAATCTGAATAATTAAAGCCACACCACATAACATCACCCAATAAACAGAAAGAAATGCTTAAAAATTGACCAAACAAATGTGTTTGTGTTGTTAGTAGCTGTCGCCTCCTAAGACCTGACTGTAAATTTACTGGGAGGGGGGGAGTCTCCAGCTCGTCTCCGTGGAGAGGTTGACTAAAGACAGCCAAATGTGCAATTTAAATAGGTTAGGTTCTCATCCAAATCCATTCTTTGACTACCCACTGAAAAAATAGCATTTTGTTAGCCTCATGGCATAATTGCCTAAATCATATTTCACTGTTTTTGGAAAACAAGAAAAACATTTTTTTTATTTTTTAGAAAACACATTGGTATTCTATTATTGATATTTTAAAAATACAAAATGACTTAGGCAATTATGCTATGAGGCTAACGATAGCTGGATGATATTTTGTATTGCTGGCAATGACATAATCTAAAATGTTAGTGTGTTAGTTAAAAAAGACTTACCAGTAAAACAAACAAAAGGAGCTTGGTTGACACAATTTGCAACAGCCCAAAGTCCATTATTTATCGCTCCACACCCTTCTTGTCCATGTTCGTTTCTCGGCTCATTAGACAGCCAGTTCTGGTACCCTCCAGGGCAGGTGGTCCCAGTGACTGACCACCTCCAGGAGTTGGAGTCATCGTTCATCACTTTTTGCCATGAAGCGGGGTCATCGAACAGTCCGATCCAGACCCCTCAGTGAAGGAACTGGGCCTTTTGAAACTGTGGATGTCGTCCATGTCCCTAAACGTGGCCAGGTCGGTGTAGTGCTGTCTGCAGTATTGTTGAGCCTCAAACCAGGTCTTGTCCAAGTGGATAATGTGGTACTCAAAGATCGCTCTGTGGAAGGACAGGGCCACTTCGCAACCTGAGAACACAGAAGGAAGACACTGAAACAAATTTAATACGTTTCAAAAAATGGTCTTCACTGTGAACAATATACTCACCATAGAGAAGTAAAATAAGAAAGAAGACATCCATGTTGGTGCTTTTTGGCAAGACGCTATACCAAGAGAATCTAATATGTGGATATGGTAAGCCTGTGTGTCTGTCTTGTACTTTTTTGGTATTTGAGCTCAGTGCCTCAGTCGTCACATTCAAACCTATTCATTTGACTAATCAAATCAGATGACTGAGTTTGTTCTCGTAGTGTAATTGGGAGACAAGGAGTCTGTGAGTTGGGAATTAAAATATGTCTCAAAATACCAGTAGATTGCCCATTTACTGAGCTTTTTCTCATGTGCAAAACATGTAGCACGTGCCAAAAATTGATCAACAGACGATTCCAATCCAATTTAAAGCATTCCTGTAGGTTTCAGTCCGATGTTTATGTACTGTGATCTTTCTTTTTTGTAATTATTAGCATAAAAAATGGAAATAAAGAAAATATTAGAATAAATATGACCCACATTTTGAGGGACAACATTTTAAAACTGAGAAAACCCCATTTTGAAATTCTAGGTCTAAATTCTGTTGACATACACTATTAGAAACAAAAGTATTATTCACAGGGGTTATTGGTTGTTTTTTGGTCTTTGAGTAGATTCTAGACACACACACAAAACAAATGTTAATGTTAAAAAAGCCCATCAAATCACTCAAGCAATAAGATCAAACCTCTGAGGAAGGCCACAGTTGTAGCCGAAACTATCAGGTACGAAATCAACGGTCTGGCTATAAGAATAATATAACTAGATAAAAAAATATGTCTGTAGGACCCTCTGTAAGTCGAGAAATGCCCAATATGTGAGAAAAATGCATTTTGAGAAATCAACCTTAGTCACAATTTCCCTGTTGTCCCAAGCTGAATAGGTAAAATAATAAAGCATCTTACATCCTCCTTTCTTTACAGGGTAAGGTGCATTATGAAACTTTTTGACTTTTTTTGTGTGTGTGCGTATTTAACCTTTTCGTTACCAGGATCCATTGGTTTTAGGGTTTCTGATAGGTTTTCACTGTTGGTATGGTTACGCATACATTCCATTGAGGAAAGGCGCCATGCTAATTACCCACACACCCATCGGGTCTCAAAAAGGTCTGAGAGCATCTTTGCCAAAAAAATTGAAAAAAAGGGGTAAAAATTGATTATACACAGCCCTTACAGATAGATAGATAGCTTATTGGTCATTCTTATGCAACATAATCACTAGTTATTCAGTTTATCTTCGAAATGGAAACAGACTTCCTCTTTTCAACCATAGCAACGGCACAACACATCTACTACAAATTCAATATGGCCTGACCTTAACATCTACAGGGCTCAATGTGTGCACTGGGTCCTAATATCATCTTTTACAAAGGTGCAGAACAACGATTACATTGGCTACTGGCTACAGGAAGAAACCTCCCTCTCTCCTGGTACAACTTAATTTTTCACCTTTTCTGCGACCTGCATTTGTGGTTTATGTGTTCCACATTGTTTTACTGGATACTTTTGTACGTCTTTGCCGTGTTTTTGTGGAGATTTGGTGGATTTGTTTACTTTGAGAGTGCAAAATGGTCCTGAAGATATATATATATATATATTAATGTCATCAAAACTGTGTAGGGTGTGTTGGGACTTGTATATTTATCTGTTTTGTACAAGTAACAAGGTGAGCTCCACACATTGGGTTACCAGATTCAATAGAAAAGAAGTGTGCAATGAAGGTTAACAGAACACCAAAATCCCAGCACCAATCCCCTGTCACGCCCTCAATCACACTAAATGGTAAATGGTCACATTTTTATATAGCGCCTTTCTACCTGCTTTAGGCACTCAAAGCGCTTTACATCAAGGAACCAGTCACCCATTCACTCTCATTCATACACCAGTGTACGCAGACACTGGAGGCAAGGTGGGTGAAGTGTCTTGCCCAAGGACACAACGACAGTGGGCACCTGCGGGATTTGAACCGCCGACCCTTTGGTCACAAGACGACCCGCTCTACTCTCTGCACCACTGTCGCCCACACTAGTGCAGCTTCCAGAAGTTAAAACTCAGTGACTGCATTATGAAGGTTATGCGCTTGAGCTATCCACAAACCTGCCTCTATGTTAATTCAGACAACCCGGATCAGTATCATAAGTGATCGATGACTCCATAATGTTTCACTAATAATAATACAATTTAACCAGGTTTTTACAATAAACCGCTGTTTACTAAAGCTCTCCTTGGGGCTGTAGAACTGGAGGAGAGATACGCTCAAGGGACAGCACGACCTACGCGCCCCAGGTTGTCCCACCTTCCCAGCCTGCGAACGGCGCACTGGACACTTGGCACAGTATGTTTAGCTCCGTGCGTAATTGTAGCTAAAGCGTTCGGTCCAATCCATCTCGCAGAATGTCAGATTCTACACAAATGTAGAGAGTCCGCATCTAGGTGGACACAAGACTCGTGCATTGTTTCGAGGAGGGGAAAGGAGCTCGGGGAAGAGCACGAGTTACGTACTCCAGGTAGTGCCATCTGCGGCCTGCTACGGGCGCGTTGGCCACCTAGCATAGCGCTGTAGTTAGCTCCGTGCATAACCAATCCCATCTCTGAGGAATTATTATAAAGGAGTGCTAATACCCCAGGACAAAGAACTGAAAATTGAACAATGTATACAATCTCCGCGTTAGTTTTTATCTAAATTTTTGTTTCAGGTCGGACCTTAATGTGAACCGTACAGCCGAACTTCCGGCTACATGCAAATCGATAAAACGAAATAATGACGCTCTGAGGTATTCATTTTTTCGTTTTTGTATAATATTGAAATATGAAAATTGGCTGTGGGTCATTCTCTCATGTTCCCCATATCTGATGTCTGAACTTGTGTGTTTAATCTGTTTATTTCTGTGGCAGAATTAACAGAGCGTTTCCAGGTCTGTTGTGTCAAAAGCTAAACAGGCAAAATTCCCTTCAGTGGAATAGGCTGGATCTGAAAGGTCGACATCAGCCCGGAGAGTGAGCCTAAATTGGTGCGTCTCGGTCTTTAAAGCTACAATTGGCAAATACAAGTTTAGATCCACAGAAAGATTTTATCAAATTACAAATGAATACCATTTACTCACCTCTTTGACAGACATATTTCTTCTTCTCAGAACACGGCATATCATTGTGATTGTTATCTTCCCAACACAGTGTTGGTTTACGTTTACGTTATTGGGTTGATTAGGGTGCCAGTTTTTGAACTGACTGTCGCTGCCATCGGACCACCTCCAGGCCTGTCTGTACAGGCTGATCCACGCCCATTGGTTTGGTACAAGAAGAGAAGCCATAGGCGGTGTTCTCAGTCTCGTCTTCAATCATGGCCAGGTCAGTGTACTGCTGTCTGCAGTGGTTCCGGGCGTCCTCCCAGCTCATACTTGTAGAAATATAGGAGAACACTTTTGGACCTTCGGCTGAATCTGTGAAAACAGGAACGGTGCACTGTCACAAAACTGAATGACAATCAAAAAGAAGAGATAGATTTGACAGTCATCAGATAACCCACGGCTCCAGAGAGACCACAAAACCCAAGTTTGACATTTCCCAGTCATCACATAATGCAGCGGTGTAGTCTTGCATTTTCTAGTGGGTATACTGTATTTTTGAGCACGCACGGGGATGGCCAAGTATATGCACTGAAAAAATTATAAAGACCCTTCAATGTCAAGGCTGGAACAAAATGAGGCTGTGTGACAGAAATCAAAATGAAAGCTTAGTGTTGCTAAATGAATGAATGTTACACGTTGCCATTTCGACACCCTGCCACTCCGACATTGAAGTCTAATTGTGGGGGCATTTCAATTTTTCATCAAAAGTACCGGCACTCCAACATTTTTGCACTTTGTCGGAGTGGTGACACTTTACCTCTTGTGCAATGTCCTGCCATTCCGACACACAAGATAATTATTAAAAATACGTAGGCCTACTAGAACTAACCCTAACCTTACCTTAGCCCTAACCTTAAGGATAGTGGAGTTTACAAACTAGCCCTAACCTTACCTTAGCCCTAACCTTAAGGTTAGGGTTAGCTTGTAAACTCCATTATCCTTAAGGTTAGGGCTAAGGTAAGGTTAGGGCTAGTTTGTAAACTCCACTATCCTTAAGGTTAGGGTTAGCTTGTAAACTCCATTATAAGGATAATGGAGTTTACAAGCTAACCCTAACCTTAAGGATAGTGGAGTTTACAAGCTAACCCTAACCTTACCTTAGCCCTAACCTTAAGGATAGTGGAGTTTACAGACTGAACAGGCTAAGCTCAAAACTACTGTCGGAATGGGGGATAAAAAAGTGCTGGATTGGCGGGACGTCGCAATGGAGGGTTGTCGGAATGACGGGGTTTCGGTTTGGAGGGTTGTGGGAATACAGGGTAGACGCCATGAATAAAGCTCAGCTTGCTTTCACCAACCCCTCACACACTCAGATCAAATTAGCTGAGGTCTGGACTGTCACGCGGTCGGGCAAGCGCCTGCACAGTCCTGCATACACGCCACCATGCACACTGCTTTGTGGAGAAGGTCTAGTTTTTAAACAATGTTTAGAATGACGAGGAGAGCGTGTGGCTCGGTCAGCGCTCTGGGCAGGTCGCATCCACTTTTCAGTCTCTTACCTAAACTTAAGTCATTTCTTTGAAATGACTTAAGTCATTTCGGGTAAAAAAAAATAAATTAAAGATACTTATAAACATTGTTTTTAACCTCAAAAAGAAAGAGGGTTATCTTTTGGAGCATTTTATTTTATTATTTTATGGAGAATATTATCAAAAGACACTACAGTAAACAATAAAGAAGCATGAAATGAATTTCTACTTTTTGAAAATCTTATTTCTGTCAATGAAATGAAATGTGCAAAAATAATCACTATACATATTTTTGTTTGGCACCACTAAGTACGAGATGATTTGTGTTTTGTATAGAAGCAGAACAAAGGCAGGAGGTGTTTCCTCTTTGATTTCATGTTCAGTATGGTTTCATTATGTGCCTCAGAGCCTCAGGTTTAAACCTGTAAACTGTCAGAGAAATGATCTGGTCGGAAATGACAGTGCAGCTTACGTTTGATGAGAGACCACTCCCTAGCACCTGAGCTCCTCTTCAATGAATGAATGACGTTCCCCTCGTATCTTCTGTTGTACGCTCCTCACAGTCCTGAATCTTCTCTCCATCAAATGTCCACGTCCTGGGACATAACTGTCTGTCCAAGCCAGCGATGGTTGTCCCAAAGTTTGAAAAAAACAAGCAGTAGCTAAAGCAGACGAGCTAGTTAGCATCGTAATGCTACCTTCAGAAAAGCCCGTTTAATTCAGACAGATTCAATACATTTTATAAGGCATGGTCCTCAGTACAAACATTATACTCACCAGAGAGAAGTACAAGGAGAACGAAGACATCCATTTTGGTGCTTCTGGACAAGAAACTACCCCAGAGAAAAACTGATATGTTGATTAGTGATGGGTCAGTCGCAAATGGGTCGGTACAAAGAGGTTAAGTGAACAATGAGACCCGAGTCTCACAAGTGAGCTGTTTTTATTTATTTATTTTATTTATTTTAAGGTTGCATGTTTATCAAGCTCTACATACATTAGAGACGAATAGAGAAGGGCAAAGACTAAAAGAGATAGAGTAAGAGAATGGGTTCGGGGAGAGAGGGAGAAAGGATAGGTAAAACATCTGCAGCTGCAGCCCAGGGTTGCCAGGTCTGGGGGCCAAACCCGCCCAAAAATATCTGCGGAACCGCGGAACATAGGCACGGCTGGAATTTTCAATATTGTTTACCAGTAAACAGAGCCCATGTGCTCCCGCGATAATGAGAAACCGCCCCTTTCTCCCTCTCTTATTGAAAAAGCAGCTCAAAGAGCCTTGGATTTGAGATTTTGTCATTAGAAATAGTGATTATGATAAAAAAATTAGATATAAATTGCCAATTTTATATTGAAAACAGGACCGTATTTTTCACCCGCGGAATGGCTTAAAAAAACGCCCAATTCTGCGGTTTAACCGCGGACCTGGCAACCCTGATGCAGCCTATCCGCAAGGAACGAACCGGCTGTTTATACAAAATCTAGGTCTCTACACACTTAAACTAATCCATAAATGTAGTTGGTACATCTCTAGCTTCTTATTTGAGAAAGATCCTCCTCATATTTTCGGTTTTATGGTTAGATAAAGTTACGCTGGGTTTGTGGAGTGAAAAATAAACTGCGATCACGCGCGGAGCAGCTATATGTCGCAATGTCGGCTGTCTATGGTCCTGAAATGCACCACCTTTACTCCACTGATCATTTTTTTATGCCTGTGTTCTGTCAAGTTTAACCTTTTAACCGAGTGCATTTTCTCCAGTTCGGCTTAACCCAAATCTAAATCAAATAGGTGTACATTTTACAGTGATGAATGTTGTCTAAATACTGCTACTGTTAGTGACAAACCACTGGAACGCATTAACCCTGTCCCTATCCAAGCTCATTCAAATATACTGCACAGTTTGCATGAGCAATTCAAATCACCTGAATAAGCCAGGAAACGTCAAGGGTACACACGAGACAAAAGAACAATTGAGAAAAAACAAAACAAATTATTTTACATAAGACCTATACCACAACCTCCATAATGATGCTGATATTTGTAACAGATTTGGGCCAACATGAGCATCAACCAGCCCCCTCTGACCACCACTGATCATTCTCTGCTACAGCAAAACAGGTTACTACGTAGCATTTGTAGTCGTTTCGATAATTTACCTTTCGCAAAAGCCCCGCCCCCCTTAGTTACTGTTGCTAGACCCGTGTTGTCACTGATGGACCAATACGGCAGTTTGTCCTCCATATTAGGTGCATATGTCAGGAGAAAGTTGTAGCCAATAGAAAGACAAGTGAATTTCAGTCTCATCTCATTTGGCTACTTTCATGTTGATTTGAATAGGCCGCTGTCTGGAGAGGTCACTGTGCTCAGAGCTGCGGGGCTTATTGGAAAAACTTGACTTTAACTTGTAGAACCTTGATAGAGACACCGTTAGAGCTCCGTTAGCGACACCCCCACACATTATATATTGTTAGAAAGCTCTGGATGTCCTCTGTACATTAGCACAACAGAGTTCAGGATCGTGAAGTCATATCACTAAGCATCATGGGATTTGCAGCAATAATAAATTAATAGAGATTTTAAAAAGGTAAAATACTGTTCAAATTATTTGGGAACTACAGTGAGTTAGGCCGTTTTCACACGTTGGAGCTTTGTAGGTCGCCTCGAGACCGCCTTAGCTGCAACTGTATTTACTCCAAAGTTAGTTAAGTCCATGTTCACACGCGCTCGCACAAAACATTGCAACATCAGCCACGTAACAACGATCAGCTGTTCAACAAACTTATTCCCATGACAACGGGCATCGACCTGTCAATGTGCCGACAACGATACACGCGCGCACGTACGTGCACTTCCCCCGATGTTACTGTGGTCACTCCTCTCCCTCGTGGTTAAATACACTGAGGCTTATAGACGCGCAGCGCGGAGAAATGTACTTAATCAGCACATGGAGAGGAAAGTTTCAATGCAGTATGAAGGGAAAGACAGGAAAGAGAGGCGTACCTTGATGATTTAAAGTTAATCCATTTTGCCTCGTCAGAGTAATCCAAAATCTTGTGCTTGATCTACCAGTTGCTACTGCCTAATAAGCATATGTATGAACAGAATAAACATTACTCTTGTATTACAGTATAATTGTTATTTAAATTACTCGTACCTTGAATTGACTTGAAAATAAAGCTGTCTCCCAATATGTCTAATGTACATAAGAAAAGCCCTCTAGCATAATGCTAACTACATGCAAAGGTTTTAACAATAGCACTTCAAATCTCATTTTTAAACACTAATCAAGAAATTAAGAAACTAATCAAAACAATAGGCCTTAATGATGACATTCATATTGTTATGGTCTATGGTCCTGAAATGCACCACCTTTACTCCACTGATCATTTTTTTATGCCTGTGTTCTGTCACGTTTAACCTTTTAACCGAGTGCATTTTCTCCAGTTCGGCTTAACCCAAGTCTAAAAGCTTCTTGAAAAGAAGCATCAAAGGGGGGTGAAAAAGAGGATAAAAACGCAACAACAACAAAAAGTAATAAAAGCAACAAAGAGTGACAAAAACATGACACAAATGACAAATACACGACAAAAAGTGACAAAAATGCAACAAAAAATATTTATATATATACAAAATTTAAATACCTCACTGGAACACAGCATTGACATAGGCAGCAGAGGGACTGGGGAGAAGCTATGGGCGAAACACTAAGGATTTTGAATGTAAATAAAAAGAGTACATATACTGTATGTACCAGCCTTAACAGTGTGTGTGCTATAGTAAACAAAGGCTCCACCACCTGGAAAAGTCAACTTTGATTCCTGAAGACAAAACAACACCACTATAAGCCAATATCACTTCATTATAGCAATGGAAAAAACATATTATTCTGTTCTTTTAAATTTCTTTCTTGATTACAGTTGTTTTGTAGTCAAGTAGTCGAAAAGCTCAGTTAACAGCCATGAATCAAAACCTCTCCTAAATGTAAACTGTCTTATGTAAAAAAATGAAGAGCCATTTGGGAGCCAAAGAGCCGTCTCTTTTGGTGAGCCGATCCAAATGATCCGGTTCACCAAAAAGAGCCGAAAATCCCATCACTAATGTTGATATTGTAAAGTGTCTTGCATTATATATGTATTTGAGCTCAGTTCCTCAGTCATCACATTCAAAAATACACATTTGACTAATCAAATCAGAAGACTGCGTTGGTTCCTGTTGTGCAATAGGGAGACAAGGTCAGAGAGGTATCAAATTGAATTTACCTTTTCATGCTGCGGAAGAAAAAATGTATTGCCGATCTAATTTACAGCACAATTTATCATTCCATTAACAAAGTGTCTCATTTTCTTCTCTAATTACTAATTATTAGTCCTTAATGATGACATTCATATTGTTATGGTGGTGCCGTCTATGGTCCTGAAATGCACCACCTTTACTCCACTGATCATTTTTTATGCCTGTGTTCTGTCAAGTTTAACCTTTTAACCGAGTGCATTTTCTCCAGTTCGGCTTAACCCAAATCTAAATCAAATAGGTGTACATTTTACAGTGATGAATGTTGTCTAAATACTGCTACTGTTAGTGACAAACCACTGGAACGCATTAACCCTGTCCCTATCCAAGCTCATTCAAATATACTGCACAGTTTGCATGAGCAATTCAAATCACCTGAATAAGCCAGGAAACGTCAAGGGTACACACGAGACAAAAGAACAATTGAGAAAAAACAAAACAAATTATTTTACATAAGACCTATACCACAGCCTCCATAATGATGCTGATATTTGTGACAGATTTGGGCCAACATGAGCATCAACCAGCCCCCTCTGACCACCACTGATCATTCTCTGCTACAGCAAAACAGGTTACTACGTAGCATTTGTAGTCGTTTCGATAATTTACCTCTCGCAAAAGCCCCGCCCCCTTAGTTACTGTTGCTAGGCCCGTGTTGTCACTGATGGACCAATACGGCAGTTTGTCCTCCATATTAGGTGCATATGTCAGGAGAAAGTTGTAGCCAATAGAAAGACAAGTGAATTTCCAAAAATATCTGCGGAACCGCGGAACATAGGCACGGCTGGAATTTTCAATATTGTTTACCAGTAAACAGAGCCCATGTGCTCCCGCGATAATGAGAAACCGCCCCTTTCTCCCTCTCTTATTGAAAAAGCAGCTCAAAGAGCCTTGGATTTGAGATTTTGTCATTAGAAATAGTGATTATGATAAAAAAATTAGATATAAATTGCCAATTTTATATTGAAAACAGGACCGTATTTTTCACCCGCGGAATGGCTTAAAAAAACGCCCAATTCTGCGGTTTAACCGCGGACCTGGCAACCCTGATGCAGCCTATCCGCAAGGAACGAACCGGCTGTTTATACAAAATCTAGGTCTCTACACACTTAAACTAATCCATAAATGTAGTTGGTACATCTCTAGCTTCTTATTTGAGAAAGATCCTCCTCATATTTTCGGTTTTATGGTTAGATAAAGTTACGCTGGGTTTGTGGAGTGAAAAATAAACTGCGATCACGCGCGGAGCAGCTATATGTCGCAATGTCGGCTGTCTATGGTCCTGAAATGCACCACCTTTACTCCACTGATCTTTTTTTTATGCCTGTGTTCTGCAAGTTTAACCTTTAACCGAGTGCATTTTCTCCAGTTCGGCTTAACCCAAATCTAAATCAAATAGGTGTACATTTTACAGTGATGAATGTTGTCTAAATACTGCTACTGTTAGTGACAAACCACTGGAACGCATTAACCCTGTCCCTATCCAAGCTCATTCAAATATACTGCACAGTTTGCATGAGCAATTCAAATCACCTGAATAAGCCAGGAAACGTCAAGGGTACACACGAGACAAAAGAACAATTGAGAAAAAACAAAACAAATTATTTTACATAAGACCTATACCACAACCTCCATAATGATGCTGATATTTGTAACAGATTTGGGCCAACATGAGCATCAACCAGCCCCCTCTGACCACCACTGATCATTCTCTGCTACAGCAAAACAGGTTACTACGTAGCATTTGTATTCGTTTCAATAATTTACCTTTCGCAAAAGCCCCACCCCCCTTAGTTACTGTTGCTAGACCCGTGTTGTCACTGATGGACCAATACGGCAGTTTGTCCTCCATATTAGGTGCATATGTCAGGAGAAAGTTGTAGCCAATAGAAAGACAAGTGAATTTCAGTCTCATCTCATTTGGCTACTTTCATGTTGATTTGAATAGGCCGCTGTCTGGAGAGGTCACTGTGCTCAGAGCTGCGGAGCTTATTGGAAAAACTTGACTTTAACTTGTAGAACCTTGATAGAGACACCGTTAGAGCTCCGTTAGCGACACCCCCACACATTATATATTGTTAGAAAGCTCTGGATGTCCTCTGTACATTAGCACAACAGAGTTCAGGATCGTGAAGTAATATCACTAAGCATCATGGGATTTGCAGCAATAATAAATTAATAGAGATTTTAAAAAGGTAAAATACTGTTCAAATTATTTGGGAACTACAGTGAGTTAGGCCGTTTTCACACGTTGGAGCTTTGTAGGTCGCCTCGAGACCGCCTTAGCTGCAACTGTATTTACTCCAAAGTTAGTTAAGTCCATGTTCACACGCGCTCGCACAAAACATTGCAACATCAGCCACGTAACAACGATCAGCTGTTCAACAAACTTATTCCCATGACAACGGGCATCGACCTGTCAATGTGCCGACAACGATACACGCGCGCACGTACGTGCACTTCCCCGATGTTACTGTGGTCACTCCTCTCCCTCGTGGTTAAATACACTGAGGCTTATAGACGCGCAGCGCGGAGAAATGTACTTAATCAGCACATGGAGAGGAAAGTTTCAATGCAGTATGAAGGGAAAGACAGGAAAGAGAGGCGTACCTTGATGATTTAAAGTTAATCCATTTTGCCTCGTCAGAGTAATCCAAAATCTTGTGCTTGATCTACCAGTTGCTACTGCCTAATAAGCATATGTATGAACAGAATAAACATTACTCTTGTATTACAGTATAATTGTTATTTAAATTACTCGTACCTTGAATTGACTTGAAAATAAAGCTGTCTCCCAATATGTCTAATGTACATAAGAAAAGCCCTCTAGCATAATGCTAACTACATGCAAAGGTTTTAACAATAGCACTTCAAATCTCATTTTTAAACACTAATCAAGAAATTAAGAAACTAATCAAAACAATAGGCCTTAATGATGACATTCATATTGTTATGGTCTATGGTCCTGAAATGCACCACCTTTACTCCACTGATCATTTTTTTATGCCTGTGTTCTGTCACGTTTAACCTTTTAACCGAGTGCATTTTCTCCAGTTCGGCTTAACCCAAGTCTAAAAGCTTCTTGAAAAGAAGCATCAAAGGGGGGTGAAAATGAGGATAAAAACGCAACAACAACAAAAGTAATAAAAGCAACAAAAGAGTGACAAAAACATGACACAAATGACAAATACACGACAAAAATGCAACAAAAATGCAACAAAAATATTTTATATATATACAAAATTTAAATACCTCACTGGAACACAGCATTGACATAGGCAGCAGAGGGACTGGGGAGAAGCTATGGGCGAAACACTAAGGATTTTGAATGTAAATAAAAAAGAGTACATATACTGTATGTACCAGCCTTAACAGTGTGTGTTGCTATAGTAAACAAAGGCTCCACCACTGGAAAAGTCAACTTTGATTCCTGAAGACAAAACAACACCACTATAAGCCAATATCACTTCATTATGGCAATGGAAAAAACATATTATTCTGTTCTTTTAAATTTCTTTCTTGATTACAGTTGTTTTGTAGTCAAGTAGTCGAAAAGCTCAGTTAACAAGCCATGAATCAAAACCTCTCCTAAATGTAAACTGTCTTATGTAAAAAATGAAGAGCCATTTGGGAGCCAAAAGAGCCGTCTCTTTTTGGTGAGCCGATCCAAATGATCCGGTTCACCAAAAAGAGCCGAAAATCCCATCACTAATGTTGATATTGTAAAGTGTCTTGCATTATATATGTATTTGAGCTCAGTTCCTCAGTCATCACATTCAAAATACACATTTGACTAATCAAATCAGAAGACTGCGTTGGTTCCTGTTGTGCAATAGGGAGACAAGGTCAGAGAGGTATCAAATTGAATTTACCTTTCATGCTGCGGAAGAAAAAATGTATTGCCGATCTAATTTACAGCACAATTTATCATTCCATTAACAAAGTGTCTCATTTTCTTCTCTAATTACTAATTATTAGTCCTTAATGATGACATTCATATTGTTATGGTGGTGCCGTCTATGGTCCTGAAATGCACCACCTTTACTCCACTGATCATTTTTTTATGCCTGTGTTCTGTCAAGTTTAACCTTTTAACCGAGTGCATTTTCTCCAGTTCGGCTTAACCCAAATCTAAATCAAATAGGTGTACATTTTACAGTGATGAATGTTGTCTAAATACTGCTACTGTTAGTGACAAACCACTGGAACGCATTAACCCTGTCCCTATCCAAGCTCATTCAAATATACTGCACAGTTTGCATGAGCAATTCAAATCACCTGAATAAGCCAGGAAACGTCAAGGGTACACACGAGACAAAAGAACAATTGAGAAAAAACAAAACAAATTATTTTACATAAGACCTATACCACAGCCTCCATAATGATGCTGATATTTGTGACAGATTTGGGCCAACATGAGCATCAACCAGCCCCCTCTGACCACCACTGATCATTCTCTGCTACAGCAAAACAGGTTACTACGTAGCATTTGTAGTCGTTTCGATAATTTACCTCTCGCAAAAGCCCCGCCCCCCTTAGTTACTGTTGCTAGGCCCGTGTTGTCACTGATGGACCAATACGGCAGTTTGTCCTCCATATTAGGTGCATATGTCAGGAGAAAGTTGTAGTCAATAGAAAGACAAGTGAATTTCAGTCTCATCTCATTTGGCTACTTTCATGTTGATTTGAATAGGCCGCTGTCTGGAGAGGTCACTGTGCTCAGAGCTGCGGAGCTTATTGGAAAAACTTGACTTTAACTTGTAGAACCTTGATTCTACAGACTTGTTAGTTCATAAATGTGTATTTTTGTAACACAGAGTTACAAACAAAAAGTCTTTGTGAGGCCTTCTTGTTTGGTTCTCTTAGTAACTTTGGGTCCATAAAATTTGACTGATGAAAATTCTGCCATTTTGAAAAAGTTTCAAATGCTCCGTTAGCGACACCCCCACACATTATATATTGTTAGAAAGCTCTGGATGTCCTCTGTACATTAGCACAACAGAGTTCAGGATCGTGAAGTCATATCGCTAAGCATCATGGGATTTGCAGCAATAATAAATTAATAGAGATTTTAAAAAGGTAAAATACTGTTCAAATTATTTGGGCACTACAGTGAGTTAGTTGCATGTATTTACCAGTAGTGAATCAGTAGCTAACAGAGTTAGCTGAGCTTTTAACAACTTTTAACTTTTCATATTGTTGTTTGCTAATGTTAGTCTATGGAAAACGTATGCTACTACCCACAAACATGGCGGATCTCCATGGTAACAGTGAATTTTCCATCGTTCTATTGGATACAGATGGAATGCATGTTGTTTTGTCCTCACTAGATGTCGACTAGTGACATCTAGTTTCTAGATATGACAGACGGTGAACAGATGATTTTGTTTTAAAGTTCATTACTCGACATTTTCTTTGTAAAGCTGCAACACACACAAAATACCGCAATTAGTTTGTCATTACACTGTCGTCTTGTGCTTGATCTAACAGTTGCTACGGCCTAATAAGCATTTATAGAATTTGTAACAGAATAAACATTACATCTTGTATTACAGTATAATTGTTATTTAAATTACTCGTACCTTGAATTGACTTGAAATAAAGCTGTCCCAATATGTCTAATGTACATAAGAAAACCCCTCTAGCGTGATGCTAACTACATGCAAAGGTTTTAACAATAGCACTTCAAATCTCATTTTTAAACACTAATCAAGAAATTAAAGAGTAACTAAATGGGCGTGCCAAAGCCTTTCCCTACCCACAAACAAAAGTCAAAAAGTGCTGTGAAAGAGGCGGTCTCTGAAGTTTGGGGTGACATGCGGGGGTGTGTGTGGGCGGTGTGTGGACCTTTGCATTGGCACAATCACAGCAGACTGATTACGTGGGAGGACTTGGTTATATACCACAGGTACAGGGGCAGGACAATTGGCAGCACCTGATGACGATGTGTGGAGCTGGTGCGGCTTATGACGTTCTGTGGAGGCCGTAGACACTCTCCAGCCAATCAGGAAATTCTAATTTAGTAGCAGAGTTTACCCTGAAGGGGACGCAACCCATTCGTTTTCAGGCCAAAGTTAGGATTTTACACATGTTTGCGCTATAATGTCAGGACCAGTGGACAACACTATGGTACCTCCGCATGCTCTTGTATTTGCTGAACACTGACTAACAGCTTAACAGGTTTGGCGATATTTATTGAACCATTTTGTAATCATGGCAAATTCGCCTGTCAGTCCAAAGCTTCGAGTGGGTGCTCAAGCCCTCCAGTACCCATGGAATCGGTGCCTATACTACAAATAGAAGTACGCAAAAAGGACTTCTGTGTAATTTGGCACATCTGTCCAGATGCTGTTTTGCCTGCTGGCTTCTCCCGAGTATTGCAGTTCACTGGCCTTAGAAGGTATTTCAACTATAGAACGAGTGAAAAGCACCGCTGCGGCAAGCGTGAGGCCGGGGCCCTGAGGCTGAAGCAAGAGTGGACTGGCACCAGAGATACCTGGGGCCAGAGTAAGGCTGGGGTCGGACGACGGAAAGGCGAGAGTGGGCCGGAGCAAGAGTTAGCAGAGAGCACACAGGTTGTAATTGGTTGTAATTTATTGTAGTTGTAATTTATTGTGGCAGACTGATGAATCAGAAATACAAGGTTTTCCTTTGGGGCTTGTCTCAAGACATTGTAGTAAAACCATCCCAGCATATACAAAGTGATCCCTCCCCGTGAAGAGGACCATGATATGTTTTAACATACTTTAAACCAGGGGTGTGCTTGTAATTTTCCAAGGGGCCACATAAGTAACCAGAATTGAGTTCGAGGGCCACATCAACAATAACTTTGAAAGTCGCTTAAACGTTAACAAAGGGGCAGATATCATAAGATCCTCCTTTTCATTCAAAATCAGGTGTTTATCTTTTCCCAGAATGTCCATTGAGTTCATGTCCAGTCGAATATCTGCAAAAAGAAAGAATGACAAAAAGAAGACAAACATTCATAAGCTATTGTATTGAACCCACAGAATTTATAGGTATTAATTGAATAACTCACTGATTGGAGAGGAATGATGTGATGGATGTGAACTGCAGCTGCTTTGGAGGGAAAATCAGTTGGGACACAACAGATGAGCTTTAATTCACAGAATGTGCGTTGAGTTTGGATGAAGTCCCTGCAAACACAAAGAAAAACATAACAAAAAATACAGTCCACAGTTCATTTTGTTGCAATATAGTTACATTAAAACAGTAGAATGTACAATAGGGCTGAAGTTTTGAAATAAGCTCTTTATATGTTTGTGGGTGGCTTTTAAAAAAGCCGTTGTTAGTCC
The DNA here is from genome assembly GCA_007210695.1 of Neogobius melanostomus. NCBI lineage: Eukaryota > Metazoa > Chordata > Actinopteri > Gobiiformes > Gobiidae > Neogobius > Neogobius melanostomus. Next base: position 1,036,035 of record VHKM01000132.1, read on the forward strand.
TGAGAAGGACTGGTGGAAATTATTCAGTGGGCTGCCATGATACTGCTCCCTCCGCCATGAAATACTCTTTGAAAGTATCCCTCACGCGTCTTGCCTCTGTTGAAGAGTTGTTGGCAGCTACCCGGCCCAAACCTTGCAGTGGTACCTCTCCAGCTGCTGCACCCCTCACAGCAGGTGCCTCAGCTCCCACAGAAGCCCGCATGAAATTGTGAAGCACACACGTCGCTTCACACACTGCTCCACCACTTCAGGACGCACCTCAATGATGCGTCGATACCACCTCCACTGTGCGGTCAGGATGCCAAAGGAGTCCTCCACAACAAGGCGGGCCCGGGAGAGGCGGTAATTAAAGACGCGCTCTTCGGAGGGAAGGCCACCACGGAACGCCTCATCAGCCACAAATACATGAGGCTGAGGTCCTCTGTGCTCAGCATCAGGCAGGTGTTGGTCAGCAGGCAGATGGAGTGTGCCAGCTCGCAGACCCTGACCAAAAGCAGAATTGGCCAGAATGCCACCATCACTGGTCCTCCCATACCCCCAACATCGATCACCCGGAACCGGTACCGAGCGTCCACAACAGCCAGGAGGATCAATAGAGAAATCCCCCTGGTAGTTGAAGAACTGGGATCCTGCATTGGGGGGCGCTGCAATCCGGACCTGCTTGCCGTCCACTGCTCCACAGCACAGAGGGAAGTTCCATCGGTCTTGGAACTCTGCAGCGATGGACAGCCAGTCTTCAGTGGAGGGCACAGCCATAAACTCCTCCACAAGGCAGTGCCAGATAGCAGCCACCACCTGAGGGACAATGCCGCTGACAGTGGAGACACCTACCCGGAAACTGTCAGCGATAGTCCTGTAGGAGTCCCCAGTGGCAAGATATCTATTAAAAAACACAGAGCAAAATTATTAACTTTACTAAAGGATATTGATTTTGTTAATTAAGGACCTTCTGCAACCCAGGTAATGTGGTACTACACAAGAAACACTAGATAGCGCTATTTGGCTGTTTATTGCCATTTTCTTAATCACAGTCGGTTGCAACATGTAATTATCTAACCTAATGGACTATTAATTATCTAACCTTAACCCCCACCTGAAACGAGCTTATCGTGTCTAGTTTGGCATAACTAACTGATTAGTTTGGCATAACCTAAATCTAAAAGCTAAACAGTGGCACAATGGCTTTACATGTAAAGTACTTGGATTGTACAATTTGGAATCTTATTTATTGAGAACCGCTTGATTTACTAACCGAAGACAGATGGACAGGCGCTCTGCAGGGGGGATAGAGCGCCTGAAGTTGGTCTCCCGGACGGTGATCCGAGCCCCAACGCGGGACAGCAGGTCCTCAAACTGGGTCCTGGACACACGGAAATACCGCTGGAAGCGACCGTCATCCAGGCGCAGCTCCTGGAGCAGATGATGATATTCCCCATATTGGGAGCGTCTCTGGAGGATATGGTGGACCCAGGGACGGCGTCGCTGCCGCCGGTGTTCGGCTTTCCACATTAAATAAAGTATTGTGACTCGCTCCAGAAAATCAAGGCCCGCCATGATGAGTTGAACAACAACCGGAACCGGCAACTGGACAGAAGCTCCTCCTATTGGATGACGCGGCGAGGCGAAATCTGGACGAAAATCCACAGGCGAACTAGCATTTGAGGAGCGAGTAATCGCCGCGATAGAAGCGAGTGACACCCAAATATTCAAGCGATAAACGTCTGGCGTTTGATGCAATTTTTCACCTCCCTCGCGTTCGGTCTGAATGCAGCATAAGGACAAGCTCATCTATTTCTCTCCTCTCTCTCTTTCCTCCCGTGTGTGTGTGTCTGCGCGTTGTGCATTGATGTGAACTGGTAAATATTGTCCCGTTCACACGCTGTTTCTTAAAGGGGGGTATTATGTAAAATCGACTTTTTCAAGCTTTATCTCATGTTATTATGTCATTCCCTTATTAAACACATGCCTGGAGTGTTGCCTTGGCTCATTCACATATTTTTGAGTAATCAGTAAAAACTTAGACGGCAGCCATTTTAGGTGTAGCTATGCCTCAGTCCTCCTAGGAACGCCCCCACCTCCTGGAGACGTCTCTGGACCTTTTGTCACCAGCCAAGCCACCAACCACTGCTCCTCAGCTCAGCAGAGCCCCCTCCCCACACAGTAGTGTTGTTTAGATGCCACAGCAGTGTGCTGAAGGGGGCGTGTCGGAAAGCTTCTTAAAGAGACAAAGGCCTATTTCAAGACGTTCAGTACAGCCATTTTGAGAGAGCAATTTTATTCAAGGCAGTTATTTTAATTTACTGCATATACAGACCAACAGAAGGTTATGTCATCATTATAGTATGCTATAGACTGGTGCTATGTGATTGAAAAAGCATAATACCCCCTCTTTAAACATTAATGTTAAAATCTAGAAAATAAGCTCCACTTTACATTTATGTGAGCCCTGATATTGATGAGCTGATGACGCTCTGAGTAAGTCGTCCTCCACTGAGACTTTTATGCACAAGTTCATACACATTTCTGTAGCAAAATTTGTGTTCCATGATTGTTCAGATATTTAGTTTAACTCCATTTATCCACAATATGCAACCTACTGTATATAGGCTATGTAAATGGGTCTTTAAATATTACTTATGATGCAAGATTAATTCATGAAGGATAAAAATAGCCCATGATGGATTTTTTATAACCCTGCCCGTCTAAATAAAGAGAGAAATTATCCCTAGCGAAACCACTGGTCCAGACCCACCTTCTTTCACGCAGAAAAGAAGTGGGTGTTTTTTTTTTTAAAATGCCCTGCTTATAACGTTCAAAACTCCAATATGTTGATTTGCACGGGACTACAATCATAAAAATCACAGAAAAGCTGAGAGGTGTCTGAGCCTGGTCCTACAAATGCGTACTTCTGTTAGCCAGCTGCTTCCCGGACCTGTTTGAATTGAGTATTCTACAAATGATATAGTTCCAATAGAGTTTGGGAATGTGATGTCATACCGCTAAGCATCATGGGATTAGCACCAATCATAAACTAATGGAGATTTAAAAGGTAAAATACTGGAGTTATTGTTCAAATTAAAACACTTGGACACCACAGTGTATTCGATTCGATTTACCAGCAGTAACTCAGCAGTTGTTCCATGGCTTTTTTCTCCACTTTTTATACTGTTTTTTAGCTAATGTTAGTCTATGAAAAATGTATGCCAACAGCTGCAAAGATGGCGGATCTCCATGGTAACTGGATTTTCCCGAACTTTATAGCAGTCACAACACTAAAGTTTGGTGAGGTATGGCATGTCCTTTTCATAATTTGGATGGTTTCTGCGAGACACGGCTGTGGAGGTATTTGGTGTCCTCCAACTCTAATTTAGAGTTGCAAAGAGAGGCAGGAGATGGTAGATGTCTGACACAGGAGAAGTTTATTAACCATCAGTACGGGACCCGGAGACGTGATGCTTCCACAGATGGAGGTCAAAAGAGAGCCAGGAGCCAGTAAGGCTTGTAAGAGACAACTTGGCCAAGGCACTTGGATTAGTGTGTGGCAGAAAGCTTCTGTCAGGCTTTGTTATGCCAAGGGAAACAGATAAGTGTTCGTCAGTTGCAAATAGCTTAAGATGACACTGGGCAGAGACAAGAGTTATTAGCAAGGAATGCCAACAATCGGCAGCACAAACGATGTCCTTGGTAGGCTGTCCAAGGGCTAGGAAATTCTATAACAACAGCAGGTGAGATTTTTAGCTAGTTTTCTTCCTTAACTTCTTAGTTTTAATGTCAAAGTAATGAAAAGACCAAGTTTTGTCGCTAGTGAGCCAGAGATTTCCAGGAAGTAACAACAACATCGCTGGGACAAATGCGCTGAATTAAATACAAGTAGTAGCAGTACCTCAGATGGCGATGTTGTGGTCGTCTCAGTCTGGGATTTGGAAGCGGTGAGTACGTCTTGGTGTTTTGGCGTCGGCCCATTAGTCCCACATCTCATTATTCTGAAAATGTCCCATTGAGTAGGGGTTGAAAATATTATTAGGTTCAGGGAAGAGTCCACTGACCTTAAGGTTCTGGCTAATCCAAAACACAACTGGGTTGGACTAATGGCACCTCTGCTCAATGGTAAATTTTCGGAATAATGAGACGTCTGAGCGGGTCGTCTCATGATCGGAAGGTCGTGGGTTCGAATCCCGCCTCCTGACGGTGCACATTGTCGTTGTGTCCTTGGGCAAGACACTTCACCCACATTGCCTCCAGTGTCTGCCTACACTGGTAGCCCCCTAGGAGAGACCAACAGGCCCGGTTTGAACCGTGAGGCCGTCCTTCCGTGGACCCACCACCTGCAGAAGGAGCCATGGGGGCTGGTGCTATGTGATTTGGGCAGCTCCGGCGGCTGCCCCCACGACCCGGCAACGGACAAGTGGAAGAAAATGGATGGATGGATGGATGAGACGTCGGACAAATGGGTTGTCGGACCAATGGCATGGCACCGGTGTGTGCCATATACAGATATCATTTTAAGAAGCCAGTAATGATCTAAACAAGTGTTATGATTTATAACTAGGCTTTGACTTCACCTAAAGGCTGAAGGCTTTTCCATAACAAAGGCCAGTGCCAAACCGGTCTGACCAGGTATAGGTTTTGGGAACGACCTCTGGCTGTGGCCAAAGCGCGCTAACCCGTGTCTGATGTGACGTGAACAGACTGCTGGCCTCTGATTGGCAACGAGAGAGTGGACAGCCCTCACTGTTGACACACAGGTCATACGGATTTAATATTTCACAACATCATACCGCGGTACTAAAAGGGGATTTAGCCGCTGTTAGCGCAGCTTTAGCTGGTGTTAGCATAACATTTGCATGTAGCTTACCTTCATAGTAGTATTTAGTGATTTCTTTTCTGTTTTAATACAGCTTGGCTCCTCTGAATGATTCCATAACTCCCACCAGAAGGCAGCAAATGTGTGTGTGTGGTGGAAACAGAAAGGTCTGCGGGGTAGTGTCGATACGTGCACATAGATTGTGCCATGCGCGGCCAGGTCGCGCTATGTGGAACCACGGCTTAAATGTGGTTGACTGTTGAGCTGAAAACATCTGGATTGCTCATAATTTGTGATGTTAGATGGCTAATGCTCTCCGGTGTTGCGTCACAAATCAAGATGGCGGTTAGCAAAGGTGAATACAACGCCCTCTGCTTCATTGAAAACAATCGCATATTGCTGGCATTGGGTGGTTGTCATTGAATATGAGAGAATTTATTAAACTGAATAAGTGTCGGATTGTGAAGAACAAACTGCCAAGAGGTAGCCTACTCGGAGCAACGACCCAACTAACTAAATGTTCAGATATGGAGTATGCAACCTTTAGACTAGGGCTGAAACAACTAATCGATTAATCGACGACTAATCGATTATTGAAATAGTCGACTATTTTAGTAATCGATTAATCGTTTTCTGGTTCACACAGACTCAAATAGAGCAAAAATGACTTGAAAATGTAGTATTTTGATGAAACCTACTTTGTTTTTATTGTTAGGGTCTGTAGTGTTTTGTACATTGTAAATTTCATTAATATCTGTCTGTGTCTCATCCAATCAGAAAGCAGACTTAGCACTAAAAGCCTCCAACAAACATTTACTTTAAATTTACCATCAACACATCCTCAAGCGATGCCACTTTAGCTTTATGTGATTAAAAAAAAAAAGAAATTTTTTCCCCCTACACCATTCACAGCCAAGCGATTAATCGATTAATCGTAAAAATAATCGATAGATTAATCGATTACAAAATAATCGTTAGGTGCACCCCTACTTTAGACCTATCTATAATGTTAAACGGAAATGAGTCCTAAGTTTGGACAAGAGTACCTTTTTCCGATAATAAGTAAGTTAGCATAAGAAATGCACCCTTCACTAATCTGTCTAAATGCTGAATTTCACGCATTTATGTTCGCATTTCAGGAAATAATCATGATCTAAGTTAAATGTAATGCTGACTAGAAAATGTTTTAGAAGCTCTTAGGCGACGTTCTTTCTAGTTTATTTGGGTTTAGATTTACTGTAGCTAAGCATGATCCAATATAACGATTGTATTGTCCTCCACACATCTGGGAATTTCGGAAATTCCCCGGATGTTCGGAGCGCCCTATAGGGAAAAATCATCGAGCAGGCTAATGGACTCCTGGACTTGCTAACTGTATTTCTATGACTAGAATTACCTGAGGATCTCGGAGCTGTCGAATTATCCTAAAGGTGAAATCAGGGGAATTTTAACTTTCCATCAGATAATCCTAATCCCGTGTGAATAGAGCTAAAGAAAACTGTTAGAGTGTGGCCACAGAGAACAGAGAGGGAGGTGGTGGGTTAAAGAGCGAAGCCATTCTCAATCGATGCTCAAGAGAGGTTTAAAACACAGGGATCAATCGTCCGAAGTTTATTGGTTGTGTCACCTTAAATAAATGATACAAATGTAAAAGAAATGAAATGGAAGTAAAGGTTTATGGTTCTATATGACAAATAATTTAGCATAGGTATCGGAAAAAAATCGTTCAGGTATTGTTACAGTACCGGTATCAAACAATTTTAACGGTACCCAGCCCAATTCAGTTACTCATGCAGCATTCTCTCATTTACATATCAGATTTGTGACTCTTACTGTAATACAGCCAATTTCAAATTGTAAATTAGCTATTTAGCTTTTGTCTTGATAAATGACCCCTAAGTGTTGTCGGTCCGAGACCCTCTGTCGATGACCAAAACGTCTCTTAAGAAGAGTCAGTCGCAAGACATGGAATTTGGAGTAGTGAATAGCTTACAAAGTCTGTGTTGTCAGGCCTTTCAGGTAGTTGTTCCAAGAGTAGACTTTGACCACACTGAACTGCCCACTCAGACAGACCTCAGATAATGGTTTGCAGTGGTCAAGAGTCAGTTGTTGACAGGTGTGGTTTGATCTTCAAGGGGACAGGGCGCTAATGGTGAAGTGTAACCTCAGCAACAGAAGATACTCCACTGGGGTCCATAAACACAGGCAAAGGAAAACATCCTTGGAGGAAATAGACAAGCTGTAAAAGTAAGTGTTTTGTCCTTTGGATGAACACTGTTGGAGGTTTTAAATATTGTTGATTTCACTTGGATGATTGAGTGCGTCTTATCATTTGACTCAAGAGCAAGAAGAAGTCTCTGATGAAAGACACAAACCTCCTCAATTTAATAAACCCAGTTCAGTTGGCGACTCTTGGTGGGGTCGGCCCGTTAATCCGACAACCGTTAGTCCGACATCTCATTATTCCGAAAATGTGTATGTAAAACTGAAATTGTCCTTCCGAATATTAGGTTCAAGCAAGAGTCCACTGACCTTAAGGTTAGGGCTAATGGCACCTCTGTTCAATGTAATGGTAATTTTCTGATAATGAGGCGTCGGACTAATGGGCTGTTGGACCAATGGCATGGCACCCTCTTGACAACCTCTACTACGATCTTAAGGTACCTAACTGGACGAATCGTGCTGCTGCTTCTATTTGGTCGCTTGAAACATGACCAAATGACATGACCAAGAAAAACTCCTGTGCTTTGGTGACAGTAGAATAGTTTTATACCTTTCTCTGACACAAACCTTGTCTCTTTCCTCCCCCCTTTCCAGCCATCATGTCATGATAAAATCCCGTTTAAAACATGTAATCCAGTGCGTTCATGTCAATGTTTTCAGTTTATTGAAGCGTATATTTCCTCTGATCCAAACCACAGCTTCTGCTTGTCATAAAGCTTTTCCTCCTCTTTCTGTATGTGTCTTTATGATGTGTGTATGTTGCTACAAATCTGATCACACCACGCCAATCCGTGTTAGGTGTGTGTGCACCTTTACACTGCCTAACCAAAAGTACAAATAAACAAAAACCTGGATATAACTAGCTGTTCTGATCTGGGGCTGCAGCAGTTGGTCAGGTTCAGCAGCACTATGTTTTCAAAGAATGAGACCAGCTGATGATCTGATCAACGGATTTCTCCTTCCCGGTGACACAGGCATATTCCCAGATGACAGTGCCAGAATTCATGGGGCTCAAATGGTGAAAGAGTGATTCAGAAAGCATGGGATGAACTGGTCGCCACAGAGTCCAGATCTCGACCCCCTGGAGAATCTTTGGCATGTGTCATCAATACAAGATTTAGGTGGAAACTGGATCTTTTGTCATTGCAGAAGCTTACTGAAACAACGCCACAGCGAATCCATGCTGTAATCCGAGCTAAAGGCGTCCATCAAAATATTAGAGCTAGTGACCTTTTCTTTTAGTGGCGACTTTTTTTTTGTCAGGCAGTGTATGTGTGATCTTTTATGTAACAGCTTAGGGAAGGAAAGTTTGAAGGCTTGTAGAGTGGAGTCGGAAGTGAGACATGTTCCAAGACTGACATCATTTTGTTAAAACACACGGAGGAAGAGCAACAAGTCAGGCATCAGCCAAGGTCTTCGGGTCATGGTATCTCAGGGGCGGAAAAGATACAAACTTTGCGAAATTCGATGATCTGAGCAGCCAGGCCAACGGTGTATCTTTAATGGTCTCAAATGTACATAGCACTCTTCCTGTTCCATTGAGCCCTCAACATGCTTTGAACAAATAATAAGACTGTTTAGATTTTTAACTACTTTTCTCTCTTAAAGCAGTACTAAGTAACTCTTGCCCCTAGAGGCCATAAGCGCAACTGCAGGTGTCTTAGCAAGTTACGATTTTTTAACTTATTAAATGTCTTGGAGAGTAAATACTACGCTGACAGAAAAGGTGAAGGGAGAGAAGGGTGTTGTACATCCAGTTATACAATGGGAATATTTTCACTCAAACTTGGCTGTAATACTGTTTAAGTGGCGCTAGCCCGCAGTTAGCTTTGTTAGCTTCTTCTTCGTGATTCTATTAGTGTGTATTGGTTGCTCCGCCCCGTGGCAGTCAAGTTGCAAGCATGGTTTTCTGGCCAGAGACACCAGGGGAGATGAAAGACCCCCAATCATCCCATTAACACTTGTATTACCCCCAGAGGGACTACGGAAAGGATTTATTAAGGTAAACACGTTACTTAGTACTGCTTTAACATCAGAGTAAAAAAAGGACCAATTTCACCCTTTGCGATGCTTATTTCATAACATTGTGTCACTATAGCAAGACGGAATGAGATATTTGGTATCTATGTGTTTGAGCCTTTAAAAACTGAACAAGATCCAAATGTCCACTGAAAATGTCTGTAACTAATATATTAACAAAATAAAATCATACATTTAAACCTGGCTCCATCCAACATTTAGATTTTGGCTATTTTTATGCATACATTCTTATTTTTTACATACACAAAAAAAAAAAACTGAAATACTTTTTGTCCCTCATTTTCATATTTGTAATGTACAGCAAAAGTTTCAAACTGATATATCTGAAAAAAATTGTTTTCCTCTATTCATCTGTAGCGTCTCGCATGAAAAACTGTGGTGTTTTTCAAACCGTGCCTCCAGAACCTGCCACGTTCTATCTTAATTCATATATTTTAATGTTCTCTCCAAATGTGCCACTATTTCCCATTTAAAGATGGCTAATCCTAGAAACCACATGTGGCACACTTTGCAGAGGTGGCACTTCTTCAGGCTCCACTGAACTCTCTTTCCAATATCTATTTTTAATTGGTCTTTGCATAATTATTTCATATCCCTATTACTCCTACTGCCGCTGCTGCGCGGGTGTGCTGTATTCTTTATTAGCAAATACCAGCACCTGGTACTACTCCCCCTTTTTCTAATTCATACCCAACGTCTATTTCACATTGTTTCGAGGCCGGGATGCAAATAGAAGTCTCCGTTATGACTCTATTACCTCCTCTCCAGCTTTTATCCTGCTAATTAGCAACAGCGCCTGGGAAGGACTACACAAATTCCATTTCGGCAAACTTTGTAACGCTGCAATTAATCTGATTTGGATTGGGAGCTCAAGCGCCGGAGAACTAATTGACAAAGAGAAAAAGGAAAGTACAGATAATACTTTATGTCGAATTCCTTGCTACAGCTGAGATAATGGGCGCCTTTCAAGTGGCCCTGTGCAGCACTGTATCACAGAACTAGTTAGAAGTAACATTTAGGCCGTGCTATTTATCTGAGCCTATGAGAGCTGCACTCCACTGCGGTTGTGTTTATCTCGCGCTCTCTCACAAATTGCCAGGACTCCATTATATGATGATTTATGGCCGGACGTAATCCGAGCAAATGGGTTTGGAGGGTCAGAAGAATGGGGGCATGGAATCCTTGTTTTGTAATGATATTTACCTGATAAGGCTGAAGATAGCATTGCAAGACTAGGCCGCAATCGAATGGGAATTACACGTTGAATAGTCGCAGTTAGCAATTTGGAAATCGCGTCATTAGTCGGGTCGTTCGCTGACTCTGGTCCTCTAGGTTCGGGCGATATGACAAACATATTATGCAAAGGTGCTTAATGTGCGCTCTTGTTGTTGTTGACCTCAGAACTTCTGGGCTATTGGCCTTGCTCTCTTCTGCGTATCCTCTGAGGCTGTCGCACCCACGAAGATTAGTTGTTGTACCAAGCCTTGCGAACAGAAGGGGTTCTCCTCAAGTACGCCAACGTCCTTCCGTTTTTCAATCAGGAAGTCCAGTGAAGCGTTTGTGCACTCAAGAAGCAGGAAGGGGATGTATCTCTATGGCTCAATCGCACATGGGGCTATTTACATATACAACGTACCATGAACACAATACAAAACCCATAATAACATTCAATATATGTGAATGTAACCCACATAAATTATGCGACTTCGGAATAATAAATAAATAATGCCCAGTTGTTCATGTCTGTGACTGCAACACTTGGTCATGTGACCGCACCTGCGCGCACCCTTTCCACTCGCGAGACGTTCTCAGCCAATCACGTTCCTGTAGCGCCCAATACAAGCTTCCTGTTCCTTCTCTCCGGCAGAAGGTGGGAGAGAAGCTACAGGACGGCCGCAACAGGTTAGTCTCCGAAACTAAACGCTGTCTTCGCTGTTTGTGGTTGTTTTTCTTTTAAAACTCCGTTGTACATTGTACACTTATAGAGATCGCTAAACCGCCGCCGCAGACGCCGGGGTTCTCGCTGTGGGGCAGATTATTGAGTGGAAATCGGTGAGTCTGATGCTCCAATGTTTTGCTATGCCGCTAACATTACATCTCAATACCACTCGTTTTGCACCTAGGTATCTGTGCATCTACTGTGGTGCATTGTTATGCTAATGCAGCGCATTAGTGGCCATAGTAGCCAATGTTTTTGCCCTGTTTAATGTTATGATTGCTGGTATTTTGAATGTTTAATACTATGAATTATCTGTTGCATGTGAGCAATGCACTTTAGAACCTAAGGGTGTTTGAAACCCGTTTTTATTATTGTTTACTCAATATAATTATATCGTGTGTACACCAAAGAAGGAAAAAAAGTCTAGCTAGTGTTAAGTATGTTTACTCATTTGGTCCTGTCTGTCCAAACAGGCCAGGTGTGCCCTGTCCGGTGCTAAAATCCACTCATGATGGCGAGCTGTGCCTAGAGCCTGAAGAACAACAATCCCAACATCCCTTCTGCGGTCTGGTAGGAGCCGTTGTGGCCGGTCCTCTCCCACCTTGCCTTTTCACTTTTACGTTCACATGAACTGATCAAATACGTATGGACTCAAATTCAACCTTTTCCTGAACGAACATTAACTGGACACTTATCCACACATAGTGGAGTACAAACTCAAAATTATTGTGAACTGTAATTGCTGAGTTGGTTTGGATTGACCACTGTTATTGTTTTGGGTGGAACTATTGTTTTTATTTGTGGAAAATAATTAACTAAATCTACGTGCACTCCTATATGAACTTCTATGAACCTTCATCTGCAGATTGTACATATTGTAAATATTCCTTGTACATACTTTTCCACTTAATAATAAGGCTAAGCCACGTAAACGCAATAACTGACTCGTGTGTGTTATTCTGCTGTACTTACACCTCCCAGAGCCGTACCTATTTCTTCTGCACCTAGTCCAATTCCAACTGACCTCTCTAGCATTTTCCATATATGCTACATGAACATTTTCATTCATTTAAAAGACCAATTGCCTTGGAATCATGGACTTTTAGAACCTGCTGTATTGGTAATGCAGCGTGGAACATTATAAAAGCTTCTGGATGGAAGCAGTAAAAACTCCTGCCACGAGGGGTGGGAAGGGAATGATGGCCTTAAAGGGATACTTCGGGATTTTTGACATAGGGCCTCATTTCCTAGTTATCCAGAGTGTTGTTGATGTCTGGAGATATTTTTTTCTTAAATTCATGCAGTTCTTATATTTGAAGAGTCTAGTTGCGCTAGGCTAGAGCAAGGCTAAAGCATTTCTATGGTAACCACTAGCCTGCATTAAAAAAAAACATGCGCACTCTCAAACACACTCACATTCATCCTGGCCTATTGTACATGTTTTTAGTGGTAGGGGAAACCGGAGTACCCGGAGGACACGGGGAGACACAGAAAGGCCCCGTCCAGGTGGGAATCGAACCCGGGACCTTCTAGCTGTGAAGCACGAGCGCTAACCACTGTACGACCGTGCCGAATAATAGATAGAATAATTTGAACCATTTTGTATTTAAATAACTTATATTTGAGCAGCATAGCTTCGTGGCTGTAAGCTAACGCATCAGCGGAGTGATCTGCGAGAAAATAGTCCCTCAAAATGCGGTAATTCATGTGATACAAGGTCAGTTATATTTCAAAAAATATTCTATTAACACAGACATTTATATGGTTAGTCTGGCGTTGTAAGTGATTTACCTCAGGTGCACTGTGGAGTGGGTCAGACTGTTTTTTAATGCAGGCTAGTGGTTACCATAGAAATGCTTTAGCCTTGCTCTAGCCTAGCGCCACTAAGCTCTTCAAATATAAGAACTGCATGAATTTAAGAAAAAAATATCTCCAGACATCAACAACACTCTGGATAACCAGGAAATGAGGCCCTATGTCAAAAATCCCGAAGTATCCCTTTAACATGCTTCACACAACTAACCCTTTGTCGGCAGGGTGGTACAGTGGTTAGTGCTTGTGCTTCACAACTAGAAGGTGCCGCGTTCGATTCCCTTTCTGTGTGGAGTTTGCATGTTCTCCCTATGTCTGCATAGCTTTCCTCCAGGTACCATGGTTTCCCACCACAATTAACTTGTACAATAGTTGTGGGAAATCAGTGACGTCATCTGCCGTCACTAGGTATTCACCATCCACGCCCACCACAGCTATATCTGGTGGGTGTGGCCACCACGGACAACAGCTCTGAGGAAGCTGTCTGGATGGACAGTGAAACTGTCAGCTCTTTTTAAAAGTAAGTCCAGTTGTGTTGATTCACCCTTTTTTTTTAGTTTATTTAACTTGTACAATAGGGAATGATGGCACAGACTGGTTGCCTCGCTTCCATCAGTCTACCCCAAGGGCAGCTGTGGCTACAAAAGTAGTTTACCACCACCGAGTATGGCGCGAACAGTTTTGGAAATAATGGCGTTTAAGTAAAACGGCGCTACCTTTTTGGTAATGGAGAAATGTAATTAACTACTCTCCCCATCGTTACAACGGCGTTATCGTTACTGGGAAAACAAAGTGACACGTTACAATTCGGTTGAATGAAGCGCCGCGGTGTCAGGCATCTAGAAACCCTGCAGGGAACCCCGCTCAGCTCCCTGCAGCTGTGTTTTATGCTACAGCAGCATGCACAGCGCATGGGAGAGCAGGGTTGGTGATGATTGGCTAAAAAGTTGGGTGGGCGGAGTCTCTACTCACGCTTAGCCTGGAAAAATCCAGACTCACTCGCTGGTACAGCGGTGAGTCACCGCTGCGTCGATTCCATTTCCCACAGCGGTACATACGCAAGCAAACAGGAAGCGGAGTAAACCAATCAGCGAAGGGCGGGCGTCTGCCATTGATGCGGTGTTATTAGTGGTTTTGCGTTAATATTTGCGCAGGATTATGAATCACGAAACTCACCTACTGTCGATGTGTTTTTGGTCATTTACCGCCGATTGGAGACACGCTTTCTCTCTTTCGTGCGTCGTTCGTAGATTGTTATTGAGGGGACGTCCCGTGAGTGACGCTGCTCGCTAACAACACGTCACGGCAAATAAACGAATCTGATTGCCAGAGGTGGGAAGTTACTGTACTTAAGTAAAATGTTCAGGTATCTGTACTTTACTTGAGTATTTATTTTCCTGACGACTTTTTACTTTTACTCCTTACTTTTGAAACGCAAGTATCTGTACTTTCTACTCCTTACATTTTCAAAACGGGCTCGTTACTTTTCTTTAGAATTACGAGCTGTTTTTGTCTTTTTCTTTCCCCCGAGGCGGCCGCGCGCACCCGTCTCGTCAGCGCGCGTGCCAGAGCGCAGATTTGTTTTTTGTCTTTTTGGTTTCGGTTTAGAAACAGATGGCATCTCCGCACACCGGGGGCTGCTGAAGTAAACACGCTGCTGTCAGAGCACGGACGCGTATAGTCTGTACAGGTTGGCCGCCAACCTGCACCAGCCCCGTCCGTGTTCTCTGCATGTGCCTGTGCACCGCTCTCATTTATCTGCCCGCTTTCATTGAATGAGCCACTGTATTTACGCAACTGTCTCTTTATGAGAAAACGAGGAATATATATGTCATTCATAAACTCATTGGGACTGGAGACTATCTCTCAAATGACGCTCGAATCGATGTCGGGCGGAGAAGCAGCGCAAACTTTAATCCAACCCGCTCGCCCCCTCGTGCAGCGCTGAAAGCGAATCATCGCCGGCCGCTCTTGCAAAATACAAAACGTAAAGTCACAAATGCGATGTGTAACACGTCTTCTAAGGTTCTGGCAAAGGAGTTTGTCGCGTGTAGTGTAGTAGTAAATGTAGTCAGTACATCTCTAGCTTTCAGCCACTTCTTACATTACAGAGATCCGCCTCATATTTTCGTTTTTATGGTTAGATAAAGTTAAGCTGGGTTTGTGGAGTGAAAAATAAACAATGCGATCACGCGCGGAGCGGCGATACATCGCAGTTTGGACTCCAGCCAATATCACTTCATAATTTCTTTCTTGATTATAGTTGTTTTGTGCAGGGAGTAGTCGCAAAGCTCAGTTAACAAGCCATGAATCATAACCTCTCCTAAATTTAAACTGTATTATGTAAAAAAATGAAGAGCCATTTGGGAGCCAAAAGAGCCGGCTCTTTTTGGTGAGCCGATCCAAATGATTCGGTTCACCAAAAAGAGCACACAATCCCATCACTAGGAGGCACAAAATCTGGTGTCCCATTTATAATGTTACAATTTATGAGTTTTGTAGATTGCTGAATCATTGCAAACAGCTAAAATAATACATCTAAAATGCAACAGAAGGCTGGAAATGGCATGTGATATGTTTCATCCCTGTTAAAAGCTTCCCTGTTCTTTTTTTGGTTGCGCTCCTAAATTTTTGACTGTGCTCCTAAATTTCAGAATTAGGAGCACAAGCGCTACCAAGAAAAAAGTTAATTTCGAGCCCTGATAGAGCAAAGGAACCAGCGTCACCAGTGCGGAGGTGCACGTGCTCCTGCTCCGCCTGCAGCCGTGGTGCCGGGACAGACAGCATGAACATAGCCTAATACTGACCCGTTTGACCGCGGTCCTGCTGTGACTTTAGTGTGAGATCAGCTGCACAGGTCCAAACTGTTCTAAACTCCAAACTTAATCTGCCTTTGGTCTCTGCTGTGAATATGAATCAAAGGCAGTTTCAGAAATACAGGCCATTGGCTGATATAAGCGATTTTGAGGCGTTTTATTTGTTTTACTATATTAATTTAATCCTATATTTATACAGGTTTGTCCTTGAGACCATAGTTTGAGATGATATGATGTCTAATTAGTCAGAGAGACCTGTTTCTAACACATCAACCATATGGGCTCATAGGCTGCAGTTACATCGGCATGTTTTACTCTTTTTTGTAAAAATAATTAAATCAATGTTTTGAAAGCATAAAGAAAAAAGACAGGAAAACAAATGTTCGTACAGTGCAGCATTTGTTGTTGTTTGTTCTCACATATAGCTTCAACCAGCACATATGAACAAGCTTAAATTGAGTAAAATAGAGCCTGAATAAGAGCCGTAAAGCCATCTGGATAATGTTTTTAATCGCGTTTCATCGTCGACTGTTTTTACTTTGTACTTTAGTACATTTTTGATGAAGTACTTTTGTACTTTTACTTAAGTAAACTAGTTGCAGCTGTACTTTTACTTTTACCGGAGTAATTTTTTACCCGAGTATCTGTACTTTTACTTAAGTACAGAAATTGAGTACTTTCGACACCTCTGCTGATTGCACGGGAACGGTTTGATTTTGTGGATACATCCAGCGGGGTCGGGGTGACCACACTGATCCCCCGCTGTATACAAAAATACAGAGGGGAATCATTCTGGTCCCACCAGGCTAACTCACGCTGCCTTTGTTGATTCCTCTCACACTTCTAAACTCAACAAGACAGCGTGTCAGTGACAATAGCAACGTGGACAAGCCAGGGCAATTCAAAGGTAGCATTTTCGAACTGGTAGCACCATCACTACTTCTCCCTTGTTGAAATGAAAGGCAATAATGTGTGTGTTAAATGTACACTATGCCCTGGAATAAAATTCTGTCCGCATCTGCCACAAGTAACTCCTAATGAAGCACCTCGCATTGTCACAAGCTTACACGCCTCTTGTCGCTACTAATCCAACCCCGAGCCTCGGTGCAGTTCGCTTGAGCTCTACTTAGAGCTCTACTTAGAGCTCTGTTATTGTGACCAAATACAAATATAATTTCACTAATTTGTTTTTCCTTTGTCATGCAAGTTCATGTTTGTGTGCCTTAGATTTACACTTAAGTACAAAGTGTGTGATTATTTTTATTATATTTATTTTTCAGTATTTACATGTTATATTTTTATTTTTTATTTCTAGGTATATGGGCAGTTGCCATCTGTTCACTTTAAATAAATAAATAAATAAATAAATGCAAAAATATACTGTTTCTATTTTTCATTCAGTTACTATGAACATCTTTGACACTATACTACATAATATCTTCATAATTACTTTGCAGAGTAACTAATTACTTTCAAGACATAGTAACTGAGTTACTAACTCAATTACTTTTTGGGAGAGGTGATTTGTAAAGGTAACTAATTACTTTTTGAAAGTAAAATGCCCAACACTGGGCGTGAATGAATGGAGAGAGAAACGCTTGTAAAGCGCAATACAAGTGTAAGCCCTTATTGCTATTACTATTACACAGACTAAGGTCATTTAAAGCAGTGCCAGCAATTTTACTGCACACTTTCACAACATCATAAAGGCGGTTCTTTTGCCAAAGATAAATGAAAAGGTAAGAATAGATTTGATAAAACAAGAATAACACATTTTCATGAAGTAAGTGTCCAGGGTAAAATTTCTCAGTTTGCAATAAAAGTGCATACGTTGATGAGCTTTCTTGCAGACCACGCCTACCTGCGACTCAAAGCTCAGCTTATTGTTAATTACAGTAGCCAGGGACTTGTAATTACCTGATCCACAGCCTGGCTGTTGATAAGAGCAGGTACTGTAGAAGAGCAACATGACACCTACCAAAACTGATGTGCATTTCGTTACTTTCTCCCTCCCTTTCCACGTGTTTTTCCACGGGTAGATATGTCTTGAGGGTTAGACATGATGCTTTTCCTTCATGCATTAAACACAATTATTTGTGCAAGAAGGCTGCCATTGTAATCACTCTCCAAACTACTTTCATCAGGTAGCTCTGGAGAGTAATTAGATCTGTCAGACAGTGTTGTTTTTGCCCACCCCAGACTACAAAGGTATCATTTCATTGGCACACCTTTTTAATGGCGACAACATAATGATCCATCCATCCATCCATCCATCCATTTTCTTTATCGGGGTCGTGTTGTGGAGGCAGCAATCTGAGCAGAGATGCCCAGAAGACCTCCTCCTTCCTCCAGCCATAACCAGGTCTGGTTATGGCGCAAGTCTAGCACTGAGCAATCTCTTAGATCTTGGAAAAATAGCCTACTCGCCTATAAGCAAGCATGAGGAAATCAAAACTAACTAGAAATGCAGCAATGGCTGCGCCATTGCGATTGACTGCGGAACTGCGGGAATCGAATGCAGAAATTGCATAAATTGCATAAATTGGTTAATTTGCATAATCTAATGTTCATAAACTGGTGAAATTGCATAAACTGGTTAAATTGCAGAAAAACTGTAAAGTGCATAAATTGGTTAATTTGCATAATCTAATTTGCATAAACCGGTAAAATGCATGAACAGTTTAAATTGCACAAACTGTTATGTTGCATAAACTGGTTAAATTGCAAAAAAAACGGTAAAATGCATTAATTGGTTAATTTGCATAATTATATAAACTGCATTAACTGTTTAAATTTCATAAATCCTAAATGGCATGAATTGTTATGTTGCATAAACTGGTTAAAATGCGTAAACTGGTTAAAATGCGTAAACTGGTTAAATTCCATAAAGTGGTTAATTTGCATAAATTGTTTATATTGCATAAACTTCTTAAATTCCATAAACTGGTCAAACTGTTGAAATCGTCTAAATGCTGAAATTGCAGAAGCTGCACAAATGGCTGAACACTTGGAGAGCCAGAAATCCCATTGGCTGGATTCGCCATACACACTAATGGAGCAGAGACCACATACACACCAATGCAAAAATTTCAAATTCCTGTAGAAAAAAACTGGAAAACTGCAGAAGGCCAATTTTTTCTCAAAACCCACAAGTTGCGGAAGCTGAACATGCACAAAGTTCAGAAATTGCAGAAATTGCGGAAAAAAATGCGGAAAAGCATGAATTTGCGGGAGCCCCATTATGCGTCAATGGGAAAAATGTGCGGTATTTCGTCCGATTGCGGAAAAACCGTAAATTGCAGAAGTCCGAAAAGTAATAGCAGGATTCTCCTCAACATGCGGAACATTTTGATGCATAATTTGCAGAAATTGCACAAAGCATGAAAGTGCTGAAAGGTGCAGAAAATCAGGAAAAATGTGCGGGAATAATAATAATAATAATAATAATAAAGAAACGGAAACCAATAATTGACTGCGGAAATTCCGCAGTCAATCAATTACTACTCTTCATTAATTGAAGTAAATAAAAATAACCCTAGGTTTCTTTTTAACACGGTAGCCCGGCTAACAAACAGTCACAGCGCAGTAGTGCCTTCCATTCCTGATACCCTTAGCTGCGATGACTTCCTTAAATTCTTTAATGATAAAATCACAACCATTAGAAATAAAATAAATGATAAGCTTCCCTTGTCTTATTCTAATCTAAATCCAGCTGTAGAATCATTGTCTCCTTTTGAAGTCTTAGACAGGTTCATAACTGTAGATGAGGCTGAGGTATTATCAATCATTATGTCTTCAAAACCGTCAACTTGTCTTCTAGATCCAATCCCAATTAAACTCCTCAAAGAAATTACTCCTGAAATCTCAGATACCATATTGAAAATAATTAACTCATCTTTAGAAAATGGGTATGTGCCAAAGTCCTTTAAATATGCTGTTATCAAACCACTTTTGAAAAAACCCAATCTCGATCCTGATATTTTAGCAAACTACAAAATTTGCCTTTCATTTCAAAAGTCCTTGAAAAAGTAGTGACTAAGCAGCTTTGCAGCCACCTACAGGACAATAGTTTATTTGAAAAATTTCAGTCAGGATACAGAACTTATCATAGCACAGAGACCGCCTTAGTCAAAGTTACCAACGACCTGTTATTAGCAGCTGACGCCGGACTAGCTTCAATCCTAGTTCTGTTAGACCTTAGTGCCGCCTTTGACACAATCGACCACAATATTCTCCTGCAGAGGTTAGAAACTGACGTAGGCATTAGGGGAACAGCCCTCTCTTGGTTTAAATCTTACTTATCTGATAGGCACCAATTTGTTAATGTAAACCAACAGTCCTCACCGTGTTCCAAAGTGTGCTATGGGGTGCCACAGGGCTCAGTTCTCGGGCCAATTTTATTTATATTATACATGCTTCCATTAGGTAACATAATCCGAAATCACAATATAAATTTCCACTGCTACGCGGGCGACACACAGCTGTACTTATCAATGAAACCAGGTCAGACAGATAAATTAGATACGCTTAGTTCCTGCGTAAAAGCCATTAACACCTGGATGACTGTAAATTACCTCCTCCTTAACCCTGATAAAACCGAGGTTATTATATTAGGTCCTCAAAAACTGAGAGAGTCTTTATCTCAGCAGATCATCTCCCTGGATAATGTTAGCGTATCGACGAGCTCTACAGTAAAAAACCTTGGAGTTCTGTTTGACCAAGACCTCTCTTTTAAAACACATATAAACCAGGCTTGTAAAATTGCGTTCTTTCACCTGCGCAACATTGCTAAAATACGAAATATCCTACCTAAGAGTGATGCAGAAAAACTTATTCATGCCTTTGTTTCATCAAGGCTGGACTACTGTAACTCCCTGCTAGCAGCGTGTCCTAAAAGTTCCTTAAAAAGTTTTCAATTAGTTCAAAATGCAGCTGCAAGATTGTTAACGCGTACAAAAAGAAGAGAACACATTACACCTGTGCTAAAGTCTCTCCATTGGCTTCCTGTTGAATTTAGAATCAAATTAAAATCCTGCTCCTCACATTTAAAGCCATAAAGGGTATGGCTCCGCTTTATCTCCAAGACGCTATCGTTCCATATCAGCCAACCAGAGCACTCCATTCTCAAAACTCAGGGCTACTAGTGATTCCTCGGGTCTCCAAAATCACTGTAGGAGGAAGAGCCTTTAGCTGCCAAGCTCCGGTTTTATGGAATAAACTTCCAGCTCACGTTAAAGAAGCAGACACAGTCCCTACATTTAAGACTAGGCTCAAAACGTACCTCTTTGAATTAGCTTATGATCAGGTCAGTTAGGTAAAGCTCTAACCCACAGCCTGAAGTAAAAGCTGCCTTAGGAGAAACACTGCTGTGGGAAGTACGGTACACTGAGCGCTATCCTCTTCTTCTTCTTACTGCAAACTTTGTCTTATTATGATACAATATTTATTTTATCTGTAGTCTGTTCATTACTATTCACATGGTGTCTCCTGTCCCATTCCCTCTTGGGAGTGCCTGTCTAGAACCCGGCTGAACGGAGGAACCCGGCTGAACGGAGGAACCCTGCCTACTGGATTGACAACAAGGACTGGATGGTCTCGATCCTGGCCCTTCTGCTGAGGGGATCCCATCGGCCTGGGTCTCTATAGCCTGTCCGTCCATGGGAGTGGATCTTTCCAGCTTCTGTGGTTCTCCCCGAGGTTTCTCGTTTCTCCCACCGGGTTTTTGAGTTTTTCCTTGCCGTGCTGGAGAGTCTAAGGACAGGGGACACCCGCGCCGCTCGTCGCCACCTACTGCTGACGCTTATTTGGACATTATGTTTGCCTGGATACTTGATTTAAATGTTGTAATCTGTAAAGCACTTTGTGATGCCTCTGGTATGAAAAGCGCTTTATAAATAAAGTTTGATTGATTGATTGATTCTGGGGGACCTCAAGACAACACCAGGCCATGTCAGAGACATAGTCCCTCCAGCGTGTCCTGGATCTTCCACGAGGCTTCCTCCCAATAGGACATACCTGGGAGGCGACCAGGAGGCATCCGAAACAGTTGTCCGAGCCACCTCAGCTGGCCCCTTTTGACGTGAAGGAGCATTGCCAAGAATTACGAATGACGACTCTAATGACGCTAGGGAAGTCAACTCCTTAGCAGTAGTCAGCGCCAAATCAAAGACCATTTGAGCGAACGGAGCCACAGGATGGGTTATGAAGTGGTCTGAGCCAAAGTTTGAGTGAAAAGCTAATTTTAACAGCTGTAGATGGCTTTCCATATTTGTTCTTGTTTACATCATAGTTTGACACATGCCTGGCTGCTTCAATTTCCAGTTAACAATGTGCTGGATTACAAATGTCTTTATGACTTTTGACACGCTTGGCAGCCAACATAAACTGTCCTAGTTCTCTCAGCTTTTGTGCAATAT
This sequence comes from Neogobius melanostomus, assembly GCA_007210695.1. Classification (NCBI taxonomy): domain Eukaryota; kingdom Metazoa; phylum Chordata; class Actinopteri; order Gobiiformes; family Gobiidae; genus Neogobius; species Neogobius melanostomus. Next base: position 1,058,085 of record VHKM01000132.1, read on the forward strand.
TATCTGTGCCGAGATTATTTACGGCCCTTTTTTGTGTGCAAATAAGTAAGTAACGTTTATTTCTAAAGTGCTTTTCACAGATGAAATCGCAAAGTGCTGTACAAGAGAAAAGGTAAAAAACAAACAATATAAAAATTGAAAATTGAAGTGGCACTAGTGAAAACCCATCAACCAAAAGCTTTCTTTAATAAACACATCTTGAGATTCTTTTTAAGAGAGTCAACAGAGTCAGCCAGACGCAGAGACACAGTTTGGGGGCAACAGACTGAAAAGACAGGTCCCCTCGGGTCTTACAATGAGTCTTGGCGACTACAAGCAGGTTCAGACCAGAGGACCGAAGAGTGCAGCCAGAAGAGTACAGGCTCAATAGGTCCTAGATGTAAATAAAGCATCTCCATATGCACAAATCATCTCATCTCTCTTGATATGAGAGCTTACATGATCCTATACCATAAAGATGATCTTTTGTACTCCATTGCAGGATTTGAGGAAGATTTAATCTGCGTGAATTTGATCCATAAAATGTACCAAACTAGTCTAGTTAAACAATATGCTGTATACCATTTTGTGATTCATGCCATGGCCATTCAATGTCCCATGTCCCATGTCAAAACTGTGTCCATGTCCAGCCCCTCAGTGCTTGGAACAATATTATTGTATTGTTCGCGATAGACAATATCCTTTTTTCTCCCTGATTTTACGTCGGACTCTGTCTCGACCTTTCTTGCCATCTGTATCTTGCTCAGCTCTGCTTTGATGGACTTTTATTACAACAACAGTTACTGCCTTTAATAATATGAATGCATTTTATTTAGAACTCACTTTACATATGCAAGCAAATCTCAAAGCACTACAGTTGGATAAAAACACAAAAAACAATTAAAAGCAGCAACAAGATTAAAAAGTCGGCAGACAGTCAAAACGTCCTGTAATTGTAAAGTAATTATCTCTTACTTAGCGTTGCTGAAAAACATTGAAACTACCTCACCTGCTTTTGACAAGGAGACAGGAAGGCGTTGACCTGCTCGACCTCTTCTCTAAGAGTCGAGCCCACACTAGGGATGGGAATTGATAAGATTTTATTGATATCAATACCATCAATAATTTTACCTATCGATTCGATTCTTTATCGATTCTCTTATCAATACCTGACTTGTCTGTGTGTTGGGGAAAAGCAAGGAATGAATGTGCTTTTGATAAACTCTATCAAAAAAGACAAATTGTTAGTTTTCCCAAGAAAAAAAAAAATTAATAAAGCAAGTTTCCAAATATACTGTGGCTCCTGTTGGCATTCAGCCTGCCTGGCATCCTCTAAAATATAATGGTAACATTTGTACTTTTCAACAAGTGTCTGTAACTTGTAACAGACTGATGCTGTTTTGTAACACCTAAACAACAGGACTCGGTCTCAGCCCAAACCCTACAGATTTTCATCTATTTCTGCTTCATCTGGCGCTACATTCTCCTTCCCCCTGTCCGTGTGATGCTGCTTCTACCGCCGGGCCGCTGTGGCTGCAGCTCGTAGCCAGAGCTGCGAGAGATCAGCCGATTCCCTCACAGTGCACTCAGGGCGGGGACAGGCGGCCGCAGCCTCCGCTCTGAGCCCCGGGGCTGAGCGGAGGCTCAGACAGACCAGACAGTCTCGGACCCGGGCTCAGAGCACAGCGGCACGGGGAGCGGGCGCCGCTGCGAGGCACTGAACCCCGTGTGTCATGTCAATAGCGACGTATCGAAAGTTTGGAAAGAAACTCCAAGCCAATACAGCGCAAATAAACGGAGCGTTCGCAGCAGCAAAGCGAAAACGTAGAACTGACACGTTTATAACAATGGACTGTTTTAATTGACGACACTCTTTCGTCTCGTGAACGCGCAAAACGGAGGGGAAAGGCGGAGCGGAGGCTAAGGGGTAGAATTGAGATTGGGCCGATGTTTCCCTGCTTACTTCGAAACAGCGTCAACAGACTCTGAGAACTATGTCATTACGCACGTGTGTCTAGCTCCGCGGCGCAAAAAGAGTGTTTTCAGAGCGGGAGCATCGATAAGAGGGATCGATAATGGAGTAGACGTACGGTTCCGATGCTTTGCTCAAACAGAACCGGGTCTACTTGTAGAACCGGTTCTAGCCCACACCCTCCTGATATGTTCCACTCCAATTGTCCTATTTACAATTCAGAAGTGGGGAGAGTTACAAAGTGATAGCAGGTCTCAACATGGAAATATATTTTCTTACTTCACATATAAAGTCCTGGGCTTTGGCATGAACCACTAACAGGAAAGGCTTCTGTTTAGCAGTGGCTCCAGTTCTGGGCAGCTTCTGACAACGTTTTGTAGTTAGAGCCAGTATTTACAGGCCGCATCCATGCAAAAATACCTCCAACAGCAGGTCAACAACTGAGGGTAAGTGGGAAGGCAAATATTTCTCCTCTGTACATGTTCAGTGCACAAAGAAGCACTCCCAATGTTGTGGAAAGGGCGTCTTTTGTGCATGGTCACAATCTGAGCACAGCTATGGCCATAGAAGTTACGACAGCGCACAACAGAATCCTTGTCTCAACATTCTTGGCACTTGTGGGACACAACATTGTCCTTTTGCAAGGTATGGTCTCTCTGTCCTCCAGGAGAATTAAAGAACTTAAAAGCATAGCAGATTAAAATGAGTCTACAATGAGAATATGGACTGTATAGTGACTTGTTCAAAATTGTGTCCTACACTTCAACTACAGAGTACAGAGGATGAGTCAAGAACCTTCATTGAAGATGAACAACTCATGTACGACTGAGAGCCTACACAGTCATTCAGGGAGTATCTCAAACAAGAGCACACCTAGAAATGTGTTAATCTGTAAAACGGTTTCAAACTTTAAAAAGATTCAAAGCAATAAAACATATTCTGTTACATACAATCCACACCTTGTGCAAGCAGTGTTCTGAGTCTTGACTGGAGTTCCACCACCTCCCAAAGTCCATTTTAACCACTGAATATGTGCCCATGCACCATCCCGTGCTCTCAGGTCAGCACATCAGCAGATCAGCTGCAGCTTTACAATCACTAAAAGGAAGCTTTGTGGCTTTGACTGTGCTTTTACTGTTGCTGCCTTAACTTTTGAGGATAAAGAAGTTAAAATACTAGCTAGGGAAAGGAGATTGTTTGAGAGGGGAGTTAAGGAGGCTAACTTTGTGAAACAACAGAAGCCCAGTCTCTACAGGGGTGAGGCACTGAGGTAGGCCTTGTCTCCTTTCTATAACAGGTGAGATCAGGTGAACGACCCTCATTTAAGGCTAATGGGTCGTCTCTGCCCTCCAGCTCAGCAGCAGAGCAGAACAAAGACTTGCTAATACTGTAAACAAACAACAACACAAATAGATGGGTGTTGGTAGTTTTGGTTTCCTCCTAAAGGGACCTGAGTCTTGTATAAGACCGCTCCAGCTTGGGGTCCAGTGTCACATTCTGACCACAAGAGCTAAGAAGAAGCTTCTGCGATTAGAAGTGAAATGTCCTCAGCTCAACTCAACACTGCCCAGTCGACGATTTAGCCTCACTTAATTATAATTATTAAACAATTATTAAATAACTGAATAAATAAGGACTAATATAAAAAGATATAAAAAGATATATGAAAACTATACTATACTGGAAAGACGCCTCGCCTTGAGTCTTTTTGTTGACTTTGGGAATGACTAGGAGATGCCTGCTGGAGGAGCGATGGGCTGCGAAGCTTAGTAACATTCATTGTGTCTTCTTGTGTTACTGTTGTGTTGTGTTATAAACTTTCAAGGTTCATTTAGTATGACACTAGGCTTAGAGATGTTGAAATCATTTACCTTTACATGTTTCAGCCGCCATCTGCAGTTCTGAAAGAGAAGAAGGACCAAGACCATTAAGGCATTTACAAACCTTTAAAAGAACCTTAAACACATGGGGAGCTAATGCAGTGATATTAAAACAGATGTAATGTGGTCCCACCTCCTGGTCTTCATGAGGACAAGAGCTGCAGAATTTTGGAAAAGTTGTTAACCTGAGATACCCTTTTGAGGAAGACCAGAAAGCACTGGGTGAGGAAAGCATGCATCAGCGTCTCCGTTTTGGCCAAAGAGAGAATGGGGCGGACTCTGATGACTAAATCTTGAGTTTTGTCCTGGTTTAGCTGCTTTGATGCGTCTTGGTAAAGAAGGTTTAAAGTCTGCCTGGCCAGGCCGAGCTCTGTTCTGAATTCTGTTAAATCTTGCATTTCACGATTTCAGACAGCAGCTCTTGTTCTCGCTGACAGCTTAACAAAGCACTATGAAGGCAGCTGGTTAAGTACGGGCCATTACAGTATATTTTGTAACTCTCTGTGTCCCTTTTTAACTATAGCTGAACATTTGTCTCATAAAGGACTTTTCGCGACACACACAGTCGCTTTGCTATTTCAATTTCAACCATTTTCCATCAGACTCATTAATAGTAAGCTGCTTTAGTCGTCACTGTTCCCCAGGGGTTGACTGCCAGAAAAATGGCATTCAGTCCCTCAGAAAGGCCCTTCTGACCACCATCAAACATGCGGTCACACAAAACGGCCATACAAGAAACGGTGAACAGTATGCTCCCCTGAAAATAGATTCTTAATCTCAGTGGGACTATCCTGGTTAAATAAAAATAAAATAATAACAGTAAGTGTCATGCTTAAAGACACAACAGAGTCTTTGTTTTCGCCCTCTGGCTGCTTCGAATTCCAAAGATGCCGTCGGTATCTATCAGCAGCGAAAACCTACCAGAAACCCCAAAAACTATTGATCCAAGAGCATCCAAGAGGCCACCATGATAGAAAATAAAACCACCCATACACCCGAAGGGTTACTGAAAGGTCAAAACACAATAATATCAACTCTTTTATTCTGGATAAAGTTACATAATGGACCTTTAAATAGTTAAAATTTTAATTAAATTTTTACTTGAAAATATAAGTAACATTTTAAATGTAGGTGTAGAAGTAAACTATACTCATTTTAATAATTGGATACAGTTATCACGAGAAAGCATCAGAGTTTTCCACGACTGTGGTGGAATCACTGTCTCACCTCCAGGTCTGTGGGAATCGATAAAGTAATAACAGCTAATAATGTAATAAATGTGTCCAGTTTCAAAATGTAACAACCCAATAACATAATAACGTCCAATAACATGACTTTATTATGCCAATAATGTAATAACGATTTCCCGACCTATAATGCAATAATTATTACGCTATTGGCTGGTTATTACATTATTGGCTTGACAAAATGAAAATCACAAATATAATAAATTCAGCAAATAATGTAATAATACCTCAATCTGAATTTAACACATTAACATTCTTTTTGTGCTGGTTTTCATCAGATTTTGTATTTTACTGCTTTTTTTTGTTTTTATCACAATCTTTTTCACTATTAACTAGTAACTTTTTCAAGTAACTCTTCGCAGCTCATTTGCATCTGACCACGACTGTAGCCCAGAAAGTAAAGTGGGTCATTTTATGACGGAAAGGTCACTGGTTCCAATCCATGCTCCCACAAGTGCATGACGTCGCTGTGTCCCTGGGCAAGGCACTTCATCTGCCTCAGAGGAGGGACTCGAACCGGCAACCTTTCCGTCTTAAGATACCCCGCTTTACACTCTGGGCTACCATGGCAGGAAAAGGCACGTGAGATGAGACAAGTTACAGAAGTGAAAAAGTAAAACACAGTTAAATAAAAAAAAACTATGAAAAGCACACAAACAACAGGTCATCTAACAATGTTTAATGTGTGTGTTTTTTTTTTAATAAAGTCAGATTGACAAAATAGGGTTAGGTAATAATGTAATTATTGAATTATTACATTATTGGCAGAATGAATTACATTTGTGAACAATTTTCATCTTGTCAGGCCAATAATGTAATAACTAGCCAATAACATAATAATTATTATGCAATAATTATTACATTATCGGTCGGTAAATCATTATTACATTAGTGACCTGTTATTACATTATCGGCTTATTACATTTTGAAACTGGCCAAATTTATTATGTAATAATCCTACAAGGTGTACAGATTTAGTTTATTGACCGCCGCCACATTTGTGTCCACTTTCTGTCCAATTTGTAGGAATGTGGCATGAGTAGGCTGGTACTGGGCTTTGAAGAGTAACTAAACGGGCGTGCCAAAGCCTTTCCCCACCACAAACAAAAGTCAAAAAGTGCTGTGAAAGAGGCGGTCTCTGAAGTTTGGGGGTGACATGCGGGGGGTGAGTGTGTGGGCCTTTGCATTGGCACAATCACAGCAGACAGATTACGTGGGAGGGACTTGGTTATAACCACAGGTACAGGGGCAGGACAATGGGCAGCACCTGATGACGATGTGTGGAGCTGGTGCGGCTTATGACGTTCTGTGGAGGCCGTGGACACGTCTCCAGTCAATCAGGAAATTCTAATTTAGTAGCAGAGTTTACCCTGAAGGGGGCGCAACCCATTCGTTTTCAGGCCAAAGTTAGGATTGACACATGTTTGCGCTATAATGTCAGAATAATGTCAGGGACCAGTGGACAACACTATGGGACACCCATTGAGACAGTTTATTAGTAAAAAAAACCTTGATTTGGTGTTTACTTGCTCTTTAAATTACCATTAGGTGTCAATTTTTCATGATAGAACGATTGCATATTGTATGAGGCTTGAGGAACGATCCGTATAAGCTTTTCTTCCCTGCGACATTAGCTCGTATGATTTGTTGTGGCTTGTCTGGTGTTCCGCTTTGTGCATCCAGATGTGTACAACAGCTGTACGTTATGTGGGAAAGACTCGGGCATTCTCTGATACAGAAATGGGACGACTTATTGGGCAAAGTCACACAAACAGATGGGATTAGAAATGGAATCTTTGAAGAAAACGAAATGTAAATGAGAAATCTGTCGGTGCTGACATGAAAAAACACATTTGTTTAAAAGAACAAACAGCGGCTCACTGTACAAGCATGAATATAAGCGTCGCATCCATCCTGATTGACAGTCACACTTTGCCTAAACACTCGCTTCTAATCTTGTATCTAGAACAGCTCAACAGGATAACAATACATGGACTTGATATAACTTGTGTTTGAAAATACTTGAAATGCCAGTCTTAACCTTGTGGTAAGCGCCCGACTGCTATTAAATGTGTGATCATGACAAACTTATGTAGCAATGAAACACTTCTAGTAAAGAATCAGACTCCCCATTCATTCATATCTGCCAACAAATCTATTTGGACACAAATGTATGCGCAGAACATTTGACTGTCTTCCCTCTCGCTTTAAAAAGGAAAGATACAGCTGACTGTGCATCGTCCTTACACTGAATGACACACACTACATTGCTGTGCTGAAATAAGTAAATAAGTTTATAGTTTGTGTTCCTGTAACAGCTCCAGAGAAAACTTTTTTTTTTAGAAAACAATCAGTGTGAGATGTCTATGCTTTGAAGGGTTGTCGTTCTCTGCATGCAGAGCAAGTCATTATTATTATTATTATTATTTATTCATCCTAAAATCCCAGTTTATTTCAAGCCAGTTAACACCTTGAGATTGAGGAGGTTCATGTATTCAAAAGACATAATCTCAGTCACAGATAAAGAGCTGGGTGAATGGCAATTATATTATCTCTGTGGTTTCTTTGTCATTAACACAGTGCTTAATTTGATCCCCCGTTTGGAGGAACGCATTCCCCTACACCTACGGTTACAAATAAAGCAACCTACCCTAACCTAATCCTATATTTCAGTTTTTCAGGGTAAAGGATCTGGGAACTATGTTGGAGGATCCGGCAAAGATTTGAATTCCTATCCATCCATCCATCCATTTTCTTCCGCTTTATCCGGTGCTGGGTCGCGGAGGCAGCAGTCTCAGCAGAGATGCCCAGACTTCCCGATCCACGCACAGTGTTGCACACCTCCTCCAGCTGTTCTGGGGGACCCCGAGACGACACCAGGCCAGCTCGGAGACGTAGTCCCTCCAGCGTGTCCTGGGTCTTCCACGAGGCCTCCTCCCAATAGGACATGCCTGGAGCACCTCCTGAGGGAGGCAACCAGGAGGCATCCGGAACAGATGCCCTAGCCACCTCAGCTGGATCCTTTCGACGTGAAGGAGCAGCGACTCTACTCCGAGCTCCTCCCGGGTAACTGAGCTCCTCACCCGATCTCGAAGGGTGTGTCCAGCCACCCTGCGAAGGAAACTCATTTCGGCCGCTTGTATCCGCGATCTTGTCCTTTCGGTCATTACCCAGATCTCATGACCATAGGTGAGGGTGGGAACGTAGATCGATCGGTAAATCGAGAGCTTTGCCCCCTGACTCAGCTCCCTCTTCACCACAACAGTCCGATACAGCGACCGCATCACCGCATTTGAATTCCCGAAACTAGTCATTTATACAAATTAAGCATTGCATTAACACCTTTTAACATGATGTTTAGTGGCCATTGGATGCGTCTCACCACAAAAAGCTCAAACTTAACTGAATATGAATTAGCATTTAGCTCAGAGACCACTTTTATACGCTAATTCTTATCAAAAGTGCAATCTCAAAAGGTCTGTACATGCAGAAAGGATTTCGGCTTTGACCTCATCTTAAGGCAATCGATGGGTTGAAAACAGCTGGAAACATCTGGGTCTTTAAAAAAATACATTGAACATGGCTGAAAAGTTTCCTGGACTAGCCGACGTGCCAACTGTCCGCATACGTTAGGATCGAAAGCAACTTATTTTTATTTCTATGTGCGCTCAGCAATGACTGAAATTCCATCGATGGGTTGACTGCAGACAAAACATCATTTATTATTTGCAATGTTTGAGGCTACAAGATCACTGCTCCCAGGATAACATGCAGTGACAGCAGACTAGAATTCTGAAGACATCCTTGGCACCATATCTACTTATTATGTTTATGGACTCCTACAACGATCGAAGAAGGCGTGCAAAACATACTTATTTTCACTCATTTTTGGTGTTTACAACTAAAAGCAGTTGACCTCGCTAGCCTGCAGCACTGACTCCGCAGCCTTTTCCTATTATAAATCTGATTATGATTCCATCTGTCCGAGTACTAAAAGACACTCTATTTGTCTGGACTCCAATCGCATCTTCATGAGGTCAGAAAGTGGTGATAGTACCAGAGGAGGTCAGGAATAAATTCAGCTCATTCATTCCCTCTGATGGACAAACGCTGGCCATAAGTTCTCTTTAATAATGTGAGAGAGGCAGCTGCAGCCAAGGCGTGTTCTAAGGGCCAGCTGGCTGAGGAGTCGGGTTCACTCAGAGGCTACGGATACGCTGAACTGACCCACGCGATCCACATAATCCAAAATACGGCATGCCAAATGTGGATAGCAAGTATCTGCTGGGTTGGCTGGAGACAATTGCTTCCTGATAGGGTTCGAGATGGATCGTGATAAAATGTCACGGTGCCATCTGTTTGCTGATTGGTCGCTACTGGTAAATAGTGTTCAAATGCTTTCATGAGAACAATCAGTGCGGTTACAGATGGAAAGTCGAATCTCTTGCCTATTTGGATTAGAACGAGATTAGATCGAGATCAGACTTTTCCCCAGTGCCAGTCATCTACCTGCCTGGGCCGATCACAGCCTGCTCAGAGCAGCATGTAACTGTCTAGTCGAATGAAAGAACAAAGTAACTGCGCATGCTGTCCATTTCCCAGAAACTAACTGTCAGGCTGCCAAATGCAAAAACAACATCACATTGTCAAATAACATTGTGTTAGCTACTTCTAATGGACTACTGCCGTTGTTCAGTAAAGCTGTGTACTACCACTCCAACATGGATGGCAGGAGAGCTCATTATGCAAATTGCATTTCAGTGTAATAAAGGTAAAAAAAAAAAGTTTTTCAATAAACTCATGGTGTTGTGTCTCAGGGCTCTTTGAATCACTGACATCAATCTCAGACGCTTGGGATGATTAGTTGTCAGGTAAGTCCAGTTAAGGGAAACATGACCACCATTTTCAAGCAATATGGGAAAGAAAAAGGATCTCTCTGCTGATGAAAAGCATGAGATAGTGGAATTCCTTGGACTAGGTATGAAAACCTTCGATATTTCACGAAAGATTAAGAGATTTGTGGTTGATTCAGAGCACACATGGGTTTGTGCAGATAAAGGCACAATGAGGACGGTTTCTGCCAGACAAACACATCAGATTAAGAGAACAGCTGCTACAAAGCAGCAAACAGGTATTTGAAGCTGCTGGTGCCTCTGGAGTCTCCCGAACATCAAGGTGTAGGACCCTCCAGAGGCTGCAGTTGTGCATAAACCTTCTATCCGGCCTCCCCTAAACTGTTTATTGAACCTGACGAGCAGAAACGGCTGCAGTGGCTCAGAAATACATTCATACATTCATTTTCAAACAGTCTTGTTCACTGATGAGTGCCGTGTGACCCTGGATGGTCAGATGGATGGAGTAGTGGATGGTTGGTGAATGGCCACCATGTCCCACAAGGCTGTGACGTCAGCAAGAGGGGCAGAGTCATGTTTTGGGCCGGAATCATGGGGAAGAGTTGGTCAACCCCTTTAGGCTCCCCGAAGGTGTGAAAATGACCTGAAAAATATGTGGAGTTTCTGACTGACCACTGCATTCTATGGTACAAAAAGAAGAGCCGTGCTTTCCCTAACAAAATCATCTTCATGCATGACAACGCACCATGTCATACTGTAAAGAATACCTCTGCATCATTGGCTGCTATGGGCATAAAAGGAGAGAAACTCATGATGTGGACCCCGTCCTCCTCTGACCTCAACCCTATTGAGAACCTTTGGAGCCTCAAGCAAAACATCTATGAGGGTGGGAGGCAGTTTTCATCCAAAAGCAGCTCTGGGAGGCTATTCTGACATCCTGCAAAGAAATCCAAGCAGAAACTCTCCAAAAACTCACAAGTTTAATGGATTTAAGAATTTTGAAGCTGCTATCAAACGTAACTTTAACTTGACCTGTTAAAATGTTTTTGATTTGAAATGGCTTTTGAATTCAGTAAATATGACCTCCTAATGCTACAAATTCAACAAATGACCATTTTCAGTTCTTTACAACTTATAAAATGTATTGAAACAATGAGTTGCATAATCATTTGGAACAGTAGATTTAAAGTTGTTTATTATATTTATTTTTGATTTAAAAAAAACTGTTATCATTGGGAGGTTTTTTCAATCACATTCAAATTATCCTCTAACAGTTAAAGACTTGAAAATTATGCTGACTGTCATTTGAGTTGCAATTTAGAAAATGTGAGAAAAATATCATTTGCACAATAATTTGGAATGCAGTGTGGACAGCCATATACAAACATTGGCCCTAATCTTAATGTCAGTGGACTCTTGCCTGAAACTAATTAGATTTTTCAACCCCTACTCAATGTGACTTTCGGAATAATGACATGTCGGACTAATGGGCCGACCCCAACCCCAGCACAGCAGTTCGGTCTGAAAGCATCTTGGGCTAATCGGGGCTAACTGTTTGCTAACAATACTTTTTTTTTTTTTTTTTATTGCAGTAATAGTAGCATTACAAACATTTACAAACAGGGGTTTAAAAAAATTGATAAAAAAATAGACAATTAAAAAAAGGTTAAAGCATCAAGAGTCCCGCCTGGATTCCCACCTGGACGGGGCCTTTCTGTGTGGAGTTTCCTCCGGGTACTCCAGTTTCCTCTACCACTAAAAACATGTACAATAGACCAGGATGAATGATGTGTATGAGTGAATGTATGATGGTGGTCAGAGGGACCGTTGGCGCAGATGTGTGCAGTTTCGACAGCGCTTCTGTCAGTCTCCCCCAGGGGAAACTGAAGCTACTAACGTAGCTTACCATCACTGAGTGTGGAGTGAATGTAAAAATACTCTCATGTAAAGCGCTTTGTGACCATGTCTGTGAAAGGCGCTATATAAATAAAGATCTTCTTCTTTGGGGTTTGAAGAGTATTGATTCTTTATATTGTATCATTTCGAGCAAGTACAGTTTAAAAAGGGGCTTTTAACCAGAAAATGTACATGTATGAATATGAAATTTTGCAAAAATTATTGTAAAAAATGTTTGGCGTACAGGGATGGTAAAAACCAAAAAGCACATCAGAGTATGTAAGTGAAAAGTTACTGAGGATATTAGTTTGTACAGTATATAACGAATAAAGTCTTTCCAAAAAGCTACAGTGAAGGAGCATTTCCAAAATAGGTGGATGACAATTTCATTGTCCTGATGACAAAAGGAGCAGCTGCAGTCAATGTCCTTGTGTAGAGATTGCTTTGCTGGAAAACACCTGTGGAGAAGTTTAAAACACACATCCCGAAATTTGTTTGTATCCAGATATTTAGAAGGTAAAGTCCATACAGTAGTCTATTTGATATCAGGTACAAACTGCCTCCAGTAATGAATGACATAAGGCACAGTAGCAATATCTTTCTGAAGTAAAGCTCTAATTTTTTTGTTACTCATGGAAGGGTAGAGGCAAAACAGATTTTGCCCACAACAGTCTCAAAAATTGACAAAGAAGATGCAATCGGCCTCTCGATAAGTGAATGAACCCCACCCCGAAATAGCATGAGCACACCTTGAGGAATAGTGTCCATAACAATAGCATACTCCTTGGGAGGCTAACAACAACATGGCAGCCTAAGGTCAACTGGAAATAGTGCGCATAGCCATCAACCGCCTGCCCCCTGCTGGCCAAGAGTTGCGCCGCTCCTCTGCTACTCCGAAGGACATTCGCAACACACAACATACTCAACTTGATTAATTGTACAGATGTCTTCAACCACATAACCAGCTACAGTTTGTTGATTACATTGCTTGTTAGGGAGGGCGACCTTCATTGTGGTTTTCCTCTTTAGCTTCGCCACCAGCGCTGTATTGTCCTTTCCCCCAGTACACTGTAAATGCAAACATTGGGCTTACTAGGATATACATTTTAAATATGACTCGTTTTTTCTCAAAAAATTGATCTTACTTGCAAAAACATAGTATAGAGCCTGTTTAGACACCACACTTGGAAAGGGCATTGAGAGGCACTGGACCATTTCAAGTAAACTCTACTTTAGTCTGTTTAGCGCTATACATGCCAGACCATGACAGGACACTCCAGTTGGTTTGTACTGCACCCTGTGCTGTGCAAGTGCAGAACTAGTATTTGAATTTGAAAACCAGAAATGTCTCTTCAAATGGAGTGGAAAACACGGTGGAAACTGCTCTTTACCATGTAAGTAAGATATTAAAACTTTGATGTAAATTATGCATTTTGTGAGAGAAAGAAACACGAAGTAGCCTATACAGAATAGGCCAAGTATATTTAGTTAACTGTGATTTTTGACTGCAGTGCATTTTTACTGTCATCTTAAAGCGCTTTTAAAAGAGTTACTAACATTTGATTTGGGAACATTATTTTTAAAGATCTGTTTTCTTTTATGCTTGGTTTCAGAAACAAATATACAAAGTTGCTAACAATACAACATCTTTGACTTACTGTATGTCTTTTATTTTATCTAAATATTGTTTGTGTTCTCTCTCTTTTAGGTGACTGATGTTGTAAGTATTCCATATTTTGTATGAAGTTGAAAAGAAAGCATAACTGAAATACACTCTCAGTCAAACTGTTTTCATCAGGTTCAAAGAGATTCTGAATTCTCATGTAAAACCTGAAATATCCTTTGCAGTCAAAGCGTCTAAAACGACCATCAACAAAGGAGCAGCTGTAAACAGTCATGATTTTCTCCCAGCACATGAATCAACAAGTAAGGGGTTTTCTGCATTTGTGTAACTAATTTGAAATAACTTTGATATTAAGTGAATTGACTTTTGGGTATCTTTTGTTTTTGTAAGTGCCAGGATGCCACAATGCAGTCCTGAAGTCTCTGCTAGTCTTGAAAATTGACACACCACTTGCTATTGATCTGCTCAGTAAGTATTTATTTTACTCATGATCTTATACAGTTGACACTGTTCGGTCAAAATAATGTGAATAAATACAAACACCTACACTCAACAAAAATATAAACGCAACACCTTTGTTTCTGCTCCCATTTTTCATGAGATGGACTTAAAGATCTAAAATTCATTCAGATACACAATATTACCATTTCTCTCAAACATTGTTCACAAATCAGTCTAAATGTGTGATAGTGAGCACTTCTGCTTTGCTGAGATAATCCATCCCACCTCACAGGTGTGCCACATCAAGATGCTGATCTGACATCATGATTAGTGCACAGGTGTACCTTATACTGCCCACAATAAAAGGCCACCCTGAAATGTGCAGTTTTGTCTCACAGCAAAATGCCACAGATGCCACAAGCATTGAGGGAGCGTGCACTTGGCATGCTGACAGCAGGAATGTCAACCAGATCTGTTGCTCGTGCATTGAATGTTCATTTCTCCACCATAAGCCGTCTCCAAAGGCGTTTCAGAGAATATGGCAGACATCCAACCGGCCTCACAACCGCAGACCACGTGTAACCACACCAGCCCAGAACCTCCACATCCAGCAGGTTCACCTCCAAGATCGTCTGAGACCAGCCACTCAGACAGCTGCTGAAACAATTGGTTTGCATAACCAAACAATTTCTGCACAAACTGTCAGAAACCGGCTCAGGGAAGCTCAACTGCATGCTCGTCGTCCTCATCGGGGTCTTGACCTGACTCCAGCTCGTCGCCGTAACAGACTTGAGTGGGCAAATGCTCACATTCGATGGCGTCTGGCACGTTGGAGAGGTGTTCTCTTCACGGATGAATCTCGGTTTACATTGTTCAGGGCAGATGGCAGACAGCGTGTGTGGCGTCGTGTGGGTGAGCGCTTTGCTGATGTCAATGTTGTGGATCGAGTGGCCCATGGTGGTGGTGGGGTTATGGTATGGGCAGGCATCTGTTATGGACGAAGAACACAGGTGCATTTTATTGATGGCATTTTGAATGCACAGAGCACTGCATGAGGCAAATGGTGGTCACACCAGATACTGACTGGTTCTGAGTCCCCAGACCCCCCAGACCCCCAATAAAGCAAAAAACTGCACATTTCAGGGTGGCCTTTTATTGTGGGCAGTATAAGGTAGACCTGTGCACTAATCATGATGTCAGATCAGCATCTTGATGTGGCACACCTGTGAGGTGGGATGGATTATCTCAGCAGAGCAGAAGTGCTCACTATCACACATTTGGACTGATTTGTGAACAATGTTTGAGAGAAATGGTAATATTGTGTATCTGGAATGAATTTTAGATCTTTAAGTCCATCTCATGAAAAATGGGAGCAGAAACAAAGGTGTTGCGTTTATATTTTTGTTGAGTGTATATGTTAGATTTATTTCTGTTACAACCGCTGATATATCTTACCATTTTAATAAAACCTGTGTTCTTTTCACAACAGGATTCAGAGACGTGAGAGACTTCTTTTAACAGCAGCTACGACACATGAGACCTTCAGCCTATGACAAACCTTCTGGAGGGTCCTGATGTTATGGACACTATGCATGAACTTAAGTTTTTCACCATCTCTTGGGGACTTTTTTCACTTTCAACGTGGACAAAGGTATGAAGACTAGTTTCATGAATTCGGAAGAGACAGTTCATCTGCACCTGACAACAAACAACATTACATTTCTAGTGTAAATCATTGCATCTTCTCCTATGTTTTAACTCTAATAGGGTCTATTTCAGTGCAATACATCACAATACGTTTTTGATTTGATTTCACTGCTCAGTTCTAGAAAAAAAAAATCAAACGATTTTGACTTGAAGTTGATACTGCTAATGCCAGTGTAATACTAAACTTTAATATTTTAACTATATTTTATTAATTGTATTATCTAGTTATTAATAATAATAATAATATAATAATAATAAGGAAGTATTGCAGTTTTATTTTGTAATTAAGATGTTTTATTGATGTTCACAGTTCAAAAATAACTTTCTGTTCAAGTGTAATAAAAAATATTCATTCTACTCAAGTGTGTCCTGTAATTTGCAATGTGTGAATGATATGAAGTTAAGTTTGTTTTTTTTATCTGTAGACTATTGCATGCAAGTCCAGTTATTGTCACTTAGACAAACTTACTATGTCCAAGTTAGCACTACTAGGATAAGCGTAGTTAACCAAGTTAACTAAACTAGTATATTCATAATATACTGTATAAGAAGAGAAAGTGTAAAATAAAATGGTAAATCCTATTTAGTTTAACTTGTGTACCTTGAGTTCACAATATTTGTATGCTAACAGTATAGTATGCTAACAGTAGTTTGAATTATGAAGACAAGTGTTCCTCTACAAGATATTTCTTGTGCATCCGGTTTCCTGGTTTCTACCAAGTAAACTTTACTTATTACAATTTACAGTGTAAGACCAAAATAATGTGAGTACTTCCACGATGTAACGCGCTCGCTGAAATCTCTGTCATGTTGCCGACGGGCTGTCAAATTTTGGAGGACACAGTCTGCACATGCACAACTAGCAGTGACTCAGTCTGAGCAGCACTGCAGCCGCAGAAGGAATGAGAGGATGGAGAGATCAGGACCCAAACTAATAATGTTACTGAGTTGAAAAAGAAACTAGCGCTAGATTACCTGCAAACTCATTACTCTGAAAATGTAATCTAAGTACTCTAACAAGTTACTAAGTAGCACGTTCAATCGGCTGATCAATCAGGGTTGACCCATTAGTCCGACGTCTCATTATTCCGAAAATGTCCCATTGAGTAGGGGTTGAAAAATAAAATTAGGTTCAGGCAAGAGTCCACTGACCTTAAAGGAATAGGCCACCGTTTTTACATACTGAGATATGTTCTTACCTTAGCTTTGATGAGTTCATTTGTACCTGTTGTTCTCCACGTGTGCTTTCAGTAACGTAAACACAGCACAGACGGCGTTAGCATTTAGCCTCTCCTCCTCTCCTCTATAGCTCCAAACGAGGTGAAGATAGAAGCTATCAAACTCTTCCACGTTTTCCCTATTTACAGTGCCTTGCGAAAGTATTCGGCCCCCTTGAACTTTTCAACCTTTTGCCACATTTCAGGCTTCAAACATAAAGATATAAAACTGTAATTTTTTGTGAAGAATAAACAACAAGTGGTACACAATCATTAAGTGAAACGAAATTTATTGGATATTTCAAACATTTTTACCAAATAAAAAACTGAAAAATTGGGCGTGCACAATTATTCAGCCCCCTTAAGTTAATACTTTGTAGCGCCACCTTTTGCTGCGATCACTGCTGTAAGTCGCTTGGGGTATGTCTCTATCAGTTTTGCACATTGAGAGACTGAATTATTTGCCCATTCCTCCTTGCAAAACAGCTCGAGCTCAGTGAAGTTGGATGGACAGCGTTTGTGAACAGCAGTTTTCAGTTCTTTCCACAGATTCTCGATTGGATTCAGGTCTGGACTTTGACTTGGCCATTCTAACACCTGGATATGTTTATTTGTGAACCACTCCATTGTAGATTTTGCTTTATGTTTTGGATCATTGTCTTGTTGGAAGACAAATCTCCGTCCCAGTCTCAGGTCTTTTGCAGACTCCATCAGGTTTTCTTCCAGAATGGTCCTGTATTTGGCTCCATCCATCTTCCCATCAATTTTAACCATCTTCCCTGTCCCTGCTGAAGAAAAGCAGGCCCAAACCATGATGCTGCCACCACCATGTTTGACAGTGGGGATGGTGTGTTCAGGGTGATGAGCTGTGTTGCTTTTACGCCAAACATAACGTTTTGCATTGTTGTCGATTTTGGTTTCATCTGACCAGAGCACCTTCTTCCACATGTTTGGTGTGTCTCCCAGGAGTAATAATACCAGGAGTAATTCGGCATCCGCGCAGTGATATCTTCACTTTACTGTGCAGATTCCGAAGTATTCCTGGTATTATTACCCCTTACAATATAGTTCCCCTTTTTATCCGCTTAGAAAATCCACATTGTTTAATTTTGTGTAATTATACTTTGTAGTGTAACACTTCACGTAACCATATTTAAATAGGGAAAACGTGGAAGATGGTGGTAGCTTCTATCTTCACCTCGTTTGGAGCTATAGAGGAGAAGAGAGAGGCTAAATGCTAACGCCGTCTGTGCTGTGTTTACGTTACTGAAGGCACACGTGGAGACCAGACAGGTACAAATGAACTTGTCTAAGCTAAGGTAAGAACATATCTCAGTATGTAAAGACGGTGGCCTATTCCTTTAAGGTTAGGGCCAATGGTTGTATATGGCTCTCTAACCCACAACACAACTGGGTTAGAGATGGCGGACTAATGGCACCTCTGCTCAGTGGTAAATTTTTCGGAATAATGAAACGTTGGGCTAATGGGTTGTCGAACCAATAGCAATCAATCAATCACACTATATAATCGTGCTGGGTTCAAATCCCACCTCCTGCAGATGCGCATTTTCGCTGCCTTGAGCAAGACACTTTACCTACCTTGTCTGCGTACATTTGTGTATGAATGAGAGTGTGAATGGGTGAGCGGTTCCTTGATGTAAAGCACTTTGGGAAGGTAGGTAGAAAATTGCTATATAAGCTGAGACCATTTACCAGTAAGAAATTTGCAATTTAGCACCTGGCTTAGTAAATCAGGCCGTGAGAGTTAACCCACAAAATTGTTAAATATATAAAAATACAATGAAATATGAGGCCCATTACCTCAGCGGTTGGGATATCAAAACAAGATATTCATATTGACTGGTGATAGCCCGTTTATGGTTGCATAGTGAGTTAAGGTGACGTGGCCAGCGCAAACATAGATTTCTTGCTAATTTCTCTCTTAACATTTTAGTTTAAATGTCAGAGTAAAAATAGATGCAGACGTTACAAAACCTTAGGGCCCATTTTCTCAAAATTAGTTTTTAGTATCTCCTTTAGTATCTCCAAACTTTCAGAAGCAAAAGTTTCAAATCGATATCTCTAATTTTCACCTGCAGTGTCCCGCCTAAAGCATTGTTTACTTCTTATGTCACATCCTGCGCCAATGTCCAATAATGAAGTAGAATCACACACACAAGACGCCAAACTAGGGAAAAGTAGGTTTATTTGTTCCCAAATCCTAAAAACAAATGGTGTATCTTGTTGACCCAAGATCCACATTGTTTGCCACATATTTTTGCCGGAGGGGCCGAACTAATTGCTCTTTTTGCGGTTATCAAACAGATACAATTTACAAGTGAGACACAGGCCAGCTCCAGAAAACAAAACGAAAAACTAATTCAGAGTTTTAAGGCGTAAGGTCATTCAGAAAGTGTTTATTTTTACAATTTTCAAGTTTGCCGAGGGGCATGAGAAGTCAATAGGACACACTGGAGAGCCCCAATGCACCCAAGAAGAGAGTAATAGCCTCCATACAGAGGTCTGCGCGATTTCAATTCGGTTGCAACACCCTGAGAAAAAGAAAATTGAAAAAGTAGCATGCACAAAAATACAAATTGAGTATTGATGCTTCTGTGTTGAGTTTTTCCAAATAAAAATAATACATTCCATGGAGACAGAACTTCCATCCCCTTCTCATGGCTGCAAAGTCCACTCCATTTGGAAATCGCTCAAAGCAAAATATGTTTTCTTTGGTTCAAGGTTAAGGTTCACGCAGCATTCCAATAGTAGAAGCTTTAGGCTAATGTTCACGAGCCTCACCGCCCGAGGATAAGAACTGTCAGTGGCGGCTGGTGATGTGGAAACTGGGGGGGCTGTTGTCTATACCTACATTCAATTATATTTTAAGATACTTATGAACATGTTTTTTTTCTCAAAAAGAAAGTTATCTTTGGAGCGTTTATTTTATTTTATGCAGAATATTTTCAAAAGGCACAACTTAAAAAAACTTTTTTTCTGACTAAATGAAATAAAAGCGTAAAGATAATCACTATACATATTTTTGTTTTTCACCACTAAGTACGAGATGATTTGTGTTTTGCACCAACAGAACCAGAACAAAGGCAGGAGGTGTTTCCACTTTGATTTCATGTACAGCAGGGGTCACGAATTAAATTTCACCAAGGTCCGAAATGAAAAAAAAAAGTCAAGCAAAGGTCCGGAACATACGGGGTTAATTCACGGTTATATGGGGATTTTTAAGACTTTATTAAATCTATTACTGTGATTTGAAAATAATGTAATCAATTTAATCCTGTTATTGTTTTTATTGTTTTTTGCTTTAAAAATAAGTTTCAGCTCCTAAATAGCTGAATGCATAGCCTCTATTATACACAATGTGCACATACCTGACAGTGATGTGTTTCTCCTTGCTCAGTTCAACACAATGAGCCCTGCTTAGTTCAGGTTTAGTCCTGGTTCAGACTGCTCACTGCAATCGGGAAACAGCCGCGCTATTTGCGCATTACGAGCGCGCGTGCATATTTAATTAAGGCGCCCTCCGCTTTTTTTCTTTTCTTTTTTTTTTAGCGAGTCGGGTCCAAAGTTCGGGTCGGATGGGCTGGCGCATGGGTCCGGATCCGGACGAGGTCCGCCGTTTAGTGACTCTGATGTACAGTATTAGACCCAGACCTGCTTTGGTTCCATTATGCGCTTCAGAGCCTCAGGTTTTAAGGGACTATGCAGAGTTTTAAAATGTAAAAAAATATGTATTTTCCTCCCCCTACATGTTCCAGCCATGTCCTAATGTGTAGAATGAGCCCACAACTGCCTCTAAAAACCTGCACTGTCACTCAAAAAGCTGTTACTTCGGGTCTGAATTGCCGTCATGCACGAGCTTAATATAGAGACTGCAGTTACACGTAAGTCCTGGGGTGGCAGTAGAAGAAGAAGAAGAAGAAGAAGAAGATCTTTATTTATTTAGCGCCTTTCACAGACATGGTCACAGTAGTGAGTATAAAATGGCCAACTTGCATCTAGTCCCTCTAAACCTGTATAAACCGCCAGACAAATCTAGTCAAAATAACTCCTCCTCTGTTTCACTCAATTAATTAATGACTGAATGACATTCCCCTCTTCTGTCGTGTGCTCCTCACGGTCCTGAATCTTCTCTCCATCAAATGTCCATGTCCTGGGACATAACTGTCTGTCCAAGCCGACGAGGGTTGTCCCAAAGGTTTAAATAAACAAGCAGTAGCTAAAGCAGACAAGCTAGTTAGCATCGTAATGCTACCTCCAGCAAAGTCCGTTTAGACATGACTTCTTACTGAAGAAAGTTGTCAAAAGTCTGAGGTATGAAGTACATAATGACCAAGTCAGTATGTCATAAGAATGAGATGTGTATATTTGCAACCAAATGACATTGAAGGTAGTGATATATGTTATGTCACTACCATTATTATTATTTCATTATTATTATGAAATAATAATATGTCATTATTATTATTTCATAATAATAATGATGATGTAATAAGATGAATTTTCAATATGTAAACCCGTGTGTTAAATTGTATACAAGCGCGCTGGTTTGTTGGAAAAGCCCTACATTTAAGAGCGTAGAGTGGTTTAGCGGTTATAAGAATATAGAGTAGTTACAACTGTTGTGCTATGTCTTAACTGTTTTACTTCAATATATTTACTCCCTAAATGTTGTGCTATGTTTTAACTAGTATCCTTCAATATAGTAATCCTTAGTCTTTTGTGTGATTTGTGAGAAGCAGGATGTATGCCTAGAGGCCATAAGATGAGTTGGGATAAAAATAAACCACGACCAATTGGTCGTAAGGGGGTCGGCCATTTATGGGGGGGTTTTCCACTTTTATGGGCTTCACTATTTGTATGCCATGAGATGCATGGATAATAATCTAACTGGTGTTTAAGATGAACATGCCCGCGGCTATGAACACGGGGGGTTGAACTAATGCTTTGTGTGTTTGCCTATAAAAAGGGAAAGTTTTCATTGCATCAGGGTCGGTCCGCTACTAGGGCACCCTCGAGAGAAGGTTGTTTCTACTGCTATTTGCTCTGTATAATTATTTAATAAAATCCGCAAAACGCAGTACCTGGTCTCGACTTTTAAATTTCTAAACCCGTAACTACTTCTGGCCTTGTCTCCTAGAGATATTGACTTTGTATACCTCATCCCACACGTGAGGCATAGTAAAGGCAAATATTTAGAAATAGGTTCTGCATTTCTTCACGTAGAGGTCTACGCGTGGAACATAGTGAGTATTACGCTGTGACACACCTTAGGAGTGTAAACGGAGTCCAAGCTTGTACTGTGAGAAAACTTGTTAGTTGACTCAAGTCGTAAGATTGCTTTTAATTCATAGAGGCGAAGACGTAGTAGGAGCATTTAGGAGAGGGTGCGTTTGTGAGGCTATTGCCGCCAGCGGTGTTGCGAGTGTCTCCCACTGATGTCAGGCCGCCTTAAAGAGCCTGAGAATAGGAGACCATCCATCCATCCATCCATCCATTTTCTTCCACTTGTCCATTGCCGGGTCGTGGGGGCAGCTGTTGGAGCTGCCCAAGTCACATTGCACCAGCCCCTATGGCTGGCTTCTGGGACCCACCACCTCCTGCAGGTGGTGGGTCCACAGAAGGACGGCCTCATGGTTCTAACCGGGCCTGTTGGTCTCTCATAAGGGCTTCTGAACCGCTCTTTGTCTGACCCGTCACCTAGGACCTGTTTGCCCTGGGAGACCCTACCAGGGGCATCAAGGCCCGACAACAGAGCTCCAGGATCATTCGGGCGATCAAACCCCTCCACCACGTTAAGGTGGTGGTACCTCTATAATAGGTTGTATATTTAGTAAGGTACTCCACATCACAGTAGAGTTAGACAAAATTCTTTTACTTCCTCTCAGGTAACAATACGAAGCTTCTCCGGTCTCTCAAATAAGAAGTTTTTCCTCCGATCGTCCATGAGCTCAGAGCTGCTCCAAACAACAAGATACTCGTGTTTGTTGACGCTTCCTTGTCTTTCACATGTTAATCCTCAATCGTCCTTGGTGACGGGTCAGACAAAGAGCGGTTCAGAAGCCCCTTATGAGAGACCAACAGGTCCGGGTACCACGAGGTCGTCCTTCTGTGGACCCACCACCTGCAGGAGGAGCCATAGGCTCCAACAGCTGCCCCCACGACCCGGCAACGGACAAGTGGAAGAAAATGGATGGATGGATGGAATATTAGAAAGCATTTCTAAAGAAAATACAAAGTAAATCTAATATTTCTGTGAGATCAGATGTTTAAAAAGAGCCTTGTGTACAAGCTCTGAGGCTTAAGGTTCAAATCAAAGTCCCATTAAAGTGAATAGGACTCAACTAGCCCCGGAAGTAGAGTGACTACTAAACCATCACTTAACAAGAGGAAAGGGAGCTTATGATGACAAATGAAACAAACATACACATGAACGACTAACACTGTTCAGATCATGGTATGCTGTTGCTGGTGATTGAACCGTAAAGCTCTAAATAAGAGATGACGTGAAAGGTCAGTTACAGAGATCACAGTGATCACTTTACCTCAGAGGCCCCGGGGCCGTCCCAGGACACGGCGGACCGCACTGGGAACACCTCGCTCGCCTTCGCAGCAGCAGCAGGAGGAAGTCTGCTCTGCCCTGGTCACTGATAAGACCTGTCGGACAGTGATGAATGAGAATCGTTATGCAAGAGGGACAGCTAAGGCCAGTCAATAACAAACTTTACATCTTTTTATCACCATTCTACTTTCGTTGTATTTTTAGCCGAATGCCAGAAAGACTATATTTCAATTTACCAACTGTCATCTGACATCAACGAGCAAAAGCTTTTCTCCCTGATTATTCAGAAGTTTTCACTGTCAAGAACGTTAAATGGATTTGCTATAAGCGTGTGCCAATGCAGCAGACAAATTTCCCGACAAAGCCCTATTCGCACGGGATTAGAATTACCTAGCAACCTCGGGTAAAAAGTAAATATTACTGACGTCCTCGGAGTTTCTGCCCGTACGAATCTGCCATATCAGTCATTTGGAAGGTAAAAATTGCACAGATTTTTACCTTTAGGGTAATTCTGCAAACTCTTCAGTCCCGAGGTGATTCTAGTCCAGTGCGAATCGACAAGTTTTGCACCTGCGTAATGAAGTCTGAATAAGGGCAACATCGATTCAAAACATAATTTTACCAGCATATTTATGTCTGCATTTAAAGCAGAACTATGTTGTGTTGTTGTTTTATTAGGATCCCATTAGCTGCCCGTTTTAATGGCAGCTAGTCTTCCTGGGGTCCTTCAAAAGGCTACAATTACATACTTTACAAAAAATACATTTGCACAACATGCTTTAAAGTGTCTACAGAAATTCAGTGAAACACAGTGTCAATACATAAATAACTTTGCAGGAAAAGTCTAATTTTCACATGGTCATCTGCAGTAGTTCTCGTGAAGACATATTTCTAAATGTGTATTTATTTTGTACTCTGTGTGTGCTGACTGAGAGCTGATTCCAGGTAAATATTGCTCTGTAAAGCACTGTGGACTTCAGAAAATTTGTTTTGGGATGAGGAAGTTTTAAGTCACCACCCAGTGCCCATCTAGTGGCTGCTTTCTACAACACAAGCTGCTCAGAAAGAACTGTGGTTGTTCTTTATTAATATTAAATTCCACATTAGTAAAATTAGTCTTAGTTTAATTTTGTTATTAACTGTAAGCCAAGTCAGGCGTGAATGCATTAGTGCCACATCGGTCCTGTAGGAACACTGAAGGACAGTCCTGGCTGCCCTGTTTTGTGCCACTTGAAGTTTGTGAAGATCTTTTTGTGAAGCAGATGACCAAATGACTGGACAGTATTCCAAATAACACAGAACAAGGGAATATACAACCTATTTAGCAACAGACATGGTATGCCATACATTTCCTGGATATTGCAATACCTTTTCCCATCTCGGCTATCATTTCATTGATGTGAGCAGACCAAGAAAGGTGACACCCAATAACTTGGGCTTGAACTGAAACAGGTGGAGCAAACCATCAACTAACAATTTCAGTGAGGTTTCATTTGACAGTTTTGATCGTGTGCCAAAAATTATAGATGTTGATTTTGTTATGTTTAAAGCCAGTTTGTTATCCTTCACCCAATTGTTAATATTTTGTAAATCATGATTTAACAGATTTGAAACGCCATCAGGTGTTTTGCAGTATAGAGTGGAGTCATCTGCATACATGACCACAGTTGAGTTTTCCAAAATAAAAGGTAAATCATTAGTAAATACAGAGTACAGCAAAGGGCCAAAGCAGCTGCCCTGGGGAACGCCACAGTGAACTGCTTTGGTAGAGGAGTATTGACCATTAAAGAACACACACTGCTTCCTGTCAGATAAGTAGCTGCTCATCCATGACAAGGCTGAAGGTAAAAAGCCATAACATTCTAATTTTCGAAGCAGTATTTTGTGGTCTATCAGATCGAATGCAGCGCTGAAGTCCAACATCACTGCACCAACCAATTTGCTCGCATCCATTTCCTCTAACCACTTATCTGTCATGTGTGTTAAAGCAGTGCACGTGGAGTGACCGTCACAATAAGCATGCTGATACTTAGTGATTAACCTGTTGGAGAAAAATATTAATGAATCTGTTCAAAAACAATCTTCTCCATTACTTTGCTTAGTAGAGGCAATAGGTCTATAATCTGTTCTGTCCTGTAAATGCGGATCTTTTGTTTTTTGGTAGAGGTATTATCTTGAACTCCTTCCATTTCTCTGGAAATGTGCACTGTGATAAACTCAACTTGACCAAATGAGTGATGGGAAAGGACACAATTTTAGCTACCACACTGATGAGTCTCGAGTCTAAATGATCCATTCCTGATGCCTTTCCGTCTGGAAGAGCTACAAGAATATTTTCAACAGAAGCTCTGTCAACTTTTTTCTTTATTTTGTTTAATATTGTATCATACGACAGTGAGTTGTTCAAACGCATGTTAGATCTTTAATTTCTCCTCCCACTTATGAAATAATTGTTCAAATAATTTGCAATTTCCACTGGATTTGTGATGAAACTTCCTTCAAGGTGCTGACTTCTTCCCATTTATTCACTTAATGTGTTCCACAGTTTTCTACTGTCGTTTTTTGCTTTATAGATATTTTCCTGGAAGTACTCCCTTTTCTTCTTTTTGTTAATTTTAACTACATTATTTCTGAGAGCTCTATACCGTTCTGTATCATCTGTTTCTCCAGAAATATTTGCTTTTATTTTAGCATTGTCTCTAGACAGCATTAGTTCTTTTAAACTTTTATCCTGCCATGGGGCACCTCTATTTCTTACAGTTATTTTCCTCAAAGGAGCATGCTTGTCAATAATTTTAATTAATATGTCCATAAACCTATAAGAGCTGAATCAGGATTGAGAGCTTCACACACTTCTGACCACTCTACTGCTTGAATTTCATCTGTATACTGTTCTTGATTGAAATATCTATATGTTCTTTTATGAATTATTTTACTTACATTTTTAGAGTATTTGGTTTTCTTTGTGACCCCTATGATATTATGGTCACTACAGCCAGTAGGCACCGAGACAGCTTTTGAGCATTGTTCAAAGGCATTTGTAAAAATATGGTCTATACAGGTAGCCGAAGTCCCCAGTGCATTAGTCACAACTCTTGTTGGTTGAGTCATAATTTGCTTTAGGTCACATGTAGTGGCTGTGGATTTAAGTTTCTTATGCATTGGGCAGTTTGGTGAAAGCCAGTCTATATTAAACTCACCTAAGATAAATATCTCTTTGTTGTGATCACAAACAGCGTCATTTCACAGATATCATCTAGATATTGGCACTAAGAGGTCTATATACACATCCCACTAAGACAGGCTTTAAATGTGGTGGATGAACTTGTACCCACAAGGCTTCAATATTCTGCCACATAAGGTCGTTTATTTCTTTAACTTTCTTTACTTTCTTTAAGTAACTCATGCCCCTAGAGGCCATAAGCGCCACTGCAGGTGTCATAGCATGTTGCGGTTTTTTTTTTTGCTCATTAATTGTCCGTGAGAGTAATACTATGCTGACAGAAAAGACAAATGGAGAGAGGGATATTGTACATTGTGCCACAACTCAATGGGCCAGAACCGAGATTTTCCGAGTGGTGGAGCTATTCGCCTCCGCCACTTGCGAGAGGGCGTCACAAGAGGAGGTGACTGCTCTGATAGGAGCACCGCTAACATTCATTTCCTCGTTTAAATCGCGCTGCCGAGAGAGAGAGAGAGAGAGAGAGAGAGAGAGAGAGAGAGAGAGAGAGAGGAGAGAGAGAAGATTGGGCCCAATTACACAATGGACATAAATGTTTTCACTCAAACTTGGCTGTAAATACTGCTAAAGTGGCACTAGCCCGCAGTTAGCTTTGATCGTTAGCCTGTTAGCTTCTTCTTCGTGATTCTATTAGTGTGTATTGCGCCTTTGACCCGGAGGCAGGAAAGTTGCAAGTGTGGTTTTCTGGACAGAGACACCAGGGGGAGATGAAAGACCCCCCAATCATTGCATTAACACTTGTATTACCCCCAGAGGGACTACGGAAAGGATTTATTAAGGTAAAGTTATTTAGGTCTTCTTTAAGCTTCAGTAATAGTATCAAAGTCTTACTCTGACCAAATTCGTTTTTTATCCATTTAAAAAGTATATCCACCTTATTCCTGGGGTCGCTCATGTAGAAACGGCGATGGGCGCAACTTCCGGTGTGATACCGGAAGTTGCGCTGACCCGTTAAACTCTACGGCGGGGTTTTGTTTTGGACGGAGTTTTTCTCGAACACTTCAAGAGGATTTTCCTAACACTATTCTCAGTAATTAAAAAAAGAAATGTCCTCACGCATCTCGGGAACATGCTGCGCTGTTCGCGGTTGTACTAACAACCAGAGGAAGTTAAATTTATGGCTACAGCAGCAATGTTTCGAACATGCACCTCAGACGAAGAACGAGTGCGTCTGTGAGAGTCGATACAGCTTTCACCGCCTGCCCAGTGATGAGGAACCCCGAAGGATGTGGTTAAAAAACCTTAACCTGAAAAAAACACCAACAACTTTAAAAGTGTGTTCCTTCCACTTTGTTGATAAAAGCCCACAGAGGAACACCCGCATCCTACTTTGTGGTTGGGATATGACAAACCACCGGAGAAGAGACGCCGGGTGCTGAGGAGGTTTTGACAGCAGCGTCACAAGAACAGGTATGATTTTACGTGTATCGAGGACACAGCACTGTATTGTTAGTCACGCAACAACATGTAGCATTAGTTTTCTGAACAGATATAATGTAACCTAGAAGAAGAGAGGCAGAGTGCTTAGTATAGTACTACGGTGATAGTAAATGCTAAGAAAATAGCAAATACACTTACAAATCAGGTGCTCTTCATGCTTGTAGGGCCAGGCATACTTAATAGTGAAAGAGGATGGGCTGAATTTGCAGATAAACTTTTATTGATAGTGTAAAACACTAGCAATAAATTTGGTTTAGACAGCTAGTGTCAAGAAATAAGTAAGAAATACCATCATTTGGGCAGAAAAATTTCAACAATGCAGTACTTTAATCTAGTCATTGTTATTATGCACCAGGCTTTTCTTGATTTTTGGGAGCATAATGTGAAAAGTGGTGGGGTAGATGACTGATTTATAGAAAAATAATGCACTATGTCTTGATTACTAATGGACTCTGTGTTGCTACCCTCAGATGAGCAAGATGAGATGGATCAGGGAGTGGAGATTTGCGAAGCAGCTGCATCATCCTGTGATGCCCAAACACAGTGGTCAGACCCATGGATGGAGGACCATGTTTATTCCAAAGGGCCCACCTTGACATGCAGAACTCATACTCTACCACCAGAAGTGCCACACCCTGCTACTGACTGCATATTGGAGAGTGATGCAGACTCCCTTCTGTATACAGGGATTCCTCTCACAGAATTTCACACACTTGTATCCTGCCTACAACCATTTGCCCAAGCTTCATTGTCAATGCCAGTTGTGGACCAAATTTTAATGACTTTGATGAAACTCAGACAAAGCTTTGTCATGGCTGATCTAGCACGCCGATTTAAAATATAAGTCAAGTCAGCAAGACTGTAGGATTGTGGATAGACATTATGTGTGAACACATGAGGGACCTTATTGTGTGGTTGCCTCGTGAAACAATCAAAGCAACATTGCCAAAGGCTTTTAAAGAACATTTTATTAACACAACATGTGTAATTGACTGCACAGAAACAGTTTTACAAAAAGCTAAAAACCTGGATTCAAGAAGCGAGTCATACAGCCACTACTATGCAAGTAACACAGTAAAGTATTTAGTGGCTGTTTCTCCCTCTGGAGTAATCATGTTCATTTCTGACGCTTAAGGTGGAAAATGCAGTGACAGGTACATTACACAGAACTCAGGTTTTCTAGACTACTTGCGTGGTAGAGGAGCGTAGGGTGAACCTCATCATTCCAGCATTCACACACAAAGGGTGCCAGCTAACCAACGAGAGGGTCACAGATACACGTCGCAATGCTCATGCTCGCATTCATGTTGAACGAGCAATAAGGCGTTTGAAGGTCTACCGGATTCTCTCACAAACAGTGCCTATCAACTTGGTACCCAAAATAAACAAGATTCTAAAAACCTGTGCAGGTTTAGTAAATTTAAGGGCCGACCTCATTTCAAATGGCGACTGAGAAGATAATTAATAATTGTACGTTAGGGCTGCAACTAATGATTATTATGTAATCGATTAATCTATTGATTATTTTTATGATTAATCGCTTGGCTGTGAATGGTGTAGGAAAATTGTATCTTTAAAAAAAAATTATCACATAAAGTGTCGCCCCTTGAAGACATGTTGATGGAGTAAACTTAAAGTAAATGTTTGTTGGAGGCTCGCCTCTTAGTGCTAATTTTGCTTTCTGATTGGATGAGACACAGATATTCATGAAATTTACAATGTACAAAACACTAAATACACTAACTATAAAAACAAAGTAGGTTTTCATCAAAAATACTACATTTTCATGTAATTTTTGCTCTGAGTCTGTCTGAACCAGAAAATGGTTAATCGAAATAGTTGTCGACTATTTCAATAATCAATTAGTCGTCGATTTAATCGATTAGTTTTTTCAGCCATATTGTACTTTTACATGCAGATATGTAATTATTATAACATAACACATTTTCAAACTTTAACATTTATTGCATATTTGATTCTCTGAACGTTCTCAATAAACAACTGAGGTAAAGCTTTACTTAACATCTTAACCCAACACATTTTTTCCAGTTAAAAAAGTCTAAAACCTTCTCGACTGGAGAGCAACAGTGAATGCCTCATTTGAAAGCTAAGACCTTTCAAATGGTCAAAACTGATCGTAACTTTCTGTTGCATTGTCACCGCGTTTATGTCACGTTTTTGTCATGTTCATTGAACGCTTTTAAGTCCAGATTGAGAGCACTTGAGTCGACCTTTTTACATTGTAACTGTTTTTCATAGTGTGTATATAAGTTGTATGTAATTCTAATTCTATATCTTTTGCTGCCTCTTGACCTTTTGACTATCCAAATCTAATCTATAGCACTTTTGAAGGGGACCATTAGTCTGCAGCTGATACAGTGGGGCCATCACAGAAGAACTGATATAAGTTTTAAATTCTTTGTGATCCTTGAATACTTTGGGGACATGCTCTGCTGATGTGGCACCTGATGCTGATGAGCCTTCATGAATGTTGTCTGCTTTATGTCGTTTAAAATTGATGTGTTTTACTCTTTTCAGCTCAGTATTCTTTCTTGTGCCTGCATTCCACTTTCTCTGTCGATCAGTGCATGCTGACCCTGTCTTTCCCTGTCTGACTGCATTCTCAACCTGAATTAATAAAAAATAAAAAAATAGAAGGTTTTCAGAATCATTTTATTGGCCAATGTTATGAACAGGTTCACAAACATTTTTTCCCCCTTTCAGTTCAATCATGAAATATAAAACCTGTAAAACATAATTTAGATAAATAAAGTATAAAAACTATATGAAGATTACATTTCAAATATGATAAAGACAACAACAATTTGACATAGAACAGCGTGAATGTATTTACAGATGTGCGGGTGCATTAAGTGCTTGTGCATGAAGCACAAACATCATTAAATGCAATGCAAAGTATCATTAAATCTAACAGAACAATCACCATTTACCTTCCACAGGATGGCAGCAGCGTGGCTGCAAGATCTGCCTTGACCTGCAATACATGAACACCCTGCAGTTTGTATTTCACCTGATGTTGAAACTAAAACCCATGCTCGGTGATGGGGGACTTTAAGGCTTTGGCTAGGCTCTACGTCTGCTTTTAAGTAAATAAGATTGTGTCCCACTTCTTTTAACAAAACACGACCAATCTTATTAGTATGTAAGTACTGGTAAGCCTCGGAGCTTTTAAGATTGTTCATTGCCTCGCCGTCAGACGCGATAGAGTTCAGAAAATAGCTAAAAATGCTACTGTACGTTATCGTTGGCCACTTTTTCATGTCATCCTCCCATTCCTCAAGTTAGCTGGCAGCGGGATTGTAATGCTGTCTCGTTTGAGCAGTGACAGCTGGTGTTCCCACATCATTAACGCTGGTGCGAGCATCGAAAGTGGATTTGTGCAAGCGGTCGGAATGTAAACAAACCGCGTACCGGGTCTAACCGGAAATGCCGCCCATTTTTCGTGCAAAGGCTCATGGGGCGTAGGAATAAGGTGGATAAGAAAAAAACGTTACAGAGGTGAACCGGAAGTACAGCCCCGTTGTCATGGCAACGTTAGACCAACATGGAGGCTCTGAGGGAAAGTTTGGATGCGTTTGGGGCAAAGTTTAGCCGGAGGAGGCTGTTTCAGAGTGAACAGAATAAAGCTGAAAGTAAAGTAATGTTTCCCACAGACATGACGCTTGTCGCTAAAGCAAAGCTCACATTAACAAACTCACATCATGAATAAATAAAAGGCTTATTGTCATGATTCAGGGTTCATTATTTATCCACCATTTCCAAGAAAAAAAGTCTGTAAAAATGAGTGAATTACTGACATTGCTGATCCCGTGTGAATGCCCATGAAAACTCCAGACGTCACTAGGTAATTCTAATCCCGTGTGAATAGAGACAAGAAGGTACAGCCTTGTGTTCTGCAGGGCAAGGGGAAAGGCCGCCTCGGAAATGTTTAGTTTAGTTTAGTTTTAGTTTTAGTTTATTTATTTGTTTGAGCAGTTAACCTGCTCAAAGGGAGTGGGCTGAAGCCAAAGGCTTATAAGCGCCCACCCCAAAATAAAAATAATAAATGTGGACTGCAGTACTATAAGGCGACGAAATGCAGGAAATAAAAAGAATAATGTACATACTGTGAAAGAAGAAACGTCCTTAGTAAACAGGATTTCTTACACTTGTGGCATGGTACTCTCGGTATGTTTTGACAGTTTACGTTTTGATATTGTGCCCGACAAAACTTTTGGTTCTGCTGCACCAGCGCGCCCACGTTTTTTTCCCCATTTAGATTCACCAGTATGTAATTTAGGCGCGCCACTTGAGAAATGTCTGAAAGTATCATAAAACTGAGTTCAGTGCCGATACTTTCTAGTCATTTGCTTGTTCAATTTCTTAACATTACGCAGCTCTAGGAAAAGAATAAAGAATGTTAAAGTGATAGCCTTTAAGATTGCAAAGCGAAGAGAGAGCGAGAATGAAACCAATTATACGCAATCTATTAAATTTGATAAACATTTAAATTTATGAACTATCACTTTAAAAGAACTGTTCCAGTGTTCCCATAACACATCAATATTGAGTCATTGAATATGCTTTAAAGGTAATAAACACATCATTACAGTAACATGACCAAATTATTTCATAGATATAATTGAATTAATGTAATAGATGCAAAAAAAAATTAAAAAAATAAAAAGGCTTGTTGTTCTCTGAATGCAGAGTGAGTGATCTTTTCAATAATGGTCACGACAATGCGACCAATCATCGGTGTTATTTTAGTTTAATTACAATATAAAAACACGGTATATATTTTAGAAAGTTTGGTATCTATTAGAAGGCCAGGGCACGTGGATATAAAAATCTATGTTTTCACCTGCCATGTCTTGCCTTAAAAGCCTTATTAAAATTTGAGCCATTGTCTGTGACTGTGGCTGTTATTTTGTGCATTATGCCATACGTTGAATGTATGTTATCAAGCTCCACTGCAATGGTGTCATGAGTCTGCAGGCAAGGACTGCCTTCCCTCTTTCCATATTATTAGAGTTATTAGAGATCCAGTGTGCAGTCACACCTCTATAACTTTTATTACGGGCTGTCCAGATGTCTGCAGTCGTTGAGATATATTTCTTGAAATGACCTTTTGAGCTCAATATTCATTTTTGCATACTCATCGTCTCTGTATTTAGTAAAAGTCTTTCGACATGGAGGGAGGGACCCCCCCCCTCCTGCTGATGGAATTTTAGCAACTAAAGCTCTGAGTGACTCCACAGTGGACAGGGGCTGCATGTTTTCATCAACATACCATTGCAATCAGTCTGTTCAGCTCAATGGTCGCTGGCTGCTCTGCTTTGCGACGACGACACTGGAGGCCGCCATTGCTGTAATACCGCCATATAGCCGCTAGTCCCCCATTGGAATCCATTGCACTTTAGAAACGTTAAAAACAGCTT
Source organism: Neogobius melanostomus (assembly GCA_007210695.1). Taxonomy (NCBI): domain Eukaryota; kingdom Metazoa; phylum Chordata; class Actinopteri; order Gobiiformes; family Gobiidae; genus Neogobius; species Neogobius melanostomus. Next base: position 1,091,603 of record VHKM01000132.1, read on the forward strand.
TAATGCCCGATGCCTACATTTTTGGAACTGTCTACAGCTAGATATTCCTCCTGTGATTACGCTGGGTTAGACACAATCAGAGCCACCGGGTATGATAGGATAAATTTTAGAAATCTCGTACTTAATGAGGGTCGGACTGTTAGCATTGGAGCTGCGCAAGCTACACGTCACACAAGGGCCGAGTCTACAGTGAAGATCCCGCCCGTATGCCTTATTAGGAACATGCTTAGTCAGAGCTGGGGAGGAGGAGTCTGTAAATCCGCCATGAATTCCCCCTCGAACGTGGTCATTATGGTAAACAGGGAGGAGTGAGTATTGACGGTCTATTAATAATATGTCTATGGTTCAGCTCAGCTCTACTCACCTGCTGCTGGCCCAAAACAATCCAGTTTTGCTTGTTTTACCTAAGAGGCTCCATCTCCTTCGCTGCACCTGGGTTTGGCTTAGCAGCAAGTGGCGTGTTAGCGTGTGTTGATGAGAGGTGCTTCGTAAGATTTGAGTTGCTTGAGGCAGACGTGGATAGAATCTTTTCCTAGAATGCACTTTAATTTTGATAGGCAAAAATAGTGTCCAGCATCCAGTTTGAAAACGCAACTTTTCCCATCATTGCTGTATGGTTCTTTCTATCTGTTTGATGTCATTTGTGAGATTTGTACATTTCAAGGAAAATAAAGTGTTTTATTGGACTTTATTCTAGGCGTCTTTGTGAACAACCTAGTTCTTTGCATAGATTTTGCTTTTGAGAGAGCACGGTTAAGAGTAGGTTTCCTGTATCCTGTGGACGCAAATCTCTGGTAATACAGGCTTGTAGAGACTATGGCTTAGGTTTGTAGCATGTTCATGCTCATTGTTGTTGTCTATTGAGCATTGAGCATTCTTCATCAGAAAGAAAATGCTCGACAAATGAAGGCTTAAGATGTGCATTATTGGTATCGTATGAGTACTCTTAACGCTTTACTTTCACAATAAAGTAGTGCATTAACGTAACGGGGTCGGCCCATATCCGACAACCCATTAGTCCGACGTCTCATTATTCCGAAAATGTCCATTGAGTAGGGGTTGAAAAATAAAGTGAGGTACAGGCAAGAGTCCACTGACCTTAAGGTTAGGGCCAATGGTTGTATATATGGACAATATGGACAATGGGTTGTCGGACCAACGGCATGGCACCTAACGTAACAAGCTACTTTTCCAGAAGAGAAACGAGCTGACCGAGTTGCTTTCAAAAGTAACGTTACCCAACACTGGTCATTAATGAGATTGATCCATTCCTGAAAAAATAGCGCTGTTAGTAAATCCGTTATACGCACCGTAACTGAATGGTTAAAACCTCGTAAAAAGTAAAATTTCCATTCTATGTCTGTGTCCAAAGGTGCAATAGTAGCAGGTGCACTTTCATTAGAGATCCTGTTTTCGCAGTAGGACGCTTTGACAAATTGTTTTCCCAGGGACAAAGTTGTGAAGAGAGAAGTGGAGCGTGGAGAGTCTGCTGAATGAACACAGCAAAGCAGACGAGCGCGGCCGACATTATGTAAATGAAAGAGTTTGTGGAATAAATGGAAAGAATTATGCGGCGCCTAACCCCTGGGCACACTGCTGCATTTGTGCTTCTCCTCCATGAAAATTATTAACTGTTTGAATAAGTTTGCCTTTGTTCCGGCGCAGGTCAGAGCAGCCTGCTGAAGTAGCTTCCTCCACCACCTGCCTTTGGAAACGTTTTTTTTTTATTATTACCAACCAGTAATCACATGAGGTAAAGAAAATAGCCCTTGAGTCCCAGAAGGCTATTACAGCGGACTCATTATGTGGGAAATAATTGAACTGAGGAACATCAAAATGCAGCGCGCCAGACACACTTTCATGAGCGCTTTTCAGTGCAATAACAGCTTTTCCGACGCTACATTGAGCTTGAGCCTTGAAGGAAATGTGCAAAACACGCACTGTTCGAAAAGTGGGAAATTGAAAAGTATCTGGGAGCCGTTAGAGTGGGTGAATTCATCAGTGTGCAAAATGCTAGTGCTGGATTCACTGATTTATTTCAAAAATAGTAAAACATAAATAAATAGACATAAATGTGATGTTTTCTAAAACAAGCATGTTCCTAATGCTGAGCGAGACACGGGCCATGCGCTTGTTAGACGTCACATTTCTCCATACTTCTGTGGCGGCGTTAAAATTGTAGCAATAAGCCAAGGAAACTGTCTCCCCTTATCATTGACCCAGACGTGCGTCATCGTCAGCCATGGCTAGGACTATTTGTCAGGAGATTTGTCAGGAGATTTGTCAGGAGAGACGCTGCTTTAGCCAGTCCCTCCAGGTTTTCGCGGGCAGTTATTGCGATTGTTGCGGGCTGAAATACCCGATTTCGTGGGCCATTTTCCCCAAAGTTTTTTTTTTTTTTACATCAAAATCACTTTTCTTTGCATTTTACAACAATTCCAACCAAAGAGACTCTGGGGTAAAAGAAAAGACTTAACATAGGCGTTATCATATCATAGGCGTTATCATAGGCCTTGTTTTAAATAGTTGTATGGAGCAAACAGGCACCTGCAGGCTCTGAGTCCACACAACTCTGAGAAAACAGAGCCGTGACAAAGCAAGGCACCGATGAACGAGCGTCTGTTTATTTCACTCATTAACACTGAGCTTCGACTCCGGTTCAATAGCAGTGACTCCTAAAGTTCGCGCAGCTTAAAAGGCATCGAACGTGTTCAGCCCACCGCATCACACGGGGGAAAGAGCGGTCTAAATGGACACGCAGCGTTTAACTGTCAGATAAAAGCCTATTGCCAAATAAGGACCCAGTAGCAGACAAATGAGACTCAGACAGAGGGCGGAAGGAGCACACTAAAGTCAGACTGGGGCGAGTAAGAGGAGGGCGAGGAGCAGACGCAAAAGTCCTCGCTTCAGTCTGAATGGCTTAAAGGTCCTATATCATGCAAAATCGACTTTTTGGAGTTTTAGCCATGTTGTTATGCTATTTCCTTATCAAAAACACCCCCAGAGCGGTTTTTGGCTTCATTCACACAGTTCTAAGTAATCCTCCTGAATCCTGCTCTCTGAGCAGCTGTTCCGCCCTCTCCTGTAAATGACTGAGCTGTTCAGTTGTGTCGTCACAAAGGAACGGAAGTGCTCTACATCTGTAATGTGTATGCCTTACGGCCTGATTTTAATTTATAAAACAGCTTTTTCATTCTTTTTGTTGTAAGAGAGCAATAAATTAAAAAAAATAAAAGGAACTCTCCGACGCATCTGTGCTGTCCCGGGAGAGTAAACAAACGCACCCCCCGCCGGAGGATCCGATCAGAAGTCTTGTTTTTGAAGACTGAGCTCTTTCTAACCTACTCTGGACACGCCTGTTCTTTTTTCTTACCCAACGATAATGTCACGGATGCGCGTTTGGCTACGAGAGGAACAGGACTATTCAACCTTCCTAAAGAAGAGTGCTCGCGCCAGAAGTTGGAATTTCTTTCTGGGATTCAGCGACTATATCAACCAACCTGATGGATGCTTGGTGAACCTTGGCCAGAATCAAAGTGGATTAACTTTTATAACCAACAAGAGGCCATAACGTAAACACCCAATGATGGGGAAGCCAGACTGAGCGGTGAGTCAATCAAAACGTGTGTTAGCGTGTGTGTTAGCCATTTATGAAACTGTTGCACATGTCAACTCCTTATAACTGCATTATGTGAAGTAACTTTTTGCAGCGATATTTATATTTATAATACTGTAAATGTGGAATGAGTGGAGAGAGGGGCGGAGTTAACTGAATCGAAGCGTCTTGTCTTCCGGGTTTGGAAAATACCCCCAGATAATACTTCTCTCAAAAATGAGTACTCCATAGTGATAGAGGTACAATATATCATATAATGCCTATACTTTACTTTGGAATAGCTAAAATAGCATGATACAGATCCTTTAAACTTGTGGAGGTGCGGGACATCACTTTCTAGGCGCAAATACAACAAGTGAAATGGATTTAACTGTTCGGAAACTCACTTTAGTTGCAGGGAAGTAGCAGAATTTAGGAATAGTTCAGAAGGAAATTGCGGATTATTGGAATAGTTGCGAGAAAGCTGTGGAGCTTCGGAAAAGTTGCAATGCCACACTGATTTCGCAGAGTTTTTTCGCAGAGTTTTTGCATAAATAGTTGCGACCGCAACATTTCGAAATCCTGGAGGGACTGTTCAGCAAAGGAACTACTGTATGCTCGATGTTCCTCAGATCCCCAAGCCACTGCTGTTTATCCAAAGGTTTCCGAACTCGCCCTATCTCCGCTCAAGGTCGAAATTATTGACATTTTGACTGCGAGACATTTGAGTCAATAGATATGTATCGTATATTAACTTAAAGGTGCGTTATGCAACAGCAGGAGAAAAAAGGTTCATATTTGTGTGTATTTGACACATGGGACCTTGGCTTTCCATCCCGGTGGCCTCTATGACTCACCCGGATCAATTTTTTTGTTGTTTTTTAAGGGTTGCTGATAGGTTTTCTGGATGGAATGTTTACGTACCCATGAAGACAGTTCTAGCAGCAGAGTAAACCTACCAGAAACCCTAAAAACAATTGGTCCTGGAGCACCCTAGAGGCAACTGTTAACCACCCATACAGCCGCCGATCGCTGAAAAGGTCAAATACACATGAATATAAAAGTTTTTTCTGCATAAAATGTTACATGTCATTCATCTCAGTTCAAGATATTGTATTTTTTGCTTTAGGGTTTTAAAAATGACTAACTCAGGCCTTGACATTAAGCTTTTTCAGGCCCTTGCCCGTAGTCAAATGTAGTTGCCCAATGCGATAAAAGAGCATACATTTTTTCATAAGACGCATATAAAAATATAGGATTTATTATAAATTTGTGTCAATTTGACGCAACTTAAAATAATACCTAATGTAAAATAGGTCAAATACAGTGCTTTCCAACTATATATATTTTAAGGACTTTTGTAGGACAACATTTCATTATCTTCCTTCTTTCCATTTCAATCAATCAGTTCAGTCATGTCTAAATCATCCTCCTGACTTTATCGATAAACCCATGGGTTAAAACCTGGCCGGCTTCTTCTTTGGCTGCTTTGCCACCAATGCTGTACAGCCACTTCTGCATCAACATGTTGTAGAGGTGGAACTTCAACGGACAGGAACAGGAGCCTCTGAAGTTAGAGCGTTGTGAGACTTGATCGCCAGTCAGTCTTTATCTGCCGAAAAGCCACGCTCACATGTGGCTGTGCTAACTGGCAGGTTCAGGTAGATCTCCATAAGTGGCAATAGGCTTTTAAAGCGCGCACGTCTTTCCTCTGAGGATAAAAGAATAATTTCTGGTTAGTGACACAACATCCAAAATATCTAAACAAATTTCACACACCTGACTGCAAAAAACTCATGAATAGCTCCCTCAGTGGAACTGCTGCTCTTGACCAGTGTTGGGCATTTTACTTTAAAAAAGGAATTAGTCACCGTTACAAATTACCTCTAACAAAAAGTAATTGAGTTAGTAACTCAGTTACTATGCTGTAAAAGTAATTAGTTACTATGCAAAGTAATACATGTGTTTCCCGTGACGTCACGCATTGTTGTGGCCGCCATTTTGAATACCGAAACACCGAACACCGCAGTTATACCATCCGCCTGTTGCGCTATGGGATGTACAAATGCCCTGTCTGAAAAAAGGGACTCGCTTTCTACAAGTTTCCTAAAGACCCAGTTCGTCGACAGAAATGGATAACTGCTATCAGGAGAGACCAGCCGACTCCAACAGCCGACTCCAAGCTGTGCAGACTGTGAGCATTTGTTTCAGGTAAGTGAAGCAACGCGGCCGCCGTTGAAACAGTTGCAACAATATGACGCAAGTAAGGCTAGGCTACAAACAAACACTAGGCTATCCGTTTACCTACATGAATACTGTATACTCTGGCCTAGGCTGTAAGCTCCAGTCGAAAAGCTTTGGGTATGCCAAACTGGAGAAAATGTGCTCAGTTAAGGCGGGGGTAAGAGGTTAACATGTAGCCTACTGACCCGTGTGAACTGCCCGTCTTAGCAACAACATAAACACACTTCTCTTGTTAACGTTACCCCGATCCATAGCTGATAAAACCATAAACTATCGATAAAAGACGTATCCGTAACCCACCCTGAGATAAAGCAGTGATAGGCTTCCGTGCTCTTAAAAGCCTTGAGGGCTTCACCGGTGTATGGAGAGGGATTATGGACCAAATAGATGTCCGAAAAGTTAGATGCGGTAAACTGTCACTGGTTTTAAGTGGCGTTAAAACAAGCTCCAGATAGGGCAACTGAAAATTCCATGGCGGTAACCATAGTAACGCTCAAAATGCAGATTTCAAGTCTTGAATCATTGCTAATATCTGTAATTCCTGGGCCAATTCACATGAAGCAAAAACTGTCACGAATTTCAAAGTCATATCTTCCAGCACATGTCTAATTATTTCCTCGCAAAGGCGTCCAAAAGTGGAGACAATTTTCAAAAACATGTGCTTGATGTTGGCCAGTAGAAAGGACTTTCAGCAATAAAATGTACATGTCAGGTTTGTGAATCCAACATTTTCTTTTTGTAAATTTCTTTCAAAAACGGTTTCTCTCCCATAAAGTTGTATTGGCACCTGCCCTCCGCCTGAAATAGAATTCTGTAACGTGAACGCAACCTATTATGAATATATTTTTATATTATGTACCATTGTATCAAAGATGTTCATAGTAACTGAAAGAAAAATAGAAACAGTACATTTTAGCATTTATTTTAAGTAAACAGACTGCAACTGCCCATATGCCTGTATAAAATATAGCTATAACTAAATACTAAAAAATAAAAAATACATAAAAAATCACACTTTGTATTTAAGGCGAGACACTGCAGGTGAATAGGAAAAAAAAAAAAAAAAAGTAGATATATCAATTTGAAACTTTTGCTGAACATCACTGATATAAATATGAGAAAAAAATGTATTGCATTTTTTGTCATTTTATGTTTTCATATAAAAATAAGACATTTTGTACATGAAAATGGCCAAAATTGCCTATATTTTGGGCAACGAAATAAAAATAATGGATTGAGCCAGATTAAAATGTATGGTTTAATTTCGTTGACATATTAGTAACTAAGATTTTTTCAGAGGGGATTTTGGATTAGTTTAGGATTGTTTAGTTTTCAATGAACTAATCATAAGTGAAAAAATCTGTAAAAACTCAAATTCCGCCTGTTTTTTTTTGGGTTCAAAGGTGAATAAATCAGGCTAGGAATTAGATATTAAATAATCCCTCTGAAAAAACCTTCAAAATATTGTTAAGTCCAAGACTGTAAAGTTTGGAGTGTGTATGAGCGACTATAAGGGCTCACCCGCTGCCTGAGTGGGGCCTTCTCTCATTCAAGAAAACAAGCCCTGAAGTTTTGTAGCGAGTGCGCGCGGAACTTTCTTTGGCTCTTCTGCACCAGGCGTCTTGTAGGACTAAAAATACCATATTTGGGCGATCACGGGGGATCCCTTCGCAGCACATGTGGATGTAAAGTCTGTCAATATTTGTGAATGAATACCCGCATGAGAGCGGTCTTTCGACGCGCCGCAGCAGCTACTTCCGGGTTACCGCCGCCTCGCAATCGGACAAATCATCATAAAATAAGCTCATGCGGGGTGAGTTTTGTCATTTTTATACTCTGACATGAAAACTAAGATGTAAAGGGAGGAAAATAGATACAAATCTCCACTTCGACCACTGCGTGAAAAATCAATACGTTCACCTGCCGTGTCTCGCCTTAAGTGTAAATCTAAGGCACACAAATATAAACTTGAACAAACAAATAAAAGGGAAAACAAACTAATGAGTAGTGAAATTATCTGTATCTTTGCACCGAGGCTTGGAGTTGGATTAGTAGTGACAAGAGGTGTACGTGAGCATGTGACGATGCGGGGTGCTTCTTTACACTGGAGTTACTTGTGGCAGATGTGGACAGAATTTTATTCCCAGGGCATAGTGTACATTTAAAGAGTAACTAAACGGGCGTGCCAAAGCCTTTCCCCACCCACAAACAAAAGTCAAAAAGTGCTGTGAAAGAGGCGGTCTCTGAAGTTTGGGGGTGAAATGCGGGTGGAGTGTGTGGGCCTTTGCATTGGCACAATCACAGCAGACAGATTACGTGGGAGGACTTGGTTATATACCACAGGTACAGGGGCAGGACAATGGGCAGGACAATGGGCAGCACCTGGTGACGATGTGTGGACCTGGTGCGGCTTATGACGTTCTGTGGAGGCCGTGGACACGTCTCCAGCCAATCAGGAAATTCTAATTTAGTAGCAGAGTTTACCCTGAAGGGGGCGCAACCCATTCGTTTTCAGGCCAAAGTTAGGATTTTACACATGTTTGCGCTATAATGTCAGAATAATGTCAGGGACCAGTGGACAACACTATGGGACACCCATTGAGACAGTTTATCAGTAAAAAAAAATTTGATTTGGTGTTAGTTACTCTTTAACATACAAATTCTTGCCTTTTAATTCAATTTAGGGAGAAGTAGTGATGGTGCTACCAGTTCGAAAATGTTACCTTTGAATTGCCTTGGCTTGTCCGTGCTGCCATTGACGCCGTCTTTTTGAGTTTAAGAGTGTGAGAGGAATCAACAAAGGCCGCATAAGCAGAGACTCCGCCCACCCAACTTTCTTAGCCAATCACCACCACCAGCAGCATTCGTAGCGCCGTTATACTTAAACAGCGTTATTCCCAACACTGCTCTTGACTTTGTTCTCAAGGAGCTTTCCATAGAACTCTACTAGTTCCCTTATCCCGCTGAGGCCACTTTGCCGGAACCTTTCCCCTTGCACACGGATCATTGTAAGACTCCATGCTTCTCCTCTCTGCTCAGGCAAACAGGTAAACTTTATTCATGTTGACTTGGTGCTTGTAAAACGCTACTTTGTGTTACGATTCGGTGTTGGTGTGGAAGAACAGACCCAAATGCAGAGCAGCACAAATAGTTCTCGACTGAAATTTAATGGAATAGTCCAAGGCACAAAAGGCAAAACACAAAACTGGCAAAGGCACTTACATAGGCGGGTGGACAGGACAACAAACTAGGATTCACAGGACGTAGGCATAACATGACGAGGGCACAAACACAATGATCAGACAAGGAACAAGGGAAAACACTGGGGTATATACTGTACACACACAAGGGAAATAGGCGCAGGTAATTAGACAAGAGGAAGGAAAAGCAAGAACACCAACACAGACCAGAACTAACAAAATAAACACACAGGACAGAAACACTGACCACGGCAGGGGGAAACAAAACAAGACCGCAACTAAATCCGAAGACAAACCCCAAATCCTAACAACTTTGAGTGATATTGGAGCTGCAGTAATACTCGCTTTTTTAAAAGTTTAACCAAAAAAAAAACCCAAACCTAACAGCACTGAGCTGCTGAAGTTAGCATTGTGTGCAGATGCAGATTGAAATAGTAAACTACGTAGCTTTGGATTGGGTGTGAAATGGCTGTGGACGAGTCTTGCTGGTTGAGGTTTTCGCTGGACTCGTTTTTATTATGCCAATGTGGTTGTTGGCATTGCATTTAGTAAAGAAAGTGTAGAACCCTGACAGTGTTATATTATACCATCCCTGTGTCCACATGTGAAAGCCTGAGATGACCATCCTGAGAGCTGTCCCCCTTTCTAAGGTCTTCATAACACCACTTGGTCTGCAGAAGCTCAACACAGTCCACTGTGAGTGTCTTCAATGTAGAAAGTCTGGGATTTCGTCCATACAGGCAGAAAGCAGTCTCATCGATGATGGCACAGGCTTTTACCTGAAACCCCCCAAAAATGTCTGCTGCCTATGGATGATTGTCATCTCTGGATTTTGTTACTTTTGTTTTCCTCATTTATTATACATCACCAGTTTGGTTGCCGTCCTACACTTTGGGTTTCATTTTCTTCACTCCACCTCGAACCGTGAAAGAATGGTACGACCTTCTGTCATGGTTGGAGGTGGAGAAAATAAAACCCAAAATGCAGGACTGCAACAAAACTGGTGATGTATAATAAATGAGGAAACCCAAGATGACAAAACTCAAACAAACCAGGGCTGACGTAGACAATGACATGACAAGGGAAACACAGGGGTATAAATACATGAGGAAACGGGGCATGGGTGAAACACATCAGGGCGGGGCAGGTAAGTAACAAGGAAAGTCTAACAGAAAATCACAAGGACCAAAAAGACATGTCAAAATAAAACACCAAGGACAGATACAAACACAAAGCAAACCTAAACAGGGTAACAAAAGGCCGAATCGTTACACTATCCCCCTCATTCATGTAGTCATTTGTGTGCTACGATATTTTAGTTTTCGTTATTTGTGAGTTTTTCCCCCTGGAATTAGATTTTATGATGCTGTCAAATAATTACTATTAATTAAAATCACAGATCTTTTTACAGAAGCAATGCTCTGTGTACAACGGTTTAACCCACCATAGATCTATCATCTACAGTATTTAATGCATTTGCGTTGCCTGCCAGAGCTTCGGAAATGATGATACGGCGATTCCCCTCATAAGAGCAAACTATCCATCCATCCATCCATCCATCCATTTTCTTCCACTTGTCCGTTGCCGGGTCGTGGGGGCAGCTGTTGGAGCTGCTCAAATCACATTGCACCAGCCCCTATGGCTCTTCCTGCAGGTGGTGGGTCCACAGAAGGACGGCCTCATGGTTCTAACCGGGCCTGTTGGTCTCTTATAAGGGGCTTCTGAACCGCTCTTTGTCTGACCCGTCACCTAGGACCTGTTTGCCATGGGAGACCCTACTAGGGGCACCAAGCCCATCGACAACAGAGCTCCCAGGATCGGGTGCTCAAACCCCTACACCATGTTATGGTGGCGGTTCCAGGAGGGAATAAGAGCAAACCCACTAGTAAATTGCTATTTTAAAAAATGGTAGAATATACGTTTTTAGCTAACATTCGGTGGGTCATAAGAATAATATTTTACTTACACGTCAGCTTTTTGTAGGAATTCCCAACATGTGGCACAAAACATAACATTTTTGTCAGTCGTAGCTGACCCACGGAAAACGCTCCGACCAAGAAGCTTCATACAGTGAGGTCTCCTGCTCGACATTTTGAGGCCGTTTTTTCCCGATGATTGGCCTGGTTTGGGCAGCTAAAGATACAATTTCTGTCCTGTTCTTTTTGCTCATTCCCGTTTCGCGCTCCTTCAAGAAGAGGTGCCTGCCTGACTAGCTAATGTCACAGGTTCTGATTGGCTCTTCAATATATATCCACGTCTCTGATTGGTTGGCTGAATTACAGTGACGTGTGGAAGGTGTCAGCGGCAGTATTTGGGGAGGAAAACCTTATAATAATTCTGCGAGCTAATACTCACTTACCCAATCGGGCAACTCACCGTCACAGCCTGTTGCCCGTTCAAAATGTTTAGTTGCCCCGGGCAAACGGACAACCGTTATGACAACCTGCGGTGTCTCCTAACTTTTTGGAGTAACAAGGGCTTAATAAGGTATTTCTTGTAGTCTGGATCAATGCAGGAGTTAACTTCTGTACATACATTACTTTGATTAAAATTCTATTAAAATAAATTGCCTTGTTTCGCTCTCCTCATTTTGTAATCCTTCAGACTATTGCTTAGATTTTTTTATGGATGTGTTTTTTTATACTGCAAATGGCTAATAAAGTGAACTGAGAGAAAGGACATTATAAATAAATGTATCTTGCATAAATAGCTTATGACCAAAAACAAAACGCAAACAAATCCAATCAACTGAACACACCACGTTAGCTTACAGCACAACAATGGCCTCATCATAAAGCAAACAGACACGATGGCACAGCGGCGACTACGGCCGTTATTTCCTTATTAGGCTTTTTAGGTAGGCCATTTCTATCATAGTTTCTGACCCAGCCTTGCTTAGTTTTAGTTAGCATTAACATTCGGTCCCGTTAGCTTTTGCATACTGATGCTAACCACAGAATTTTGCATGGTGGTCATAAAATGATATGCCCATATTTACTTAGATTTAGGTGGTAAAAGTTATGTTTTTAAGGCAATGAGAGCCACAACTGGTATCGGTTCAGTATCGGATAGTTGTAGCCGATACCCGATATCGTATTTTTTCAGTATCGGCTCCGATATGTGCCCTGTCACAGGAACCAGGGACACAAGTCGGTTCTGGGGCATTTTGAGCTTTTCACCGATTGTTAAAGTGTAGTCTCCAAGCTTTCCAACAATGTGTAACACATGGAAATCTGATAATATTTGGAGGCGTAGCGGCAATTTGAGGTTAACAATTCAAAATAGTAAGAAATAAGTGCCATCCTGGTGATCCTTTTGAATTCAGCATTTATCTAGAAAGTATAATGATAGCTTCAAGCATTTTGATCTGTACGTTCGGCATGTTTCCATTCAACACAATTAGCTCTTAATTCATGACATACCTCATTATGACAGAAGAGAGCAGGCCATCATCGTTTGAACTCCGCAATGAAGGGCATGTCTTTTAGAATTTCCATCCTTCTGTGCGGAAAGGTTTGCTCCATTTTCTTTTGAATTACTTCTTCATTATTCCTTTTCTGGACTTCAGTCAGTAGGGTCACCCTCTCTTCTTCCTGACTTTCTTCTCCTTCTCCATCTGGATAATCGGGGCAGAAATTTACCTCTGCTCTTCTTGGCTTTTTAACTTAGTTTGGAGTGGCATTGCCATCACTTCTACGCTTCAGGGAGTTAATGATCAGCTCTGTGCATCCTAGGCTTCTAAGCTTGGTGCGATAGTTATTCATCTTGTATGTTAAACTCGATTTCCATGCATCAAACCCTGATATAGAGCCCCGTTCTTTTAAACACGGATGCTTTGCATACATCATCCCACTCAATACCTGAAGGGTATGCTTTGTACTTGATTATTTCGCTTACCAAGCTTTCTGTAATATCAGACTTCAGCTTTGGTGTGGGGGTTAAAAGGGTTCAGTTTTTCTGAAATTCTTGATCTGCCTTGTGCAAGGAAAGATGCTCGGCCAAACTTCCACTCGTAGCATCGAGGAGGAAGAGGGTGATGGAGATGATTCCGTTTCTTCAGATGAAAGGATATCGGTATCAATGGAGTACCTCGAGCTGAGACTGGAGTTGGGGCTCCTCATAGAAGTTCTCTGAGGACTTTCAGGAGCAGGTTCAGGAGCACTCATGTAAATCACCTTCACTTTGTCCATATTCTTCAGTTCAGCGGTTGAGGTCACAGTCAGGAAAGTATTGAAATCATTGTCCAAAATCTTTCGTTAATGAACATTGCTTCTGAATCTCAATTTTGAGTTCCTCCAAGCTCTTTGGTATTCCAGATGGCAGTGTAATTTTGAGGGCGTCGTTTTCTCCAGGATAACAAGTAGCTTTGTTGGGTCTGTCATGGGTCGTCCAGCTTTTCAGTTTTACTCTAAAATAAATACAAAATACACACTACTTATACAGCCACCTCATTGTACACCAAAATGATTCATCCTATATAAAACAGCAGTGTCCAGTGACTCTGTCCACTCTTACCCTCCCCTCTGTCCACTTTCTCTGTCCATTGTGTCTCTGTCCACTCTGCCCCTCACTCTGTCGGTATGGACAGGGCAAACTACCAGTTCAACAATGTCCTTCAGATCAAGTAAAAGATTCCAGGCTGGCTCATCTTCAGGTATAAGCTTCCCGATAATGAAAGGTACCAGTCTCAGCAAACACCAATTTTCGTGACAGTTACCACCAACTGTGTTTACTTAAAAAGGTGTGAGGCGCACTTTCGACCCATGGCCACAGGGCAAATTTCTAAAACATATAATTTACTTAATCATATAAGACCTGAGTCTTTGTTCAAATCAGATTCCCAAGCATTTTTAACTTTGGTCAAACAGATCTCAGATGATATTTGTTACCTCAGCATCAGCCGGGTTCACTCATCTTCTATTTGCATACGGCACCGTTTGATACAGTTTAAGGTCTTTCACCGGGCTTATTTGACAAAAGCAAAGTTGGCCAAAATATATAACACTACTGATGATGGGTGCCCGAGGTGTAAACAATCCCCTGCTACTATGGGTCACATGTTCTGGAGTTATGGTGATTTGAATAGGTTTTGGACTGAAATTTGTAAGGCTTTTTCCTTTGTGTGTAAAAAGACAATAGATCCTAATCCAATAACGGCAGTGTTTGGTGTTCTTCCAAACCAATGCAGTTTCTGCTCTCTCGTGGCCCGATGGTTAATTCTTCTGAAATGGAAAGATTCACACACACCCTCTTTCATTCACTGGGTGAGAGAGGTAATGTCTTGTTTACAGATAGAGCATTTAAGATATAGTTTACAAGGGTCTCAAAGTAAATATTATAAAACATGGTCATCCTTTATTGAATTTGTGGAGTGGTTGCCATTTACTGATGTATGACTTTGCATGGCTGACTGTTTTTAGCAGCCATAAAATGTCTACAAGGTATGTGTACACTGCAGCTTTTATTTTTATTTCCTTTTTATTTTTGGGTGGGATGTTTGTTTTATTTGTTTTGTTTTTATATGTATTTATATACATAATTGGATCCGTTTATGCGCCACTGGCTGGCACGATATGTATGTGTATTATACTGAAGATGCAGACTCAATCTCTGAACGTTAAGCTGTACAAAATCTACAAAAATAGTCCCCAGTAAGTCCACATATCCAGCCAGGCCATGAGCGCCAAGACTATCAGCAACTGAACAGTGCCCTTGACATATGTTTTTAAATGATCAATAAACAGTCCCTGCTGCTCCAAGTTCACAAGGTCTTGCAAAAGAGGTTCAAATATTTTCTGATAGCCAAATGTCTTTACATCATCACTTTTACACAACAAAGCAAGATGTATAGAGGAAAGTGCAGAGTGACTACCTGGTGGGAGATTTCCTAAGATCCAATAAACTGAGCAGAGCTTGTGCTTTTTTCTGAGACGTGCCCGGCGGATTACAGATTTCAAAGTCGTCTATATAAAGACACAAAGAGATTCTCAGTTCATCCTCAGCAGTCAGAAAATCATTGTTCAGAAAATGTAGACCATCTCGATAAGACCGATAACATTTTTCATTTGCAGACCGGTATTCCTGATGGCTATCAATGACTTTTTTTGAGCATAGTCTTTTGCTGAAGTAGCTGCTGTAATGATTTAAGGAAGGAAACATATTGGAATGACTGTTTGCTTTGATGGTCGAGTATACTGTATATTCCACTTGTTCAATGACTTGAAAATGTGTTTTGTAATACTGTTTGCGTTTGTAAGAAGTAGCAAGTGGACCTTCTTTTGCTCTAGCCTTTAACACAGGATTAGAAGATAACGTGTCAGTCAATTCTTCAATGATGGTCTGGTCCAAACAAAGACTGTGTTTCTCAAGAGATTCATTAATGTTTTTGTTTGACAAAGGCACTGATGCACAGCTAATCCTATAATGTAATTCAGAAAGCAGTTCATCAATTGCTACACTTGGAACGTGGAAATAGTTTTCAAGTTTCAATAACAGAGATGCAAATTTGAACTCTACTGAATCTGACAGGTTATTGATTTCGTCATCAGTTTCATCCACATCATCACAATTTGGGACACAAATGGCAGTTAAATGTTGCTGCAATTAAAGATTGGTTTACCCTCTTAGTGGGGTGTGATCAGGTTAAATGACTATGCAGAGCATTGAAAGTCTTTAAAACACAGGGGCAGTCGGAATATGCACATGGATAGGAGTGTCTTGAGCCATGAACTAACCTCAAGTGCTTATTAATAGAGCTCTGAATGACAGCACTTTCCTGCACAACTTGCACTGCCACATGAACAAATCTGTAGAAACAGGAAAATAAAAATTAGACAAACTTAGTAAATAAAAGCTACATATTATCAATGAAAGCTGGTCTGTCAGAAAGTCAGGTGCTGCCTGTTGGCATCACAGGGCTTGACATTCAGTTACTGGTACCTTTTTTTAATTGGTTTATTTTGTCGGGACAGTGCATGTTAATGAACATACAGTACATGGGTCTCATGCATGTAAACATGCCACGCCGGATTGTAACCTTAGGCTAATTTCCATCCGTCGTACCCCATTTGCACTCTCAAAAATCCTGGCCTATTGTACTTGTTTTTAGTGGTAACCTACGCAGACACGGGGAGAACATGAAAACTCCACACAGAAAGGCCCTGTCCAGGTGGGAATCGAACCCGGAACCTTCTAGCTGTGAAGCACGAGAGCTAACCGCTGTACTAGCGTACCGATTTGGTCTGCTGTATTTTATTCTTGTGGAGTTTTTTTTTCTTGTTTGTACATCATTGACAACCATACAAATGCGTGTGTAACTCGCATTACTGAAATTGTAACGACTAATATATTGCCATATTTTTAGGTAACATGTTATATTCCTCCGTTACTGAAAAAAGTAATTTATTTCTGTAACTCATTACTTTTGTAATGCGTTAGCCCCAACACTGTTAACAATAAGCCATTTTGTGCATAAAATGGCCAAAATTGCCGATATTTTCTAGCCTGGCTAACGCCAGACTTCTGTGTGCGCAGCCTGGGGACCATGGCCATGGCTACATAGCCAATCGCATATGATAGACATTGGTGGCGCCCAATAAACGGCTATGGACAATCATAAACCACACCTCTCCTATGAGAAAATTAATTGGTAGTCCCCAGACTAAATATCACTTGTGGATTGGATTTTGGATCTTCTTTAGTTTGTTAATTAACTAATGTAAGTGAACAAAATAAAATAAAATGTTAACTTGTTTTTTGGGTTCAAAGCTGAATAAATACGGCAGGGAATTAGATATTAAAAATCCCTCTGAAAGCATTTGAAAATCTGAAAATGTAAATCTTATTAAGCCCAAGACTGGAACGTTTGGAGTCTTTAGGAACTACTGGTGTTTTTTTTTGTTGTTGCACGAAAAGGTGCAAAAATCTCCTTCTTAGAAAACCTGCCCTAAAGTTTTGTAATAAATGGCGCGACACAGTTCTATGGCATCATCGCTGACACCCTTCGCAGGACATGTGGATTTAATTTCTGTCAATATTTGTGAATGAATACCCGTGGGAAAGACGGCTTTGCGAAGCGACATAGTTGCCACTTCGCTCGCAACAAAACGTAATAAAATAAGCATCGTACAGGGTAAGTTTTGTCATTTTTATGCTCT
Organism: Neogobius melanostomus; assembly: GCA_007210695.1. Taxonomy (NCBI): domain Eukaryota; kingdom Metazoa; phylum Chordata; class Actinopteri; order Gobiiformes; family Gobiidae; genus Neogobius; species Neogobius melanostomus. Next base: position 1,108,798 of record VHKM01000132.1, read on the forward strand.
GATATGAAAACTAAGATGTGAAGGGAGGAAACTAGCTAAAAATCTCCACTTCGACTGCATGAAAAAATCAATACTTTCACCTGCCGTGACTCGCCTTAATTACTGCGGTTTACGTAAAATTCTCCCTAATCAATGTGCAGACTGGAGGAAACACTGTCGAGTACAAAACCAAAGCGCATGTGAAAACTTAATGGGATGCATGCCCTTGTTTAAGCTTGTTTTGGCTATTGGAATTACAATGGAGCGCTTAAGGTTTTATTCATTACCCACTTCCACTAAACATTTTCTTCTCGGTGTACAATAAGAATTTGCCTCAGAAGTAAAACACACACAAAAAATCTCTGCTCATGAGTCTCCAGGGCCTCCATTTCCAACGTCTTTTCGGGCCTGGCATTTTGGAACACTCGTCAATTAATTTGGCTTGGACAAATCCTTTGCTCTGGGCAGGTAACAACTCGCATTCATCCAATTTAAATGCAATCCCTTCAGGGTGCAGACAATATGAAAAGCACGGTGAATGAAAGACCTGCCCAAGATGGTAAAACGTAGAAACTGCCGGTTGTGCTGAATGCTAATGCCGATGTTTACCATGCATGAGTTCAGTGCGTCGCTTGTTAGCCTTCGCCGAACAAGGCGAGCGGTGGAGTGTGAATCATTCGAAGCTGCAGGTAATCAATGGTTGTCAAGGAGGGGGAGCCCATGTACTGTTTACATGCACATACAAAGCCACAGTCCGGAACATTCCAGGTCTTGTGTTGCCACGACACAAGAGCAGCTAAACTCTAAAACACATAGCACAAACAAACATGCCAGCATTACAAAATGGGCTCTCAATTTTCAGCTACTGTACTCCTTCCTTATACAAGAATATTAACAAATTAATTTTTTGCTGACGATACAAATATTTTTGCATCAGGTGACGACTTACAGCAACTGTGTCGGATTGTTAACTTGGAACTCAAAAGTGTCAATAAGTGGTTCAAACAAAATAAATTATCTCTAAATCTGAGTAAAAGCAAAATGATGATATTTGGCAACTGTAATTCCAATGCTCAGGAAGCAATTCAGATAGAGGGTGTTGTCATAGAGCGAGTGCATGAAATCAAATTCCTTGGTGTTATTATAGATGACAGAATTACTTGGAAAGCTCATATTAAATATATATCTACAAACATTTCTAGAAGCATTTCAGTAATAGCAAAAGCAAAGCACATTTTAAACATCAAAGCTCTACATATCTTATACTGTTCTCTGATTTTGCCATATTTATATTATTGTACTGTGGTTTGGGTAGTACTTATAAAAACACATTAAAACCAATAGTATTGTTGCAAAAAAGAGCTATCCGAGTAATTCATAAAGTTGGGTTTTTGGACCACACAAACTCATTATTTTTAAAATCAAAGATCATGAAGTTCTGTGACATTGTTGAGTTCCAAACTGTACAGATGTTATACAAAGCAAGATACAAACTGTTGCCAGGCCAAATACAAAGAAGGTTCCAAGAACGTACTGGTTGTTATGAATTACGTGACGAATTAAACTTTAGGACTCAGAAACATAGCTCAACTTTGAAAAGTTTAGCCCAACAGTTAATGGTGTACAATTGTGGAATAAACTGGAAATGGAGTTGAAACGAAGTCCAAATATCACCCTGTTCAAATATAAATACAAACAAAAGACTTTTGAAATATACAGAGAACAAGAAATGTGTTGCCACTAGGAGGCGCAGTAGGATCAATTATGTGTGTTTCCTCTATAATCAAGGAAGAGTGTTGCTGCTTGGAACGGTTGTCATTCTATTGCTCAAATTGACAAATTGAGAATTAGGGTAGGCAAGTTATGAATCTGTTGAGAGGGACCCTCCCAACGGGCTCAAAACCTTGTCTTTTAATGCACCACTCAGCATAGGAACATCATCTACAAAATCAGCTGTTAGGGCAGCTGGGTGGGGTTTGTTGAGGGGGAGTTACTGCCCTCTTCAACTGGCCCGTTCTACACCCTGGCTTTTTAATGCACCTCATTATGCAGGGCTTACATCATACTTCACATATAACTCAATAAACAAATATAATAATAATGATAAATAAACCCGAATTAAATTATATTAAGGATGGTATTGACAACTGGGAAGTAGCAAGATCTCAGAATATAATATGTATTAATGCACCTTTAATAATGATAATTAATGATAATTAAACCCAAATTAAATTATATTGAGGATAGTAATGACAACTGGAAGTAGCAAGATCTCAGAGTATAATATGTATTAATGCACCTTTATAACATAAAAGTAGCACATTCTTTGTTCTTTATTTTGCTGTTGTTTTGTCTTATTCTTCATCATTTATTGTTACTTTGCCCTATGTTCCTTTGTTTATGATTTGCTACCTTGTAAATATTAAATGTAATGTTACTATTTTTATTTTGGGGTGGGCGCTTATAAGCCTTTGGCTTCAGCCCACTCCCTTTGAGCAGGTTAACTGCTCAAACAAATAAATAAATAAATAAATAAACTAAACTAATTTCATGGATGCTTTTGTTTTATTCAATAAAAGTGAGACACGACAGGTGATTTTTCATGCAGTGGTCAATGTTGAGATGTTGTGCTAGTTTCTCCCTGAACATCTTAGTTTCAATGTACAAAAATACAAAACTTACCCTATATGATGATTATTTTGTTTGTTTTGTTTTGTAATCGAAATATGGTCATTTCCTTTCTGAGCCACCGCTAAAGACGGGAGAGACATATAGGCGCATGAGCAGACATTACAAAACTTCAGGGTACGTTTTCTCGAAATGAGGTTTCATTATACTCTTGCAACAACATCTCCACTTTAGTAGCTCCTAGAGACTCCAAACTTTACAGGCTTGGACATAACATTTAGATTTCTTTTTAAGAGGGCTTTTGATTTTAAATTTCCTAATGGACAGGATCCAGCAAGTGTTTGTAAATGGTCAGATGTCTCCAGTGTCCATCTCTAACACAGGATCTCTTCAGGGGTGTGTTCTGTCACCCCTCCTGTTCATTCTGTACACGGACAGTTGCCGGGCCACTCAGAAGAATAGCTTCTTGGTTAAGTTTTCAGACGACACAGTGTCCTTACTTTGAGGATCCGTAATTAATCACGACCCTGCGTTGACAGTTTGTCAAATGGTGCTTACTGTCACACCATTTTATCACACAAAACAGAAAAACAAAGACATGGTTATTGATTTTAGGTGCACCACATCGCCCTATCATGGCGAGGTGGTTGAGGCTGTTGAGAAGTACAAAAATCTTGGTATTTGGACTGATAGAACAAATACAGATTCCATTGTAAACATGGTCAGCAAAGAATCTATCTTTTAAGGAAACATAACTAATTGAAGGCAAATAAAAGGATTCTCTGCAGCTTTTACTGATGTTTTTTTTAGAAACCCTCAACTTGATAATTTGTTTGCTGGTTCGAGGGTTTGTCTGTGAAAGATTAAAAACAAACTGCAAAACATTGTCAAAACCTGCTCTAAAATCTTTGGAGCTAAACAAAGAGACTTACCCTTTGGATAAATAAAGTTTTCTGAATCCGAAAGCACAGGCTGTTTAGTATTCATGTTTATTGATTCCTGACCTCACGTTCGACCATGGGACTCCTTTGGAGGTCTCGCGTGTGACACAAATCCTTACAAAAACTGGAAGTATGTGGTCTGTCATGTCTTACACTTGTCAGAATTGCGTAGTCAGCGCCTTCATACAAGTGTGAAAAATGTCTTTATGTATGTGTTCTGTGCACTTGGTATCACATTTTAAGTTCTCAAAAAGATTTTAGAATCCCCACACGTGTCCCAGGCTTTTAGTCCAATGAAACATAATGAATTTGATTGAAAAATCTTCCATTTTGGGCGGCTCAGTTTTAATGGCGGGTGTACACTGTGTAGTTTTGGCCGTCTACGATGTACGATCACTAGTTGTGAGAAAAATCTTAGGTCGTAGTTGAAAATCACAGGTCTTAGTCGTACAGTGAGACAGGGACAAAAATTTAAAATAGAACTGTCGTATGACCAAAGACGAGCTATGACCGACATCAGGCAGTGACTAGTCGTATAGTGAGCCATCCTCTCGCTGCAGAGAGATCTCTGTCAGTGTCCCGTTAACACATCAGGGCACACTGCAAGCCGCCAGAGTCAAAGCAACATGAGCATGAGCGGGTGCGACTACGCATTTACAGGACTTTCTCTGCACTTTTCCGCAAAAATAACCCCCCGCTAGCATACAGCACTTGTCTCAGCTAAACACACGCCTTCTGAAGCCTAAAACTGCCACGACAAAACTCTGATCATAGCTATGATTGTCTCTTTGAACCATCGCATAGAGACGAGTGCAGTTTACGATTTTATAATCCCCACGTCGTGCTATGTGACATCTAAAAATCGTTTAAGACAAAAAAAAATGTGCACAGTGTACACCTGCCATAAGTCAGACCTAACGATACAGGAGGGTTCCAGGTTGCTGTCCCAGGCCGAGTGTGGACTTTGAATGTAGAGTTTACATGTTCTCCCAGTGTATGGTCGAGTTCCCTCAGGGCACTCTGGTTTCCCAGCTTAAAAACATGCACAGCAAGGCCCACCCTGTAGATTTTGGTGCCCTGTGCTTCGTCTTCCACTCCAAACGGCCCTCATTACCGTCACGATGGGCTATTCCGCCCGAGCGCGCAGATTCGCAGAGGTGGGCAATTATACCAAGTGTAATCATTTACGGCTGCCTCGGCCAAAGCTAAAGCTCCCTCCAATTAATTCCAAACAATTTTAATTAAGGTGATAAACATTTAAATTGCCTCTGGGAGATTTGTATTGTATTTTACTTTGCCTTCCGTCCTGTGCCTTTCCCCTGCCCCGAAATTGTCTTCCGCTGGCGCTGTGGGAGCTCTCTGGCCGGGCTTTGTGTCTTTTGGGGGATGAAAATTGCCAGTAGCATCTGTGTAATGGATGTGCAATACAAGCAGCCACTGATTGAACAGAACAAAAGCCGAAAATGTCCACTTCTCCTGTGTTATTAAAGGAACAGGCCATCGTTTTTCTATACTGAGATATGTCCTTACCTGAGCTTAGACGAGTTGATACGTACATGTCTGGTCTTTGTGCGTGTCCGTGGATTAGCTTGGTAGCTTCCAACTTCACCCCCGTTTGGAGCCATAGGAATATGCTGGGAGAGGCCAAATGCTAACAACGTCTTTGGTCGTTTTGTGTGACTGAGGGCATGCACAAAGACCAGACAGGTACGTATCAACTCGTCTAAGCTCAGGTAAGAACATATCTCAGTATGGAAAAACGGTGGCCTGTTCCTTTAATAGGGTGTGTGTGAATATGTTTCTGTATGATTCCTTTATTTCATTTGACTTAAAGGCAGTGTAGGTGGATCTTGGTTTATAAAAGGCACTGCACTAATTCTCCAATATTGATTGATTGGTCATTTTGGCATGAAGGGGGTGGAGGAAATTATTGACCTTGAGCTTTGAGAGCATCCTTTCCTCCGTCGGCCGCTGGACTGGTGGTAGTTCAGTGCCAACTCAAGATGCAGCTTTTTGGGAGCTTAGGAGCACGTGCATAATTACGATGTTTAAAGCTTGGAGCGCAGCCGTTTGATCGCAGGACCATGGCGCATTCTCTCTTCTCTCGAGACGGTTCAATTCACTGTGGGATGAATACAGCTCTCTGTCCTGTGAGAGCGGGAAAGGATGTAAATGCAGATAAAAGTTGTGATGGAGTTTTGGAGAAATTAGCACAAGCTGAGGCAGAATGCAAAAGGGAGAGAGCGGTGAAAGCCAAATGTAGGAGCTGCACGTAACACATTAACTGAACAAGGCTGCGCTGATTCTGCCTGTGACAAAACCAGATGAACTCGAGTCCAAAAGATTTCGATGGCGACTTTCTATATATAGCTATGGTGACTTAATTACAGTGCCTCTTGAAAGTACTAATACACCTTGAACTTTTGCACATTTTGTCATGTTTACAACCCTGAACATAAAGATTTATTTTGATTGTTTTACTGAAAGTTCACACACACAAGTAACAGACAACTGTGAAGTGAAAGCAAAATTATACATGATTCTGTTATTTTCAAAAAATAGAAAAGTGAAAAGTGGGGCGTGCATAAGTATTCATACAGAATTTTCAGAGCGCATTAAATTGCCTTTATAACATTCCTAATGACTGCAGAATGGTCACACCTTGCCCTAACCATTAAATAGAGGCCACCTGTGTGTAATCTACTCTCAGTATAATTCCAGCTGTTCTGTGAGGGCCTCAGAGCTATGGTCAGAGTGTATTGGTCACTAAGCAACATCATGAAGGCCAAGGAGCACACCAGAGAGGTCAGGGATAAAGCTGTGGAGAAGTTTAAAGCAGTGTTAAGTTATACAAGCCTCAGTCGAGTCACGGAACTCATGGAGCAGCAGAGGGTCATGTTCAGGGAATTAATTCAACAACAACAGGAGAACTTCAAAGGATTCATTCAACTCATCATGGAATCAACAAACACCCGGTTGGATTTACAGTTAAAGGACATACAAGAACTAAAAACAAGCCTGCAGTATACGCAAGGTGAGGTGGACACTTTAAAAGAAGAGAAAAGAAAACTCACTGAGCGAACGGACACAATACACAACGATTTCTATAAAGTATGCGAAAATCTGCACATCATCACGGACAAACTGGAGTATCTGGAGGGACAGAGCCGCAGAAATAACCTGGTCTTTGAGGGAGTGTTGGAGTCGCCTGGGGAGACCTGGGCTGACGCAGAGGAAAAAATCAAACATCTACTAAAGGAGAAGCTACATCTACAACATCCGGTGGAGGTCGAAAGAGCCCACCGCGTAGGCAAACCAGACAGCGGGAGAGATTGGCCGAGACCCATCATCGCCAAACTGCTACGCTGGAAGGATCGGGAAGAAATACTGCAGCGAGCCAAACATCTTAAAGGGACCAAAATCTACATAAACCAGGACTACACGGACACCATCAAAAGGAAACGAAAAGAGCTCATGCCGGAGCTGAGAGCTGCCAGAGAACGAGGGGACATAGCCTTTTTGCGACATGACAAACTCATTGTACGTCCGCGCACCAGCACACCAAAGAAAGCTTAAACACCGGGAAAAACATATGGATTTTGGTATGTAAAACCACATAATTTCACATGTCCTGTAATACATATACTCATACAATGACGTCCAATCATACTTCATATGTTGCTGACGGCAGTGACCTGGGATTATTACAACATAGGATTTTGGACTGCGAGCTCTTGGAGCTGAAAGCTTCAGAGTACACCGAACATAATGCACTGGACTTGGAAGATCAGTTAGACCCAGATAACCTGTTCTTAACATCTAACGCAAGTAATTGCAAATATTACACTGAGAATGAATTTAACATCTCTGTTAAAACAGAAGGGAAATTCTCAATTATCCATTTCAATAGTAGAAGCATGTACGCAAATTTTGACGCAATCAAAGAATACCTAAAACAGTTTGAGAATCCATTTAGTATCATTGCAATATCAGAAACATGGTTTAATGAGGATAAAGGCATTGTTTTCGAGTTAAACAATTATACGTTAAACTATGTAAACAGAACCAATAAAGGGGAGGAGGAGTTGCTATATACGTCCTCAAGAAATTTAAATTCAAAATATTAGAAAAAATGACCGCATCAATAAATAATTAGCTTGAATGCTTATCAATAGAAATTATCAATGAAAAAAAGAAAAACATAATAGTTAGTTGTTTATACAGGTCACCAGGCTCATGCGTGGAAATATTTTCAAATTGGGCGGAAAAAACATTCTTAGAATTGAGTAACAAGGTATTATTTATCTGTGGGGATTACAACATCGATTTGATAAATCCAAATAAACATAAGACAACTGATGAGTATATTAATCGCATGTACAGTATGAGTTTATACCCAACTATCACAAGACCTAGCAGAATAACAGCGAGCAGTGCTACCCTCATTGATAACATCTTCACTAATAATATGCAGTTCACAAATACCAGCGGTCTAATGATCTGTGATATAACGGATCATCTGCCCGTATTCACGGTGTATGATGATAATGAGTTAGATCAAAAATCACCTCAAAAATATTCTTATAAACGTGTAAAAACTGAGGACTCAATTTACTCACTTTATAGTGACTTAACAAAACAAGATTGGAATGAGGTATATAACAAGAACGATGTAGATAGTGCTTACGATACATTCATGGAATTCTTTAGTGTAGCATACAATAAACACTGTCCAATTCGGCAATTCAGTAAAAACAGCAAAATGACAAAATGTCCGTGGCTAACCAAGGGTTTACAAAATGCGTGTAAGAGAAAAACACTTTATATAAACAGTTCATTAGAATAAGAACAGTTGAATCTGAAAGTAGATATAAAACATATAAAAATAAACTGACCAATATATTAAGGAAGGCTAAGAAACTATATTATACCAATCTATTATATAAAAACAAGAACAACATGAAAGGGGTATGGGAAATACTAAACACTATAATCAAGGGTAATGCAAAAAATAATTCATATCCAAACTATTTCACTGATGGGACCAATGACAATCATAGAATGAATGAAATTGTGGAAAATTTTAATACTTTTTTGTAAATGTTGGACCGGATCTGGCAGCAGAGATTCCGGAGTGTAGTAACAACGAAATGGAGTCATTGATAGACATTAACTCAAAAACAATGTTTTGTCTGGAGTAACTGAAGCAGAAATAATAGATGTCATTAACGGGTGTAAGAACAAATCGTCTACAGACTGTTTTGATATAGATATGACACTGGTTAAACAAATTATATACAGTATCGTGAAACCATTAACCTACATATGCAACTTATCGTTTCAAACAGGAACATTTCCAAATAAAATGAAAATTGCAAAAGTTATACCTATACATAAAAATGGAACAAACACATCTTCACTAACTACAGACCTGTCTCTCTGCTCCCCCAGTTTTCCAAAATCTTAGAGAAACTTTATAACAGTAGAATGGATAATTTCATAGATAAGCATAAACTAATCAATGAAGGTCAATACGGGTTTCGAGCAGCAAGGTCAACTTCAATGGCCATCATTGATGCAATAGAAGAGATTACTAATAGCTTAGAGGGAAAGAAACATGCAGCTGGAATATTCATTGACTTGAAAAAAGCATTTGATACACTTAATCACTCTATATTATTAAAAAAATTAGACAGATATGGCATAAGGGGAGTGGCTTTGAACTGGATTCAAAGCTATTTAACTGGGAGACAACAGTATGTGAAGATGGGGGAGTTTACATCTGGATATTTGGACATTGGTTGTGGGGTCCCACAGGGATCTGTCTTAGGCCCAAAGCTGTTCAATTTATATATTAATGACATTTTTAACGTGTCTATACTATTAAAATTAGTGATTTTCGCAGATGACACAAACGTCTTCTATTCCAATGACAATTATAGTACTTTAGTAACTAACGTAAACTGTGAATTAAGGAAATTAAAAACATGGATGGACATTAACAAATTGTCTCTCAACCTAAATAAAACAAAAGTAATGTTTTTCGGTAATTATAATGGAAAACCAGACCCAGTAATTATAGACGGTGTAGTTTTAGATACAGTCTCAGAAATTAAATTCTTAGGAGTCACCATTGACAGTAAATTAAGCTGGAAACCACACATAAGACACATACAAGGTAAAGTCTCCAAAAGTATCTCAATCATTAATAAAGCAAAGTTTTTCTTAAATTACAATGCATTATTTTTGTTATATAGTTCATTAGTTTTGCCATATCTAAATTACTGTGTAGAAGTTTGGGGCAATAACTATAAAAGCTCATTACACCCCCTTGTTATACTCCAAAAACGTGCGGTAAGAATTATTCACAAAGTAGGATATTATGATCACACTAATATATTATTTCTGCAGTCTAAACTGTTAAAAATGCATGATTTAGTTGATTTATCTACTGCCCAACTGCTGTTTAAAGCCAACAAAAATGCGCTACCTGCAAGGATACAAATGCTTTTTGCACGCACAGAAGGGAGATATAACCTGAGGGGGTGTGACAACTTTAAGGTTCAAGCAGTGTCTTCCACTAGGAAAAGTATGTGTGTGTCTGTATGTGGAGTTAAACTCTGGAACAAATTGGGGGCAGAATTTAAACAATGTCCTAATATTCATCATTTCAAATCAAGATATAAAAAAATGGTATGGTCATTGTACCAGAAGGAGGAAATGGGTACTTGATTTACTAATGGGTGTCACAAAGTGCTGTATACTTTAAAGGTCAGATCTAACTAATAATGAAGTATATTGTGGTTGTTACTAATATACTATTGCAGTTGTTATTGCCATTGTTATTGTTGTTGCTGTTGTGTTGTTATCATCACTATTTTAACTTTAAACTTTAAATGTAACAGTCTAGGATTATTACCTAATAATCTGTAGATTATTCTTAGAATCAAACTTAATCGATTCAGACAGCAGTACGGCTATTGATGCTGATGGTAATATAAAGGAATTAAATTCTTAGAAGTAAATCATGCACATATCTATGTACTCCGCATTCAACATAACCCGTAGTACAGGGCAGACAGGTGGGGGTCGGCAGCTCGAGGAAACCCTCTTCTGGCAGCAGACTCCTAAACATTTGTCTCTTTTAATGCATAGTATAGGACACTCAACAAAGGATGGTCCGGTTACTCGGGGGCTGCTCCCCTCTGGCAGCTGGTCCAGTCACAGAGAAAAAACAAACAAACAAAAAAAAAAAATAAATAAAAAAAAAACGAATCCCTTGTAACACACATCATTAAGATCATTCTTGTTATTATGAGCATCAATCGGTCTGCGATTAATGTACCTTTCATGAATAAATGTGGAGTATGTTATGTATCAAACATTTTGATACAGAGTAATGTTATATGGGTTGTAATGGTGATGATGAATAACGATAATGCCAACACGGTAATGAATTCGGTATGGGAAACAGAAATAATACAATGGTTGTAGAGTATGAGATACTGTGAGTGTTGACCTGGTATAATGCAGTATGGCATCTGTTGAAATGTAACCAACTCGGTTGACAGTTGTCTTGTAAGATGGTAAGAAATATGCAGTGTTGTTAGTTATTGTTATTTAAGTTTATGAACAGGGGTGGGAGTCAATAAGCTTGTCTTCTTCCCACTCCTTTTCGAGTTAGAATGTATATTATTATTTTTTCTTTTTTTCTTTTTTCTTTCATTGTGTATATATATTTTTCTGTTTTTTTCTTGGATTTTGTGCCTTAGCTCGAAATAAAAACTCAAAAAAAAATAAAAAACAATACAAAGATTTCCCAAGATTTTAACAACTCACGGAGCACTGCTCAATCCATCATTCGGAAATGGAAAGAGTATAGCACCACTGCGAACTTACCAAGACACGGGCGTCCACCTAAACTAACAGACCGAACAAGGAGAGCACTGGTCAGAAATGCAACCAAGTGCCCTAAGATAACTCTGGAGGAGCTGCGACGTACTGCCGCTGAGCTGGGGGAATCTGTACATGGGACAACTATAAGTCGTACTCTACACAAATCTGGCCTTCATGGACGAGTGGCAAGAAGAAAGCCATTATTGAAAGGAGGCCATAAGAAATCCCGTTTGAAGTTTGCTAGAAGTCATATGGAGGACACAGCTACCATGTGGAAGAAGGTGCTTTGGTCAGACGAGACAAAAACTGAACTTTTTGGGCCAAATGCAAAACGTTATGTATGGCACAAACCTAACACTGCTCATCGTCCTGAGTGCACCATCCCCAGTGTCAAATATGGTTGGGGGAGCATCATGCTATGGGGCTGCCTTTCCTCAGCGGGGACTGGGAAGATTGTAAGAATAGTTGGGAAGATGGATGGAGCCAAATACAGAGACATTTTGGAGGAAAACCTGCTGGAGTCTGCAAGAGAATTGAGGCTGGGGCGGAGATTCACCTTCCAGCAGGACAATGACCCTAAACACAAAGCTAAATCTACAATGGAATGGTTTAAAAACAAACATATTAATGTGTTAGAATGGCCCAGTCAAAGTCCTGACCTAAATCCTATTGAAAATCTGTGGAAAGACCTGAAAACTGCTGTTCACAAACACTCTCCTTGTAATTTGACAGAGCTTGAGTTGTTTTGTAAAGAGGAATGGGCTAAAATGTCAGTCTCTAGATGTGCAAATCTTGTAGAGTCATACCCCAGAAGACTTGCTGCTGTTAATGCAGCAAAAGGGGGTTCCACAAAGTATTATTTCATGCTGTATGAATACTTATGCACGCCCCACTTTTCACTTTTCTATTTTTGAAAATAACAGAATCATGTATCATTTGCTTTCACTTCACAGTTGTCTGTTACTTGTGTGTGAACTTTCAGTAAAAATTCAAAATAAAATCTTTACGTTTAGGGTTGTAAACATGACAAAATGTGCGGCACTGTATATATACGTATATGGACAAGCTTATTGGTGTGTCACGAGGTACAGGCCAAAGATAAATCGGAGAAAATGTGGTCGTTTATACATTATACTATTTCTGGTGGTGGTTGAGGACCATCTCTGATCATTGCAACTTGTGCATTACAATAATGTTAGATCAGTGATTCTTTAACAGCATTTCATAAACTATGATACAAGCCGTGGCCAAGTTTATTTTATTACTTTAAGTGAGCCAAACATGGTTTCTGTCCCAGCTTTGATACATTGCCACTAGATTTACCATGCTGGCAACGGGAAGTTTGAAGTTTCTACTTTTTGACTGTATGTCAACAATATGAAACTCCACATTGAGGAGTTTTTATGAACTGAATAAACAGATGTGCCAAGTGCACTTCTCCTCAGATGAACTAATACATGTCTTTCACACCCTCTCTCTAAGTGAAAATGGAGCAATGAGTAGTTTACTGAACGGACAAACTTTAGCGCTGAGACCCTGGTAGGTAGAGGTCATTGATGCACTGAATTAAAACAGCAGAGTAGCAGGAGGTGCTAGCTCTGTTTTGTTTCTTTTGTTTGTTTAGTAGCCTTGCAGTTTGTCACTCCTTCTGAAATAAGTTTCAAAACTGAGCGTACACACAGCCAATCCTTTTGTTTGTGTCATTACCACGCTGTAGAACCTGCAATTATCTCTTGACACAAACAGTCAGTTCATCGCAGTAAGCATTCAAAAGTTTCGAATCACACCAATGATGTGTTTGCAAGACAGAGGAGCCTCTTATCGATGGTGGTCTTTGGATAAAGCAGACAGTTTTCTTTGGTGCAACTTCCTTAAGAGTCTGGTTTGAAACTGAATGCTTTGAGAGATGTACCTCAATGTACCCGCAGATGATCTTGATTCGTGACAAGCTGGGAACCATAGTAAATAACTAAATATAGTGAACATCTTATGATCATATTATTAGATATTAGAATAGACTTTTCATGTTGATTCTAGAAAAGAACTTAGGGACGACAATCAAAAATTAAGCCGAGACGCTGTGGGTGAATAGGGAAAATTAATTACATTTAGGGATAATTTAAAACTTTTGCTGTACAGTAGAAGGGAATATAGATATTGTAAGTTTTCTGTAATTTTCAACATGACAACAATGCACGGAAAAATCTCAGTTCAGTTTTGTAGGTCTTATCTTTCAAATGAGGCGTTACTCTGGCCTATAGGCTGTAAGCTCTAAGCTAAAAATGTAAACATTGAACCTTGCGTGAAAAATCAATGTTTAAATTGATCAAATCAACACTTTTCAACAGTCATGTTTTGTGATGGCCTACAACCTGTGGGTCACATTTCTCTTGTTGCCAACCCCCCAGTTGGGAACCACTTATTTAGACAAGTGTCTGACCATCTCCTTGGGGTCGGCCCATTAGCCCGACAACCAATGAGTCCGACGTCTCATTATTCCGAAAATGTATATGTAAAACTGAAATTGTCCTTCCGAAAATTAGGTTTCAAAATTAAGGTTAGGGCCAATGGTTGTATATGGCTCTCTAATCCACAACACAACTGGGTTAAACATTATGAACTAATGGCACCTCTGCTCAATGGTAATTTTCGGAGTAATGGGCTGTCGGACCAATGGCATGGCACCGACCTCCTTAGCTGAGCTAGAACTTCACAGACTGGTGGAAATCAGCAACTCCGCTTTGACCTTGAACACAATGCAGCTTCCCAGATTGGCCAAAGCGAAATTGCACGCTGAATTTCCGCCGTTTTGGGATAGTACATTCTGCGTATTCGGGTAATGGGGTACTGTACACATAATTTGTTTTTCTCCAGTTTCATTTCCTTCATTTAGGGGGAGTTTGTTCCGCTTCACTTTGTTCCTCCATTAGACCAACAGGGACTGGCAGACCAATTATAGTGTAGGAAGATTAGATTTTGAGCGGACACAAAGTGCTTCTGGGAGATTCGCATTGTATTCTTTCTTTTTTTTTTCCTTTTACCTTCTGTTCTCTACTTTATTATCTTTGTGTTTTCTTTCCCTTTCCCTCAAATACTCCCTTCCCTTTGTCGGGCTCCGTCTCCGGTTGGCACCGCCTCTGAGAGTCTCGTCTCTCGTTATGTCTTGTGGGCCTGAAAATTACCAGCGGTGCCACACATTTCCCTCGCGGAATCGCTCATCCTCTCTCCGCCGGCGTCTCCTCGCGTGTGCCGATCCCCGCCTCTTGCGAGCGCGTCTCTTTTGTCCGCTGTTGCATTCTTTTTTCCTTTTCTTTCTTTTTTTTTGTTCCTTCTCCCGGGCGCCGACCCAAAGCCTCTCTCAGAGAGCGTTACCAGATGCCCTGCATGTCCCCGGCGCGCCCCAGAAATTAGACGGAGAATTGCATTTGCGTGGAGAGGGATGATCCGTCACGAGTCCCTGTTGTTGCCGTTTCCACATTTCGTGGAAATCCATCTCCGCCGATTGCCAGGCGGTTTACAGTAAGGCCAATTGTTAGGGACGCTCCAGTGCTTCCAGTAATGGCCGACAGTGTGTCCCATTATGCGGCCCCACGGAGCGCGGATTGTGAACAAAAAGCTGGCCCGGGTCCGGAGATGAGAGACGAGGAGAGGGAAGTGCAGCCAAAAACCGAGAGAGAGAGAGAGAGAGAGAGAGAGAAAATAAGCATCGTCACAACTGCTCAGAGCTTTAATTACCTTTGGCAAACACTCGAGAAAACTTTTTAGGCTAAAGACTTTCTCGTCAAGGATTCCAAAGCATTGGCGCATTGGGGTTTCGAGGACGGTAAGATGGTTGAGTGGTGAGCCCTTTTTTGTTTCCAGGCAATTGAAGAAGTTCCATGTGGATCTGTTGATATATTCTCTCTGTGTCTGATTAGTAGAGGTCGACCGATATGGGTTTTCTAAGGCCGATGTCGATTTTGGGGGATTTTAACTGGCTGATGCCGATATGCACAGCCGATATTTTTCCAAATGTTTGGTCTATAAGCCTGTGTATGATGCTTCTAAACTGTAAACTGTGTCAGTGTTGAACTATGACAGCAGAGGGCGCTTTATTAGGGCTGATTTATTCATCTGTTACTTGTTGTCCCCCCTGATCAGGGGTTAAGGTTATGATTAGGGTTAGGAACGGCAAATGTGATGTAAGTTGTGTTTTGCTCACACAGATCTGACACATAGTTTTAGAAATTAGAAGAGTTTTCAAATGAGGTATCACACTGGCATATACACTCACCTAAAGGATTATTAGGAACACCATACTAATACTGTGTTTGACCCCCTTTCGCCTTCAGAACTACCTTAATTCTACGTGGCATTGATTCAACAAGGTGCTGAAAGCATTCTTTAGAAATGTTGGCCCATATTGATAGGATAGCATCTTGCAGTTGATGGAGATTTGTGGGATGCACATCCAGGGCATGAAGCTCCCGTTCCACCACATCCCAAAGATGCTCTATTGGGTTGAGATCTGGTGACTGTGGGGGCCATTGTAGTACAGTGAACTCATTGTCATGTTCAAGAAACCAATTTGAAATGATTGGAGCTTTGTGACATGGTGCATTATCCTGCTGGAAGTAGCCATCAGAGGATGGGTACATGGTGGTCATAAAGGGATGGACATGGTCAGAAACAATGCTCAGGTAGTCCGTGGCATTTAAACGATGCCCAATTGGCACTAAGGGGCCTAAAGTGTGCCAAGAAAACATCCCCCACACCATTACACCACCACCACCAGCCTGCACAGTGGTAACAAGGCATGATGGATCCATGTTCTCATTCTGTTTACGCCAAATTCTGACTCTACCATCTGAATGTCTTAACAGAAATCGAGACTCATCAGACCAGGCAACATTTTTCCAGTCTTCAACTGTCCAATTTTTGTGAGTTCGTGCAAATTGTAGCCTCTTTTTCCTATTAGTAGTGGAGATGAGTGGTACCCGGTGGGGTCTTCTGCTGTTGTAGCCCATCCGCCTCAAGGTTGTGCGTGTTGTGGCTTCACAAATGCTTTGCTCCATACCTCGGTTGTAACGAGTGGTTATTTCAGTCAGTTGCTCTTCTATCAGCTTGAATCAGTCGGCCCATTCTCCTCTGACCTCTAGCATCAACAAGGCATTTTTGCCCACAGGACTGCCGCATACTGGATGTTTTTCCCTTTTCACACCATTCTTTGTAAACCCTAGAAATGGTTGTGCGTGAAAATCCCAGTAACTGAGCAGATTGTGAAATACTCAGACCAGCCCGTCTGGCACCAACAACCATGCCACACTCAAAATTGCTTAAATCACCTTTCTTTCCCATTCTGACATTCAGTTTGGAGTTCAGGAGATTGTCTTGACCAGGACCACACCCCTAAATGCATTGAAGCAACTGCCATGTGATTGGTAGTTTAGATAATTGCATTAATGTGAAATTGAACAGGCGTTCCTAATAATCCTTTAGGTGAGTGTATAAACTCTCCTGTCAAAACACTGAGATGAATTGCTAACTCTAACCCTAAAATGGCAGGCAAATATTCCTGTTTAGTAGATACAAGAGATGCACCAACCCAGATTTTGGCTTCAGATACTGATACTGGGAGTTTGAGTATCTGCTTAAAGAAAAAGTATTTTTTTCTTGCAAACAAGATGTCACAGATCAATTATCAATTATATCCATGAAAAGACTGATGTAAAAACATTAAACACTGGACTTTCCTTCACTAGATATCCTTGGCTACATAACAGGCTTTTAGATTGCATTAATATAAACAACTCACATAAAGTGATCCAATTATAGTTTCAGTCAGCCTTGATTAGTTGCCGTTAGCATTAGCATAATGTTGCTAGCCGCAACATTTTACGCGGCAATCAAAATACAATTGCTGAGGTTAAATCTGATTCTCCAAGTTCTGTTCTTCAAAATGACATGCAGCATGTCCATATTTACTGAGGTTCACTGGTGTTTAACAAAGTTGTAGCTAACCATTTTTCTCAGTTCACCTTAGGCCTAGGAAGTTGTGGGAGGAATAATTTTAAAGCCCGGACAGCTCTTTCCAATGCAAAAACCCCCGACTCTATCACTTTCAGTCGCGGAGATATCGGCTTTTATCGGAGCTAGATCAGCCAATAGCCGATATTGTAAATTACACAAATATTGGCCTGATACATTGCCGGCCGATATATTGTTCTACCCCTACTGATCAGGCTTTCATTTGTGCTCAGGTTTAGCGCATCGATCTAAAACATGCACAAACATCCTCCGGCTATGTGCGACTTGATATTTTACAGCATAGCGCGGTTCCCAGTAGGACAGGAACAATTGAGCGTTTTGCAATATATTTTTGCGGCAAAACCATGTATCAATACTTTGTAAAAGCATCAATACTTTTAAAATGTCATGGCCGAGCTATCAGTGTTTTGCAGGCACACATTTAGAGGCTTCTGCTGGAGGTCACCATTTTGGGAACAAGGCATGTGACACTTTTCATTCACACAGTGACTGGTCATAGATACAGCATGGCATGGCTGCGCACCATATTACATATAATTGTCTCCCATAAGTCCCATAATGTAACCCCATGTATACATTTGTAATAACTGACAACCTTTCTCTCAAACCATGTATTCATTTACAACCTAATATAACTTATGTTTTTTATTCTCTTTATGTTGCATTCTTTTTGCAGCACACAGTGCACTCAATTCATATCACAAAAATCTGAGCACAGCACAGGAGTTTGAGTGTCTAGACGTGCTAATTTGCAATGAGACAAATCGGTTAGCCTGACTGGGACATTTGTCGATACAGATCCAAAGACTTGCAGCAAGTTTTGGAAAAGTGTTCAGTGCTCACTCATGAACCTGCCAGGGGCCAGTGCACAACAAACATGCCCTCATATAATATAATATAAGATAGACCGCTATATATACTCCTCCCCATCAACATGAGAAACAGGGAGTTCAGAAAGAATCCCTGTTGGCAGAGGAACTTGCCAGCGTTCCCTATCACCAGTCAACAATCAAATGGGTGATTTGATTGTTGTGCCAGAGTGACATCATTTTAATATGACATTTGAGGCCTCACTGTGACAATGGCTGGGCTGTAATGAAACACCCGTATGGTGAAGGACTGTATCCCTGCTGTAATCAAGCCTAATGAAGACAAATGCTCCATTACAAACATGCCAATCCTCGTGAAGAATGTGCTTCTCTGATGAGATGCTTGAACTTCGTGAATAGGATTCTCTATGTATGTTCAAGATACAGTTTAATTAAGCTGATACATTCTTTATGTGATCTATAGACCTACTAGGTCTACATGCCACCAGCTTCTTTACTAGGGATGCGCTGATCCAATACTGGTATCCGATATCGGAGCCGATACTGGAAAAAATACGATACCGGGTATCGCCTCCAAATATCCGCTACAGAATTGAACCTATTTTGCTCTCACCACATCACATTTTAAAAACCCAACTTTCACCAACTTACTATACTGAATATGGACATGCTGCAATTTAATCGCTGAGTTTTAACCTATGCAAACATACTTTTGATCGCCGCGCAAAATGGCACTGCTAGTAGCAGCATGCTAATGCTAGCCAGAACTACTCAAGGCTGGGACAGAAACTATCATTGGGTCCCCTACAGTAATAACATCAGATTAGCCACTGCTGGAGTCCTCAAGTGTCTGTGTTTTAGTTTATAAAATGCTGTTAAAAATAAATTATCTTACATATCTCTAATCAACAAGTTGTAATGATCAGATCAGTTCATATAATGAGTTGTTTATATTAATGCAACCTAATAGCCTGTCATATACCAAATGTATTTAGTGTAGAAAAGTCCACTGATCCTTGATTATTATTATTTTTTACTCTATTAGCTTATTGATAGATATAGTTGATAATTGATCTGTAACATCTCTCGACCATTCACTTCTTTACTCACAACACTTTTATGGAAGACTATTGGTATCGTTTGGTATCTGTTAATATCGGATATCGACAGATACTCAAACCCCCAGTATGCACCTCGGAAGCCAAAAAGCTGGATCGGTGCATCTCTACTGTTGTACATGATCCAAATAAAGCCTTGTTCTATTTACCCTCTGGCTGCCTCTCAGTTTTGCCGAGTTTAGCCAAGTTAGTTGTAGCTGATTTTATTCTAAACTTCATCGTATTTTCTTCCCTGGCTGGTGCCTGACTTCCTGCTTGATTCGTGTAATTCCCTGGACTTGATCAGAGAGGCGGCGTCCGTCAAAAACCTCCTTGCGGATTCTTTCCATAGCGCCGTACGGCCTCGGTAACCAGAGCTGTACTGCACGGGGCTAATGTAATGAGTTTCGATTGCTTGCGGAAAATGCACTGTAAGCGTTCAGGATTCAATGTGAGCCTGGGGTTAGTCGGCCTTGAGATTATTACCACATACAAAAACATAATGGCCCCTGTTAAACACCCGCCGTAGAAGTCACCAACTAGAAGATCGCAGTAAATGTCCTGCACTCCGCCATTTTCTGTAAATAATGCATGTAGTATTCCAGAAGCTTCTCATTCCTACATGCTTTATTCTCTCTCCTTCCTGCGCCTCATCCGTCAGCTGCTTGACACTAATGTGATCAAACTTTAATTGTTTACTGCCGGAGCCGCGGTCCTGAGAGGCCGCAGTGTGCCGAGTGCTCACAGAGAAGCGTTTGTGCCCCTCCGTCTGGGTAAAGTGGCCGCGCTGTCAGCTGGACTCAGACTGGGAGAGGTTATGCATGACGCGGAGTACATCAGGCTCTTCATGCTTGTCGAGATGGCCTCCCCCGTGGGACCCTGTTGGCTTTTTTCCCCTTCCGTCTGCTGTCTGAATGCGTGCGGATGCTTGGTTACCAGACAGCGTGTTTTTACGGACACTGAACTGGAAAATCGAAAAGATAGTCTTGTCAGGAGTCGGAACAGTGTGCGGAGAAACAGAAAGAGAGAGAGAGATATCCGCAAAGGCAGTGGGACAAAACGCTGGGCAAGGAATCGTCTGCCCACAACACTGTGGCTGTGTTTACAAAGCATCGCACAAGAGCTGTCACTTTAGTCTTCTTTACCTGTCAACTTTGGTCATTGCTAAAGGGAACCCTACCATAGTCAAATCCATTACCGCCAGCTCTACCTCCTGTTTTAGGAAGGGCTTGTAGGATTAAAAAGATCAATTCATAAACTATCAGTGTGCGCACTTATGAAAGCCATAATTCCACGTTATATGTTGCTAAATTGTCACACAGTGCTATCAACAATAGGAATAATTTGGATTGGATGATGCTGTCCTTTACATGTTGCAACACTATTTAACCAGAGATCCTCAAACAAAAGCTGGAGGGGTTGATGGATTCTGCCGTTATCACATTAAACTACGAGCCAACCTAGGTACGTGGTCGGGACAGTGCATGTTAATGAACACACACGTGTCTCATGTATGTAAACACGACACACCATTTGTAGCTGTGAGTCATTCCAGCATCGTCATCATCACCACGCTCAAACACACTCTTATTAATACTGGCCTATTGTACATGTTTTAAGTGGTAGGTAAACCGGAGTGCCTGGAGGAAATCTACGCAGACACGGGGAGAACATGCAAACTCCACACAGATGGAACCGGGACCTTCTAGCTGTGAAGCACAAGTGGTAACCGGTGCGCTGCTGTGCAGTGTTGTGAGCAATGTCGGTTCTCCACAAGGAACCGTGCTGGCTCCTTTCCTTTTTCTCCATCTACACGTCTACACTTAGAAGCTTCGACGCAGACGACACAGCCAGTGTTGCTTGTGTCAAGAACAACCAGGATGGAGAGTACGGATACTTGATCACAGCTTTCAACAATTGGTGCTTAGAATCAATCAATCAATCAATCAATCAATCAATCAAGCTCTCAGAGAGAGAGCGAGAGAGAGTAGAGTCTATAAGACTGAAACTCAAGTGACAGTAGGGTCGTTGAGTCCTTATCCATTCCGCGTGTGAGCTGGAAACTTAAGTGACGCTTACAACCTTTTGGATGAGGGGCGAAATATCCTACACTTCAACTACATAATACAGAAGATGATTTAAGGGTGATTTTGGGTGATTTTTGGGTGGCACGGTAGTACAGTGGTTAGCGCTCGTGCTTCACAGCTAGAAGGTCCAGGTTCGATTCCCACCAAGGCCGGGGCCTTTCTGTGTGGAGTTTGCATGTTCTCCCCGTGTCTGCATAGGTTTCCTCCGGGTACTCCGGTTTCCCCTACCACTAAAAATATGTACAATAGGCCAGGATGAATGTGAGTGTGCATGGGGGACGACGGATGGAAATTAGCCCAAGGCTACAATCCGGTGTGGCTTGTTCATTAACTTGCACTGTCCCTACCAAATAAACCAATAAAAAGAACCTTCACCTAAGATGGCCAACTCCTGTACGACTGAGAGTCTTCACAGACATACTTATGCCACTCTTTTCACAAAAACCTATTCAGCGTGCAATATAAAAACAAACTTACCTGCATCTGAAGAAAGCCCACACAGGGTGAAGCTGCCCAGCTGTGACCTGACCTTTGTTGGAGCGTTAAAATCTTTTTACAAAAATGGAAGAGTAAAAGGGTGTGATGGGGCTCGCCGGGCTCACAGGGTAGGCCGTCATCAGCGCACTCCACAGTTCAAGAAGGCACAATAGAACTGAGTTTTGACAGACATAACAGATGCGAGCCGTGCTGGGCTAAGTGCAGTTGTTTCCGACGCGGGGCTCTGCAGAAGTGCGTCTTTTGTCTGGCAGCCACCTGCAGCTGCTGCGGAATCAGGCCAAACAGAGTGCAGAGCGCCATTGTGTGAACATACAGAGATGTTCGATTGGTTTCTTTTCAGTTGTAGCTGTAATACATGATTTAGGCAGGATCAGAGGATTTTACAATGGGGCGGAAATCAATACGAGTCCAACCTTAACAAAAAGTAGTAAATTTTAGTATGCTTCAAGTATACAAAAAATAAATAAGAAAGTGTACGTAGTATGTATAGTATGTATGTAGTTTGCCATTTATACTTATACAAGATCTACTTCACCAAGTTAATGTTAAGTATACTCTAGGTTTACAGAAATTATACTTAAAAGTTTACTTGTACTTCAGTTTAGTATACGTCCACTGCAAATATCCTGCAACTTGGCAAGATTTAAAATCTTATTTTCTTCACTTATTTTAAGTCATCGACTTTGGATTATAGTCTTATTATTAGCACAGACCATTATTATTTGTCTTATTTAGTTCAGAAATCTTAAATCACAATTTTTAGGAGTTAAATAAGATATTGTTTATTTCAACATAGAAAAGCTTGATTAGATTTTTGGACCATAAAAAGGACTGAATTCAAGAACTCAAAATGAGTGTTTGGCCCTAAATTTATTTAAAAAGGCAATCAGTCAGGAGAAACCTAAAACTACTTATGAGAATTTGCAATATATAATCTTTTCATAGGGTTGGCCCTGATGTGCATTCTTGATTTTGTTCTATTTCGTGTCTCAGTACATTAAAGGGCACATATTAAATGTATTAGTATTACAAAAAAGTCTGAGTGTCTAGGATAATAAGGAGTTGAAAAGTTGAAAAGTCTAAATATTAAAGTTCTATATTACGCATAAGGCGAGTTACTGTACGCTTTCGGAGTGAGACTGTGTTGAAAAAGTCATGTGTCCAATTTGACATTTACTGAAGTGTTTAGATTGAAAAGTGCATTAACACAAAACGTAACAAAGTCCTGTAACTGTTACTGGAAAGCAAAGTGTATGATAAAAAAAAAGAAGCCTCCAAACACAAGTATTGAAAGTATCGCGATAATTGATAAAGTATCACGATACTTGATAAAGTATCGATACTTGGTATTGCAGCACAAAGTGTTGCGATCCAAGTCCGATCCGATATTTTGTCCCAGCCCTAATTATTTCACTTGTAAAATGTGGCCAAACAACATGGCCATAAGCATATGGCATGTCCCCTTCCAAGCTCCCGAACAGCCTGTCCTGATGAGTGGCGAGATGACTTTCCCCGTGTGGCGGCGTTACTGCATAGCTCAGCAGCGGTGAGCCCGTGTGAAGTGGCGAACTGCGGCGAAGACAGCCGTGCCAGGTTTCCCTCTGCTCCGTAATGACTGCTCCACTGGCTGTTTGAGCGCAGCGCAGCACTGCATCTTGGGAGATATCAGCAGGTAGGCCATTCTTCATGAACACACACTGTACACAAGAGCACTCAGCGTTCAGCTCTGACAGATGTGTGCTGCACAACGACAGGAGAGTGAGAGTGTGCTTCTTACAGAGAGTAAGACACAGCAGCACTTTGTACGCTAGCTACTGGCTTCAGAAGGTTTTCAGACACTAAATGTGTGAGATTTATAAACAAATGATTTTTCACGCAGTTTGCAATGTTAACCATTTTTAAGCTAGTTTTCTCCCGTAACATCTTAGCTTTAATGTCAATATAAAAATGACCAAAATTACCCTTTGCGATGCTGCTTGCGATTCCAGGAAGTAACTACAACATTGCGCCACAACGGCCTTTTCCCACACTTATTCATTCACATACAGTAGACGGACATATTTTGTATCCACGTGTACTGCCAAATGTGACCGAGATGACGCTATAATCCAAATATGGTCATTTCATTTGTGGGAGACAGCAATGGCAAAAATGGCAGCGGCAGACACGCAATTGTGCAGACGTTACAAAACTTTAGAGCCCGTTTTCTCCAAATGAAGTTTTCATTCCACTCTTGCAACAACATCTACACTTTAGTTGCTACTACAGACTCGAAACTTTACAGCCTTGGACTTAACAAGATAAAGGTTTTTTTTTTTTTCCCCAGAGAGATTTTTTTAAATATTTAATTCCCAGCCTGATAATGAGCTTCGAACCCAAAAAAAAACAAGGCAAAATCTGATATAGCTTGTTCAAAAACTAAACAAGATCTAAATTCACCTTTAGAAAATCTTTGTAACTAATATATGAAAATAAAACCGTACATTGAAATCTGGCTCTATTATTTACATTTAGTCACTGAAAACATGAACATAAAATGACAGAAAACTCGCAATAAATTTTTTCCCTCATGTTTATATCAGTAATCTACAGCAAATAAAAATCCTGCCCCCCCATTCACGTTTAGTGTCTCGGCTTAAAGGAGTACACATAGTAATTGGTGTTTGGGGATCAAGCATGTTTTTAAAGAGAGACCAACTTCACATTCATTTTTAATGGCATTGCATGTAAATGTCTTTATTGTATGACTGAACAGTTTCGGCCCCAGCACCAACCCCTGGGGGACACCACAAGCAATCCCAGATTTACCTGATATGTATAGACCCATTTTCTAATTCCATTTTCACATTTTCTATTTTTTCACTTTATTGAGTAAGATTGAATGACTAACAGTATCAATGCTTTTTTTTGTAAAGTTGTTGTTAAAAGCCCTTCTATGGACGGACATTGCAAATGACCCTTCGCTACAAACGCAGTAGTGTGTCGAATATACACACTTTTTCCCCGTCACATAAATAAATAAAACAAGTAAATGAATATATGAAAAATAACCAAAGCCTACATGTGCTTTCTTTTAAACGCTTGTCCTCATCCTGTCTCCACACCCCTCCGTAGACTTGTCTGTATTCTCCACGGTTCTTTCCAATAACACACAGCGCACAAGCTTTCTCTTGCTCTTCCTCCTCCCCAGTCACTTCCCCTCATTCTCGGGTCATATTTGTGTCTGGGCGCGCTTTAACCTGGCTCTGATCTCTCCCTGTGTATGAAGCGCCCGATGCTGCGGAGCTCAGTGAGTCAGGGGACTCCGGGTCAGAGGGCTGTAATCAGACAGTAGCTCAGAGACCAGCCCTGGGGCGGCAGATGGAGACGCAGAGACAGGAAGAGATGAGAGAAGAGAGCGACTATGCCAAATCTACCTCTTTATTGTGAGCTTAAAACCTCATTCTCAACATTCTGGATACGTTCATGCTGAATTCGTTGACTTTAGACTTTTTAATATGAAAGTATTTTGTCGGGGTGGCGCTGGGCAATTAATCAACTTTAATCTAATCACGGTATTGATAAAGGTTGATCTCAGTAATCGCGTGGTGAGTTTTAATTGACAGGATTATTGGCCAATCCTTTCGCAGAAATGGAACAAAGCATCAGGAAGCGCCGACTTGTTTACAAAGGGGAAGCATCTGTAACAACTGCAAATGGATCGTTTTAACAAAACTGGGAAATAGAACAAACTAATTTATTCATCTTGAGCAGGGGTGCCCAAAGTTAGCCTGCCGAAACAATTCTATTGGCCCGCCATAGAGTTACCTACTTTTGTCCTGTATGGTTAATACTAACTTTCTCCCATTCATTCTCAATGGTAAATATGGATGCAGTACACTTTTTGGCCACTAGAGTCAAATTGGGGGCGCTGTTTCACTCCTTTCGCAAAGTTAAGGAAACACTGTTGTGGTGTCTTAGTGTTATCTTGTAGCATCAACTTTCTCAGTTTTCCAACTTTTATTGCAAAGTCAACATAGGTCATGTTAAAAATTGACTTATCAAAGAATTTATGCTGAACTGACACTTTCAAAATTATCTAATGTGGCATTTCTTTGAGTCAACAAATGAATGAGGTAAAGTCACTGCACGTACTATACAGGTGTTGTTGTTTTTTACATTTTACATATTGCTACAATTGTTGATTTTATTCTTCTAAAACTAGGCTTTTGCCATAGTAACATTTGTTTTAATATAGCATGTTATTTGCATATATATATATATATATATATATATATATATATACCGAAAAATAAAATAAAGTAACTATTATTATTTGCAATTATATGTATTTCACGCTTGATGTCGCTGTGTTTGGCCCGCACAGCCACTTTTTCATTTTGGCCCACGGAGACAAAACGTTTGGTCACCCCGATCTAGAGAGCCATCGTCTGTCTGAACACAAAGAAAGCTTGCAAAAACGCTCAACATCTGCGGAGAGATGTAAAAGAATCCGGACGCTGCAACCCCTTTCAAATCAAACCCAGGGAATCACTCGGACAAACATCAGCTACCAACTCGGCGCTGACTCTTCTAATGGCTAATGGGCAAAACAGAGAGACGCGAAGAGCCATCAGAGAATTACGAAGGATATTTGTGCACGTTTCACCTTTGCTTAGGGTGACCAGATGATTTGACCTGAAATTCTGGACGGTGTCCGCAAGGGATGAAAAAAAACAACATAGAAATATATACTGCAACGCTGGACTGTAGGCTATCATTTATATCATTCAGATCTGCTCAAATAAACAATTCATGATGACAGTACAAAGATAATAAACTTGTGAAACTCCATCTTCATAATAATGAAAGCCCAGTCTTACCTTTAGAAGACAGACTGTTTTAGCTGAACTCTTGCAGATGGATGTCTCTGAAGCTCTGTTAACCACAGGATACACAGAGGTGATTCTTTAATGTCTGTGCTTTCCACAGTGTCTAGCAAACACTTCCATGTTCTGGAACATGGGGGATGTTGTACTGTGAGGCTTAGAGGTGTCGGCTTGTCTTTAATAATAATAATAATGCACTGGTTTTAAATAGCGCTTTTCTGGACACTCAAAGACACTTTACATTGCATTATTCATTCACTGCATACTTGGTGGTGGTAAAGCTACTATTGTAGTCACAGCTGCCCTGGGGTAGACTGACTTGTCTTTGTCTCTGCAGCAGGACTTTCCAGTACGACCACAGCATCTATTTACTTACCAGTGCAGGAAAGGCCACATGTATTTTTATAATCGTGATGTTTTTTTTTTTTTTTTCCAAAATCGCCCATCCCTATAGGGCTCTCTACTATCCGGTACTTTCAGTGCGCCGCAGATGTGTAGGTGAAAACAATGGCAGTATTAAACAGCGTTTTTGCCTGTGAGTGACAGATTGTGTTCGATAAATTTAGTTTTTCTCAGTAAATCCTGCCTAAAAGCTGTTGTGCAGTCGGATGTTCCATTTTGTCGGAACTACAGCTTCAATCTTGTAAACTGAGAACGTTTTATGATTAGAATCACGTCTGCAGATCTAAACACATTGTGTGGATTATGTTTTAAAGTTTAACGTAACTGTGCCGGACACATCAGGCTCTAAATTCTACCATTTACTTTGCTTTAAACATAAAATAAATTGTTATTCAAATGTTTTATGTCATGACATGTGTCATGCTTTAGCTAAACCTAAAGCTGAATAAACTAGACAGAACGTCACCTAAAAGCTTCTAAAACATTTTCTCGTCAGCATTACGTTTAACTTAGATCATGATTATTTCCCGTAAGGCGAAACATAAATGCGTGAAATTCAACACAAAGTTACGATGGATTAGCGACGCGTACTAGGCGACCTCTTGGCAGTTTGTACAAACATTCATCGAGACCAATTAAGTCCAATTTCTGTTTATATCAGACTTTTGCCTCAATAGGCAGGTTATCATGGTAATCAAATCACATTTCATCACAATCCGACAATTATTCACCTTAATAAATCCTCTCAAACAACCACCCAATATCAGCGATCTCCCATTGTTTACAATGAAGCGAGAGCGCTGTATTCACCTCCGCTTCATTTGTGACGTAAGACCGTAGAGCCCTATAAAATGGTTTCCTCAGAAAATCATGTTCAAAAATGTATTTTAAAGGAGTACGAATTATGCGTTTTAGAGCTTTATATCACATTACAATGCTGTTCTCTCATCATAAACAGACCCGGAGCGGTGTATCGAGGCACTTGGGCATCTTTGACTTATTTTTGGATGTTATCCAGTGGCTGTTCTGAGCGCATCCTGAGGTCCAACACATCCAGGAAATGCTTTCCTCACACCTCTACATCTCTTGCTAAGTGGCTCACTACAGCCACTCACGCCTCGCGGTGGATTTCATTTTCATTTTTCTCTTCAATACAGCTGCACGGCAAAGAGAAGCAAGAGGAGGGCGGGAGTGGAAGGGACTTATTGTAGCTACCTCATAGGATCAGGAAGGGAAACTACTGGACATTTTGGTTCAACTGTTTTAGATCAATATTGCATTTTTAAAAGCCATAGCAACTTTTTTTATTATTACAAAATACAACATTAACTTGACTGCTAATATTCAATCGCTAGACTTTTATTGTTGTCTTTTTCTGCTTTCATCCATCCTTACTCCTCCATTGATAAAGTAGCGCCTCTGCTCAGTTGTAAACCACACAAACGGGAACCATTCTGCGGGTTTGTCGTGATCGTTTTCTCTTCTATCTATTCCTGTAGTTTTCCCACACCCACCCCTCCACTCCCCCCCAGTTCTATTTATACGCCCCACTTTTATCTTGTTCGTTATGGAGTGCATGTGCTTCCGCGGGCTTGTTCTGACACAGCCCCCTGGAGCAGCTCACACAATCAGCCCGGGGAGCTAATCTGAGGCCCACCGCGCTGAGATAAGAGCGCTCCCGGTTATTTAGAGCGCGGCGGTAAGGGATGACTTCCAGTTTCACGGGACGCCGGGTGGAAGGGGGAGGTGGGTAGAGAGGATGGGGGCGGATACGATGGAAAATGAAGAGCGGATTGGATTGTAGAGAGGTGTGCAGCATGGGGCCCCAGCTCCCACTAAGGCACCCACTAAGGGCCCCTGTGAGGGACAGGACAGTGCAGTGCTTCTAATAGGGCTCTTCTAGCATCCGGGTACTTTCAGAGTGCCGCGGATGCGAAGGTGTAAATAATGGCAGTATTAAACAGCGTTTTTGCCTGTGAGTGACGGATTGTCTACGATAAATTGAGTTTTTCTCAGTAAATCCTGCCTAAAAGTTGTTGTGTGGTTGGATTTTCCATTTTGTCGGAACTACAGCTTCAATCTTGTAAACTGAGTAGGTTAAACATTAGAATCTACATCTGTAAATCTAAACAAATTGGGTGAATTATGCTTTAAAGTTTAATGTAACTGTGCCAAACACGTCAGGCTCGAAATTCTACAATTTACTTTGCTTTAAACATAAAATAAATTGTTAATCACATGTTTAATGTCATGACATTAAGTCATGCTTTAGCTAAATCTAAAGCCGAATAGAAAAAAGTTGCCGAAGAGCTTCTAAAACATTTTCTAGTCTGCATTACATTTAATTTAGATCATGAATATTTTCCGAAAGGTGAACATAAATGCGTGAAACTCAGCACAAAGTTAGATGGATTAGTGAAGCGTATTTGGCGACCTCTTGGCAGTTTGTACAAACATTCATCGAGACCAATTAAGTCCAATTTCTGTTTATATCAAACTTTTTTGCCTCAATAGGCTGGTTATCATGGTAAGGGGTCGGCCCTTCATTCCGACACACCTCCATTTCGACACACCGTCAATCCGACACTATTTGACACCGCTATTCCGACAATAGGTCCTTATGGTTAGGGCTAAGGTAAGGTTAGGGTTAGGGTTAGCTTGTAAACTCCACTATCCTTAAGGTTAGGGCTAAGGTAAGGTTAGGGCTAAGGTAAGGTTAGGGTTAGCTTGTAAACTCCCTATTCTTAAGGTTAGGGCTAAGGTAAGGTTAGGGTTAGTTTGTAAACTCCACTATCCTTAAGGTTAGGGCTAAGGTAAGGTTAGGGTTAGCTTGTAAACTCCACTATCCTTAAGGTTAGGGCTAAGTAAGGTTAGGGTTAGCTTGTAAACTCCAGTATCTTTAAGGTTAGGGCTAAGGTAAGGTTAGGGTTAGTTGTAAACTCCACTATCTTTAAGGTTAGGGCTAAGGTAAGGTTAGGGTTAGCTTGTAAACTCCACTATCCTTAAGGTTAGGGATAAGGTAAGGTTAGGGTTAGCTTGTAAACTCCACTATCCTTAAGGTTAGGGCTAAGGTAAGGTTAGGGTTAGTTGTAAACTCCAGTATCTTTAAGGTTAGGGCTAAGGTAAGGTTAGGTTAGCTTGTAAACTCCACTATCTTAAGGTTAGGGATAAGGTAAGTTAGGGTTAGCTTGTAAACTCCACTATCCTTAAGGTTAGGGCTAAGGTAAGGTTAGGGTTAGTTTGTAAACTCCAGTATCTTTAAGGTTAGGGCTAAGGTAAGGTTAGGGTTAGCTTGTAAACTCCACTATCCTTAAGGTTAGGGATAAGGTAAGGTTAGGGTTAGTTTGTAAACTCCACTATCCTTAAAGAGGGGGTATTATGCTTTTTTCAATCACATAGCACCAGTCTATAGCATACTACAATGATGACGTAACCTTCTGTTGGTCTGTATATGCAGTAAATTAAATAACTGCCTTGAATAAAATTGCTCTCTCAAATGGCTGTACTGAACGTCTTGAAATAGGCCTCTGTCTCTTTAAGAAGCTTTCCGACACGCCCCCTTCAGCACACTGCTGTGGCATCTAAACAACACTACTGTGCGGGGAGGGGCTCTGCTGAGCTGAGGAGCAGTGGTTGGTGGCTTGGCTGGTGACGAAAGGTCCAGAGGCGTCTTCAGGAGGTGGGGGCGTTCCTAGGAGGACTGAGGCATAGCTACACCTAAAATGGCTGCCGTCTAAGTTTTTACTGATTACTCAAAAATATGTGAATGAGCCAAGGCAACACTCCAGGCATGTGTTTAATGAGGGAATGACATAATAACATGAGATAAAGCTTGAAAAAGTCGATTTTACATAATACCCCCCTTTAAGGTTATGGCTAAGTAAGGTTAGGGTTAGCTTGTAAACTCCACTATCACACTATCACAAGTCTGCGAGGGATCTTGGCTGGTTGTGCATAAAACAGAAAACTACTGTATAAAGTTTCTCAGCTATTTAGTAGCAAATACAGACCACATTTTCCAGTTTTGTTCTTAATATTTTTTATAAAATTTTCCTGACTAATTATTGAGTTTTCAACCTTTTTTTCAATAATATACAAGATGTATAAACAATATATACAATCATAAAATAAACCTGACTTTTTAGATTTGTTGCATAAAATACAATTCATTTTGGCATATTTTTACACCTTTATATGAAAACAGTAGATGAAAGAAAACTTGCAAGTTATTATTTCTCATATTTATGTCACCAGCAGTGTCGCCCCTTAATAAGACATTACATTTATAAGCCTGACGGTTATAGGCAAATATACAGTGTACTGGGGCCCTGCTGCTTGGGGCCCCATGCGTGTGTGATCCCTTTTGTTTGAATGCCACGACTCCACCCTGCCTTGTCCCTCTACCTAACAGCAGTTTCATGTTGTCCTCGTTTCTTCTTCTTCCTGCGTGTGGTCACGGTATGAGTGTTGAGCGATGGCCACGTGCTCCACTGAAGCTCTGATGAAAAGCTTGTGTTCGGAGATTACCTACTCACAGTCCCCTGTCCCATCTGCTGCTGCTGCTGCTTCTTTCTTCTCTTTGTTCAACATGATTCTTCATTTGTGTCCCGGCTGTGTGGCACAATATGGCTGTAATCGCTCTCACCGGAATTGAGGAGTCCCTCATTTTCAAGAATTGCCGGAAATGGTAGCTTCTTATTTTTTATTTATGTTTATTTATTGTTTTAATTGAGTTTTATTTTACACCAAAAAAAAAACCATACAAACCAACAGAGCTAACGACTCTGTTAAACAGGATAAACAAGACGACAGTTGAAGGAAGGGGACGTGCATACATTAATGGGTGGGGAGACCAAGACATCAAGAATGGGAACGAATTTGCTTTTACATTATATACAGTGCCTTGCGAAAGTATTAATACACGTTGACATTTTGTCATGCTCAACCCTAAACGTAAAGATTTAATTTGGAATTTGTTACTGAAAGTTCACACACAAGTAACAG
The DNA here is from genome assembly GCA_007210695.1 of Neogobius melanostomus. Classification (NCBI taxonomy): domain Eukaryota; kingdom Metazoa; phylum Chordata; class Actinopteri; order Gobiiformes; family Gobiidae; genus Neogobius; species Neogobius melanostomus. Next base: position 1,141,055 of record VHKM01000132.1, read on the forward strand.
ACAACTGTGAAGTGAAAGCAAAATGATACATGATTCTTTTATTTTTCAGAAAATAGAAAAGTGGGTCGTGCATAAGTATTCATACAGCATGAATTAATACTTTGTGGAACCCCTTTTGCTGCAAAAAACAGCAGCAAGTCTCTGGGTATGACTATAAGGTTTGCACATCTAGAGACTGACATTTTAGCCCATTCCTCTTTACAAAACAACTCAAGCTCTGTCAAATTAGAAGGAGAGCGTTTGTGAACAGCAGTTTTCAGGTCTTTCCACAGATTTTCAATAGGATTTAGGTCAGGACTTGACTGGTCTTGATAAGTTGGCAGTGGTGCTATACTCTTTCCATTTCCGGAATGATGGATTGAACAGTGCTCCGTGAGAAGTTCAAATCTTGGAAATCTTTGTATAACTTAACGCTGCTTTAAACTTCTCCACAGCTTATCCCTGACCTCTCTGGTGTGCTCCTTGGCCTTCATGATGTTGCTTAGTGACCAATACACTCTGACCATAGCTCTGAGGCCTCACAGAACAACTGGAATCATTAGGAATGTTATAAAATGCTGTATGAAAACGTATGCACGCCCCACTTTTCATGTATCATTTTGCTTTCACTTCACTGTTGTCTGTTACTTGTGTGTGAACTTTCAGTAAAAAAAATCTAAATAAAATCTTTATGTTTATGGTTGTAAACATGACAAATGTGCAAAAGTTCAAGGTGTATTAGTACTTTCGCAAGGCACTGTAGATATTTTGCTGTGTTTTTCCATTAGAGAGAGAGAGGGTAGATGAAGGTGTGTGTGTGATGACAGAGGCTGGCGTTTTAAGGAAATAAGCAATAAAAAAAAAAAGATAATAATGGTAAACAAAAAAAATAAATACAATAAATCCACCAAACAATAATAATAATAATAATAATAATTTTAAATAGCTAAATCAAAGAGAGGGGGGACCAATAATTGGATGATTTGAAGAGCAGAAGAAGAGGAAAGGAAGAAGCAAACAAACAAGAAATAAACAAACACACATACACATACATATAAACATATTCCCGTCTCTTAGCCATTCCTCTTTCTCTTTCCTTTCCCCCTTTTATTATTTATATTTATTTATTATAATATTATTTATTTATCCTTTTCTCTTCCTTCCCCTTCCCTTCTTCTTCCCCCCTCCTTTTCACCTGGTAGCTTCTTATACCAGCCCAGCCATATTGAAAATGCAACATCACAAGGAGATATTTTTTAAATCATAAATACAGTTTGCAAAAGTACTTTCAGATTCTAACGCTCACGTATTGACCAAGGGTAGGCTATAAAAAAATCATCATGAGCCTTAGAAGTCGGAGAGTGACTAATGCTGAGCAGTGGGCTGGAAAAAGTATACGCCATGTCTCTGTGTGTTTGAGTGCGGAGCTGATATGCACTGAATCATCATGTAATCTAGTGCAATGGTTCTCAAACTGTTTCATGTGTTTCATTTGTTGCAGTTGGTCGATTTCAGGTGGTATTCTGGGCCAGCTGCAATGTCAGACAATTTCTTGTACGCTTTAGAAACTTTAATAGCCTGGCTTTTGCCATCCGTAAACTCCGGTCAATTATCTTTTCCCTACATGTACGTCTGGGTCTGATCTCAGTGGCCGCGTTACATCGGTTGAATTCCAACCTACCATTCAGCGAGCAGGGGAGGCGGGTGTTGTAGGTGACGTTACGCACTTGCACCGGATTTGATGGTTGTAGTTTGAAAACAGATCAGAACAGATCGTTTCAAAGGAGTTCATCCCTCCCACCTGAAAACGGAGCTCAATTGTGAAGTTCCAGACCCTCTGTACGAAAGTACGAGGGTATGGTAAGATCAGGCTAAAACTTTAATGGTGCATTAAAAGCGTCAGGTTTACATTCAAAATACATGGGGGACGCACCTCAGAGAGCATCGAGAGATCCCGAGGTGCGTCCCGCACCTCCTGTGCTGCGCGTTTTGAAGCTTTCCGTGCGTGGGAAGCTTTTGACTCCTGTGCGGCCGAAGGTAGACTTGGAAATGTTGTAATTTTGGAGACATTTTTAAAGAGTTCTAAATGTGAATTTAACATGAATATTACATTAAATTTGAAATCTGTGTTTGTAGACAGACAATTTATTGTGCAATGAAGCTTGTCTTGGTGCTGAAGACCAAATGTCTTCAAGAGATAAGGGTGCAAAGACAGCAAACCAAATATAGCCACAAGCGGCGATTATCGGCCCTCACCGACCGCCCTGCCTAAAGCAAGGGGGCGCTTCGCGCCCTTTTGTCTCCCTCACTCTAAAATTATGGTATTGCTACTGCCTTTATGTTTATGTTTATGTTTTACTTTTTCCCAAGGGTCTTAGTTTTAGGATCTTTGGAATACTGCGCGGGGGGCTTTAACGCGCACTCCGCCCGCTCAATTGTGACATTATACAGACGAAAAGTTTATGCGCGAATCTTGTTATCACACTATATCTGACACTGTGATAGCAGTATCTTTTACATCTTTATAGGTGCGGCTGCCGCCGCAGAACATCCACAAAGTTTATCCAAGTACTTGGATAACTTTGGTTCTCACTTCTCGCTGAATCTAATGTGGTCTCAGTTTAACATTTTTCCAAAATCCAGAATTAAAATGGTGACGTTTTTCTAGTCATCGCTACGAGCAACACCGTGACAAATATGGCATAGGTAGAATGATGGACTTTCTGACGGAACGAACTCGAAATAGAATTTTCTTGTGCCAAATATATTTTAAATATTTCGTAAAACTACAAATTTGTACTCTGCCATTAATTCTTATAGGAGAGCGCTATCGCGCCCAATTTGAAATTTTGCCAAATGGAAAGTGGTTTAGAGACTGAGACCTTTAACAACTGATAACAAATGAGCAATCGCGGGCTTCATATGTGCGAATTGGGAGCCATTTTTGTTTGCGAAAAATCTCAAAATACTTCGCCACAGTTTTGCGGCTTTGCCGCATAAAAACGTAATACTTTAGAAAAGTAATTTGAGATAACATTTCAAAGTTCTACTTCTCAAGATTATTTTCCATTTCCGCAATAATTAGTGCTCGTTCCGAATAGGAGGAGATAGTTTTGTACAAGTGAAAAATAAAGGCGGATTCCCGCTTCGCGGGGATCACTCCGAAGGATGGGCGACACCAATATAGGCGGACGGGCGTTGCTCTGTAATAATATTTTTTGCTCAAACTTGTCATGAAGTGCCACGTCTGTACCGATTTTTATGATTCATTATGACAAACTTCATTTTTGTTACAAAGTCCATATCTCGCCAATGTTAATAAAAAAAACGCCAGCTTATTTTGAATATTCAAAAATTTGGACAAAGTAGTCAAAGGAGTTGGCGTCGGATCGGCGTTTGAAAATTTGGGCCATAAATCTTGTAATTTTCCGTCAATGTTCACTGTTGAAAAATTTGCTGTACGGGTGCAAAAGAAAGAAAGAGAGAAAGAGAAAGAAGAAAGAATAATATTCCCATACGAAAAACAATGTTCCGCTTACCGCGGGTACCATAAACTATAATTTATATTCAAAAAGACTCCGCAAGGGTCAACTATGTGCAAAACATGGAACTTGGCACAAGATGGGAAGTCGGCCCACTTCTTTGTATTTACCTCCCTCAACGTGGGAATGTGTTGCTCCCATTCTTGAGGCGTCGTGGCTATAGTTTGGTCAAAGGCAGCCTGTCTAGTAAACAGGAGAATCTTGGGTTCAAATCCCAAGCAGTGCCGTTTTCAGTAGTTGTTTCTGAAAAACTTGCGTGCTCTGAAATTTAGCTAATGGCGATTATGAATACATTAGACAGCTAACTTATATGGACCATTTCTCATGCTCAATCACTTGTACTTTACCTCCAGACAATAAGTACAAGGGTGGGCCCAAAAAAATACCTTTATAACTTTAGCTTTGATTAAGATGGGCCAGGTGACCTGATTGATGTTGATTATTTGGGCGTATAACATGACAGCTGTGGTAACCTTTTTTGAATGCTTAAATGAAGGGGAATTAGCTCAAATGGTTAGTGAGGGCGCGTTGACTTAGCATGTGAGAAGGTAGGGGGAATTCGATGCCCTCATATCTCCACAGGTTTATAACTGTCTGGGACTCACAATGACTTTAGTAAGAAAAGCCCAAGGCAAAACCGTGAATCATTAATCATCTATTTTATATGAGGAGTTTGTGATGTATAAAGTTAATTGTACTGATGTAAATAACCATGTCTCATGTGGCGCAATTAGGTCAGCAGCGCGGCTGTTACCGAGAGGTTGGTAGGTTCGAGCCCACCTAGGGACGACCTGTAGTCTTCCCGTGTTTAATGGAATGGGCACTGATTGTACTTTCATCTGATTCAAAGAATCTGCCCTGAACGGACATTGGGAACCGATGGCCACATCAGCGTTTTAATGTTCCAAAGTGTCTTGTCTTAACAGTTGTTCATTTCATTCCCATGAACAACATAATTTTCCAGTGCAGTCGGAACCCATGGACTAAAGGCAACCCAGGAAAAACTAACTGTTAAAGCGCAACAATCCAAGGAGTACCTTTTCCACTGATAGGTTGATAGGTATTGAAGATTATGAATCCTGGTGTCTTTTTTGGTTGGTTTCTCAAAATACCTACCGCATAGGCTTACGGATTGTGCAAACATGGAAACTGCAAAAGGAAAGTCGGCCCATTCTTTGTTTTATCCCTCACATGGGAATGGGGGTAGTCATGTCTTGAGGCGCTGTGGCTTAGTTGTCAAAGCGCCCTGTCTAGTAAACAGGAGATCCTGGGTTCAAATCCCAGCAGTGCCTTTTCAGTAGTTGTTTCGAAGAACTGATAATGTTTGCGTGTCTCTGAAATTGAGTCAAGGCGTATGATACATTAGACAGGCAAACCATGACATTCTCATGGTCAATGCACTTGTACTTACCTCCAGACAAAATTACAGCCAAAATAACTGTTTTAGTAACTTTGCTTGATTTAAGTGGGCCAGGTTACCTGATGTTGATTTATGGGCGTATGTATATAACATGACAGCTGATGGTAACTTTTTTGGACTGCTTAAAATGGAAGAGGGAAATTTAGCTCAATGGTGTATAGAGCGCTTGCTTAGCATGCGAGAAAGATATAAAGAAGCTAGAAGATCTCTCGATGCCTCTTTCTCCACAGTTTTTTAACTGTTTCTGGAACTGCAACAATGCCTCTAGTAAGAATGGCCCAAGGGCGATTAACGTGAATCATTAATCAACTTTTACTTCATGAGTTTGTGATGTTAAAGTAGTGTACGTGATGTAATGCCATGTCTCGCCTGTTGGTCCCGCTAAAGTCGGGTCAGCGGCGATCGGCTGTTATAAACGTGATGAGGATTGTTGGTTCGAGCCACTCCAGGGGACGATTGGGTTGTATTTCCCTGTTTCATTGATAGGCACTGGGATTTACTCATCCTGATTTCCAAAGAATGCCTGAACGGTATTTGGAGTACAGGTTGAATGGGAGTGCACATTCAGGGTTTTACTAGTTCCAAAAGTGTCAGTTGCCATAATTTCATATGAATCACTATAATTCCAGTTGCTCAGTCGGAAACCATTGGATATAAGCAGATACCAGCGAAAAACTAAACTGTTATAGCAGCTAACCACTCGACAAGGACATTTTTCCACTGTAGTTCGAACTCAGAGTATGACGAATTGCATCCTTGCTTTTGGGGGTTTTCAAAAAAAGACTCCGCAAGGTCACGTATGTGCAAACATGGAGCCAGACCGATGGCGAGCCTCGGCCCTATTCTTATGTATTATACCTTCCCTCAACGCATGGGGAATGTTGCTTGCTGCAGTCTTGAGGCAGCTGTGCTTAGTTGGTCCAAAGCGCCTGTCTAGTAAACAGGAGATCTTCTTGGGTCAAATCCGCAGTGCCTTGCTTCAGTAGTTGTTTCGAAACTTGGTGCTCTGAAACTTGAGCGAAGGCGGTATGAACATTAGATCATCGCGCAAACCATACATTCTCAGTCCGATGCACTGTATTTCTTACCTCCGACAGAAGTACTAAGCCCAAAATTAACTTTTTTAACTTTGCCTTGATTAAGTGGGGGCAGGTGACCTGATGTATTTATTGGGCGCTTTAACATGCAGCTGATGGTACTTTTTTGGATGCTTAAATGAGGGAATTAGCTCAAATGGTGAGATTCGATTTGCTGTAGCATGCGAGAGGTGAGGATCCGATGCCTTTCTCCCACGTTTTTAACTGCTCTGGACTCACAATTGACTGTTGGTAAGAAGCCCAAGGCACGATGTGATCATAAAATCAACTTTACTCATGAAGTTTGTTGATTGTTTAAACAGTTGTTTACTGATGTAAAATACCATGTCTCTGTGGCGAGTCGGTCAGCGGCGCCTCGGCGTTAACGAAAGAGGTTGGTGGTTCGAAGCCCACCCAGGGTCGATTGGTTGTTTCCTTGTTCATGGATAGGCACTGATTGTACTCATCCTGATCAAAGAATCTGCTGATGTGACATTGACACGTCTGGGTTATGGAGTGCACATTCAGGTGTTTATGTCCCAGGGTCTTCTTAACGTTGCATTTCATAATGAACACATAATTCCAGCTTGAGGTCGGAACCTTGGACTAAAAGAGCCAGGAAACTCAACTGTAAAGCGAAGTAATCAAGCCATTTTCCACTGTAGTTGATAGAGTATTGAGAATTGATAATCCCTTGCTTTTTGGGGTTTTTTCAAAAGACTGCCGCGAAGGTTCCAACTATGTGCAAACATGGAAACTGCAAATGGCAAGTTCGGCCGCACTTCTCTTTGTTACTCCTCAACGATCGGGAAGTGGTTCAGTCTGTCTTGAGGCGCACCTATGTGTGGCTTAGTTGGTAAGCGATGTCTAGTAAAACAAAGGATCTGGGCTTTCAAAATCCCAGCAGTGCCTTCAGTGTTGTTGAAGAAACTGTGGCGGTGCTCTGAAATTGGCACGGGACGGATATGAAACATGCAGCAAACCATGAATTCTCTCGCAATTCTGGTACTGACTTACCTCTCCAGGACAAGAGAGTACACAGCCCAGAATTAATGACTGTTGTGTGTATAACTTTGCGTTGATTAGTGGGCATGTGAGCCTCGATGTTGATTAGTGGGCGAGCCATTTAAGCATGACAGTGATGTCGTAATTTTGTGGGATGTTAAATGAGGGGATTGTAGCTGTCAAATGGGTAGGGCTGGCTTAGAATGCGAGACGGCGGGTAGAGGGATCGCTGCCTCATTCTCTCCACAGTTTTTAACTGTCCTGGGACTCACAATGACTTTGTTAAGAAGCCAGGCAAACTGAATCATTTAAATCATACTCTTCCTCTTGAAGTCTTGGTGATGTTAAAAGTATAGTTGACTGTATGGTAATCCATGTCTCGTATGTTGCGCAATTGGTCAGCGCGGTCGGCTGTTAACCGAGAGGTGGTGTTCGAGCCCCACCGGGACGCATTGGTTGGTGCGCCTGTTGTATGGAATATTGTCATCGTGTGACTCATCCTGATTCAAAATTCTGCCTGAAGGACATTGGATACAGGTCTATGAGTCGCAAATTCAGGTTTATGTCAAAAGTGTCAGTTGCATTTCATATGAACACATAATTCCAGTGCGTCGAATCCCATTTGAGCTAAAAAAGCAACCGAGGAAAATAGACGTAATGTTACATCAAGCGCACATCAGGACCATCTTTCACTGTAGTGAAGAGTATTTGAGAATGAATCTTGCTTTTTTGGGGTTTTTTCAAAAAGATCGCGTAGGTCTCAACCGTATGTGCAAACATGGGAACTGCAAAATGGAAGTCGGCCCCACTTCTTTGTATTTACTCCCTCAAGACGATCGGGATGGTATAGTCGTTTTGAGCGGTGTGGCTTTGTTTGGTCAAAGGCCTTGTGCTAGTAAAGGGATCCTGGGTTTCAAATCCCAGCGCTCGCTTTTCAGTAGTTGTTTCGAAAGCTGGTGCGTGCTCTGAAATTGGAGCCAAGGGCCGATATGAAACATTAGACAGCCAACCACCAAGACTTCTCATTGTCAATGCACGGTTTATCTTACCTCAGACAAAGATACAAGCCCAAAAATAACTTTTTATAACTTTGCTTGATTTAAGTGGGCAGGTGACCTATGTTGATTTATTGGGGTTATAACATGACAGCTGATGGTAACTCTTTTTGGTACTGCTTTAAATGAGGGAATTATGCTCAAATGGTAGAGGCGCTTGCTTAGCATGCGAGTGGTAGAGGGTCGGATGGCCCCGCCCTCCCCATTTTTTTTTCTTCTACCAGTTTTTTAACTGTCTGGAGCTCCACAATGGGATTTAGTATAGGAAGCCCAAGTGCAACGTGATTCATGAAGATCACTTTACTATGGAAGTTTGTTGTGTAACAGTTTTGTAACTGATGTTAACTTACCATGGTCTCTGTGGCGCAATCGGTCAGCGGCATCGGCTGTTAACGAGAGTGGTGGTTCGAGCCCACCAGGGACGATTGGTTGTTTCCTGTTCATGGAATGCATATTGGTACTCATTTTGATTCATAAGGAATCGGCCTGAAGCGGATATTGGAGTAGGTTATGGAGTGCACATTATTCAGGGTTTTTATGTTCCTACAAAGTGTCAGTTGCAGTTTCTATTGAACCCAGAATTCCAGCTGCCAGTCGGAACCAATTGGACTAAAAAGAACCAGGACTAACTGTAAAGCGCCCGCACATCAGACCATCTTTCCATGTAGTTTGACATTAGTGTATGAGAATGATCCTTTGCTTTGTTGGCGGTTTTTCAAAGACTCCGCTATAAGGTCAACGTCAATGTGCAACTGGGAAACTGCAAAATGGGAAGTCGGGGCCCATTCTTTGTAGTTTACTCCCTCGGACGATGGGAATGTTTGCTCAGTCTTGAGGCGCTGTGGCGCTCTAGTGGGTCAAGCGGCCCTGTCTAGTAACAGGAGATCCTGGGTTCAATCCCAGCGAGGTGCCTTTTCAGTGTTGTTTCGAAAACTGTGGCGTGGTCTCTGAAATTGGCAAGGCGATATGGAACAATTAGACAGCAAAACCAATGGACATCTCATGTCCAATGCACTGTACTTACCTGCCAGACATAAAGTACAGCCCAAAATAACTTTTATAACTTTGCTTGAAGAAGTGGGCATGGTGGACCCTGATGTTGATTTATTGGGCGTTATAATGACAGCTGATGGTAACTTGTGGACTGTTAAATGAAGGGAATTGCTCAAATGGTTGGATGCGGCTTGCTTAGCATGCGGAGAGGTAGAGGGGCGATGCCCTGCATTCTCCACAGTTTTTTAACTTGTCTGGACTCCACAATGATTAGTAATAAGCCCAAGGGCAACGTGAATCATTAAAATCAACTTTACTCGATTAAGTTTGTGATGTTAAAAGTTTGTACTGATGTAAATCTAATGTCTCTGTGGCGCAATCGGTCAGTTTGCGCTCGGCTGTTAACCGAGAGGTTGGTGGGTTCTGGGCCCACCCAGGGTCGATTTGGGTTTGTTTCCCTGTTTCATGGGATGGCATGATTGTACTCATTCCTGATTCAAGAATCTGCCTGATGTTGACACTTGACGTCTTGGTTAATGGAGTGCACAATTCAGGTTTTATGTTCCAAAGTGCTCAGTTGCATTTTTCTATGAACACTTATAATTCCAGTGCAGTCCGGAACCTTGGACTAAACGCACCCAGGAAAACTACTGTAAAGCGCAACATCAAGACCATTTTTCACTGTGTGGTTGATGAAGTATTTGAGAATTGAATCCTTGCTTTTTGGGGTTTTTCAAAAAGATCCGCAGAGGTCAACGTTGTGCAACTTTGAACTGAACAAAAAATGGGAAGTCGGGCCCACGTTCTTGTATTTCACTCCCTCAACGATGGGAATGGTTAGTCTGTCTTGAGGCGCTGTGCTTAGTTGGTCAAAGCGCCTGTCTAGTTAACAGGAGATCCTGGGTGTCAAATCCCAGCCCGTGCCTTTTCGAAGTAGTTGTTTCGAAAGGCGTTGCAGTGCTCTGGAATTGACAGGCGATATTGAATACATTAGACAGCAACCAATGACATTCTCATGTCAAGGTGACACGTGTATACCTCGACAAAGCTAAAGCCAAATAACTGTTTATAAACTTTTGCTTGATTAGTCGGCAGGTGCCTGGATGTGGATTTTTTGGGGTCTTATAACATGACAGCCCTGATGGTACTTTTTTGGACTGCTTAATGAGGGAAATTGTCAAAGTGGTTAGAGGCGCTTGCTGTAGCATGCGAGAGGTAGAGGTCGATGCCCTCATTCCAGCAGTTTTTAGACTGTCTGGGACTCACAATGACTTTAGTAAGAAGCCCAAGGCAAACGTGGAATCATTAAATCAACTTTACTCATGAGCAGTTTGTGATTGTTAAAAGTTTGTACTGATGTAAATACCAGGTCTCTGTGGGCAATCGGTCAGCGAGCGCTCCGGCTGCTTAACCGGGAAGAGGTTGGTGGTTCGAGCCCCCACCACAGGGCGTTGGATTGTTTCCCTGTTTCTGGAATAGCACTAGTATTTACTCATCCTGATTCAAAGAATCTGTCGCTGACGTATTTGTTGAGTAAGGTTGATGACGTGCACATATTCAGGTCTTTATGGTTTCCAATAGTGTCTTCTTAACAGTATGCATATGGAACACATTTCCAGTGCAGTCGGAACCCAATTGGACTTAAAAGCAACCCTAGGAAAAACTAAATGTAAAAGCGCACATCAGGCCATTGTCCACTGTAGTGTAGAGTATTGAATGATTGAATCCTTGCTTTTTGAGGTTTTTCAAAAGACTCCGCGAAGGTCAACGTATGTGCAAACATGGAAACTGCTCAAATGGGAAGTCGGCCCACTTCTTTGTATTTACTCGCTCAACGATGTGGAATGTTTGCTCCCTAGTCTTGACGGCGCTGTGGCCTTAAGTTTGGTCAAAGCGCTGTCTAGTCAAACAGAGATCCTGGGTTCAAATCCCCCAGCAGTGCCTTTTCCAGGTAGTCTGTTCGAAACTGTCTGCTTGCTCTGAAATTGGCAAGGCGATATGAAACTTAGACAGCCAAACCAATTACATTCTCAATTGTCAATGCCATTGTACTTACCTCCGAGACAAAAGTACAGCCCAATTAATTTTATAGCTTTGCTTGATTAAGTGGCAGGATGACCTGATGTTGATTTACTTGGGCGTATAACATGACAGGCTGATGGTAACTTTTTTGGAATGCTTAAGACTGAAAAGGAGAATTACCTCGAATCGGTAGAGCGCTTTGCTTAAGCATGCTGAGGGTAGAGGGATCGATCCCTCATTCTTCCATCAGGTAACTGTTCTGGATCACAGACTTTGGTAGAGGCCCAAGGAAACGTGAATATAAAATTCAACTTTACTCATTGAACGTTTGTGTGATGTTTTAAGAGTTGTGTACTGTGCTGTAATACCATGTCTCTGGTGGCCGCAAATCAGGTCTAGTGCGACTTGGGATGTTACCGAGAGGTTCGGTGGTCTCTGAGCGCCGACCTAGGGTTCGATTGGTTGTTTACCGTGTTTTATGGAATATGGCCATGATGTGTACTCATCCTGATTCAAAAGATCTGGCCTGATTGACATTGACGTGCTGGTTATGGAGTGCACAATTCAGTGTTTTATGCGTCTCAAAGTGTTCTTTGTAACAGTTGCAGTTCATATGAAACATATTCACGAGGTGCGTCGGACACACTTGGAGCTAAGAAGTCAACCCAGGAAACTAACTGTTAAAAGGCAACATCAAGGCCATTTTCACTGTAGGTAGTTGATAGCAGTTATTTGAGAATTTGAATCCTTGCTTTTGGGTTTTTTCAAAAGACTCCGCGTAAGGTCACGTATGTGCAAACGATGGAACGTGCAAATTGGGAAGGTCGGCACCTTCTTTGTATTTGACTCCTCTCAACGATGGAATGTTTGCTCAGTTTGAGGCGCTGTGGCTTAGTTTGTCAGAGCGGCGCTGTCTAGTAAAAGGAGGATCCTGGTTCAAATCCCAGAAGTGCCTTTTCAGTAGTTGTTTCGAAAACTGTGACGTGCTCTGAATGAAGCAAGGCGATCTGAAACATTAGACAGCAAACATGACATTCTCATTCCAATGCACTTTTGTACTTACCTCTCAGACAAAAGTACAAGCCCAAAATACTTTTATACTTTTGCTTAGATTAAGTGGGCAGGTGACCTGATGTTGATTTTTGGCGTATACATACAGCTGATGGTAACTTTTTGGACTGCTTAATGAAGAGGGATAGCTTCAACTGGTAGAGCGCTTGCTTAGCATGCGGGAGGTTAGAGGGGATTCGAGTGCCCTGCATTCTCCACAGTTTTTAAGCTGTCATGGACTCACATGACTTTAGTAAGAGGCCAAGGGAATACGTGAATATAAAATCACTTTTAACTCTGAAGTTGTGTGATGTTAAGTTTCTGTACTGGGATGGTAATACCATTGTCTTGTGGCGCAATCGGTCAAGCTGCGCTTCGGCTGATTAACCGAGGAGGATTGGTGGTTCGAGGCCCACTCGGGTGTCGAGCTCGGTTGTTTCCCTGTTTCGATGGAATAGGCAACTGATCCTGTATACATCCTGAGTTCAAAGAATCATGGCCTGAGTGTGACATTGAGCGCTAGCTGAGTTATGGAGTGGGCACAATTCAGGTTTTATGTTGCCAAAGTGTCGTTCTTAACATGGTTGCATTTCATATGACACACCGTAATGTTTGCCAGTTGCGAGTCGGAACCCACTTGGATAGCACAGGCAACCCTGAGGAAAACTAACTGTAAAAGCCGCAATCAAGACCATTTTCCACTGTGTTGGATTAGAGTATGAGAATTGAATCCTTTGCTTTTTGGGGTTTTTCAAAAACTCCGCAGGTCAACGTAGTGTGCAAAGCAAGCATCGGAAACCTGCAAAAATGGGAAGTCGGCCATTCTGTATGTACTGCCCTCAACGATGGAATGGTTTAGTCTGTCTTGAGAGAGCTGTGGCTTAGTTGGTCAAGAGGCGGGCTGTCGTAGTAACAGGAGATCCTGGGTTTCAAATCCCAGCAGTGGCGTTTATCAGTAATGTTTCGAGAATGTGGCGTGCTCTTGGAAATTAGAGAAGGCAATGCGCGATATGAACATTAGACAGCAAACGCAGATGGACATTCTCATCGTAATGCACTGTACTTACCTCAGACAAAAGACAGCCCAAATACTTTATAACTTTGCTGATTTAAGTGGGCCAGGTGACCTTGATGTTGAGTTTATTGGGCGTTATAACATGAAGCTGATGGAAACTTTTTGGATCTGCTAAATGAAGGGGAATTAGCCTCAAATGGCTGAGCGCTTGGCTTTAGCATGCGAGAGGTAGAGGATCGATGCCCTCATTTCCACAGGTTTTAACTGCGTGGATCCAGACTTTGTAAGGAAGCCCAAGGCAAACGATGAAATCATAATCACACTGTTACTCATGAAGATTTGTGATGTTAAAAGCTTTACTTATTGTTAATTCATTTCTCGTTTCTTTCTCA